>OZ008370.1:38280962-38772978 GCA_963931995.1 Phaonia tiefii | reverse complement strand
CAACTACGCTGAGCAACTTTACCTGGTGCCTCATGCAACGGTGCGAGGGAAACTTGCGCTGAGCAAAAGTTCTCGGCTTTCACGTTTGCATGAATGCCGCTATTGTGTATCGAGGGATTTTTTTCAATTTCTCTGTGCATTTTTCGTTTATCTCTTGATTTTGACATTTCATGATTGTGTGTGTTGTTAGTTACTTGTGTGTTATTACATTCGTATATATTATATATATTTTTGTCACTTCCATTATAGCCTTCATCATTTGTATTTGAGATTCACTCATTTTTGTTTAATTTTTTTTTTATAACAAACAATATATAACAAATATACCAAAAAATTCACAGTGTTTACAAATCAATAACACCGAAGTACACAAAATACACAACTCAATCAAATACAAGACAATAACAAAGAAGAATGTCAAAAAAAATTCAAGCATAGATATTATGATAATTCTACGTGTAATAGCTCGATGAATTACGAAGAAACTTTAAAAGAGAACTGAAAGATATCGCCGCACGAAATGACATCGTGTAATAGAGCTCATAATAGCTTTGTTTCTTTACTTTTGGGGTAAAGTTCGGGTAAAAGAGCGTAAAAGCAAAATTATCTCTCAAATACTCAATATTACCCAAAAGTAAAGAAACGCACAAAACCACTTTTATAGCCCGAAAACAAATGTCAAAACACAAAACATATGCTTGACAACAAATCTTGCATATTATGTTAATTTTCACTGTTCATTTGCACCTTTTCCATCTTCTTTAAATGGGTACCTCAAAGCACTCACTTTTAAAATTAATAAAATTGTAAATTTAATAATTTTTTTCACTTGTTTTATTTTTTCATAAATAATACATTTGTTTTTATGTTGACGTTTCAAACAGCTGATTGTTTGGCTCTTTGCCCAAACTTACCCGAAGAAAATGTTTGGGTAAGTTCGGTAAAAAGAGAATCGCATTTTGACATTAAGAGAAACAAAAAATCGCTCTCATTTGCCACAAATACGCTCATTTTGAGCACAAATACGCTAAGCAACTTTACTTGGTGTCTCATGCAACGGTGCGAGGGAAACTTGCGCTGAGCAAAAGTTCTCGGCTTTCACGTTTGCATGAATGCCGCTAGTATCTTTGGACGAAATTCGTTTTAGGACATTTTACGCTTTTGAGCCATGTCCGTCTGTCTGTCTGGCTGGATGGTCAACACGATAACTGACGTAAATCTTTATCGATCACCGCGAAATTTTGTCAGTGACCATTATTTGTCAATACTGAGTTTGGGATTGAAAATGGGCGTTTTGGCCACGCCCCTTCTGGTACCTCCCATACAAATCGACACATTTAGCACAAAATCATATTTCTTGCAAACCTTTCTTCGGGTAGAGGGGATTAGCTTCAACTCACACACCGGTTAATAATCTGTAAATGCCTACTTAACTGAAGGAAATGGGCGAGATTGTCACGCCCATTCTGGTACCTCCCATACAAAACAGGGTGTTCGTCCGGGTTGTCAATCCGATAAATCGTGGGAAACACTTCCGACCTTAATTAAATTAGGTATAAGGTTTCACAAACGCCAATCACCGATTATAACAAGGCCGATTTTGCCACGCCCATTGTGGTACCTCCCATACCACATTGGCCCGCTAATCTGAACCAATCTTTATGAAAATTCGTACTAGTCAATATTTAGTGAAATAAAACTCTCCTATAGAAAATGGGCTGTTTTGCCACATCCTTTCTGGTACCTCCCATATAAAAGTTGGGTGGATGACCGGTTGATCGACATGATAACTCTCATAAACTACAACCGATCTTAATAAAATTAGGTACTAGACAATATTTTGCTAAAAGCTACTGTGTAAGTAATAACTGACTATTGTGCCACGCCCAGTTTCGTACCTCCCACACAAAAGTTGGGCGTATTTGCGGTTTACCGACTCGATATCTCCAATAAATCATAACCGATCTTAATAAAATACTCATCATCAAAATTTTGGCATGCCCATTTTTGTACCTCGCATATAAATATTGGGAAGGAAACTAACTAATTTGGGTATTCAATCATATTTAGCGCAATGTCAATCTGCTATTGAATATGGTCACTTTTGAGTATGGACGTTTTTTTTATTAATAGAACTCCCACGCAATGGATGACTTAGAGTGAGGGTGTGATTAAGTCATTCACGCGACTGAAACTTATGTACTGGTTGTATTGGTTATCGTCCAAAAATATGTCAAGGTATGGGAAGCAGAATCCACTTTTAATCATGTAGATGCAAGATAAAAACAAACATGTCAGGCAATGCTGGTTCCGTCAAATCTTCACTCCAATCATCGTTTTCTTCGCTTGACCATCTGAAAGGATTTTCCAAAAGGGACAGTTATAATTTAATAAAAAAAAGTTGTGTGTGAGATACCAGCGAATATGCCCTCGTTCAAATGACCGGCGGGGCTTCGGTGGTTGGCGCGAAACCGAGAGTTAAAATTTTCGATAACTGGCGCATAGATCAAGCTGAATTCTGGCCTATTGCCATAGATCTGCGACTTATGGAAACCCCACAAGAAAAATCTAACTTGCTAAAATCCACGGTGTCTGTGGCCATTTCACGTCACCTCTGCGTGAGAGAACCCTAAAATCGGTCGCGCAGAATGCCCATTGTATCATCAGCTGTGTATCAAGTAGCGACATCCTGTTGGAACCACATGTCGTGATCGGTAGCGCTCTCATTTGACGGTGATAGTAATGCCATCATCGTTTTCGAAGAAGTACTGAGCGATGTTGCCTCCGGACCACAATTCAGACCAAGCAATGGCATTCTGTGTGTACATTTCCAATTTGTTATGACTGGTCTATTCCTAAGTTCGGCAATGCTTGTTTATGTACCGGTTGATTCAAAAATGGGTGTCGTCGCCACAATGGAACACCCAATGATTTGTCTCTATTACCTGAAAAATAAAAAACAGGATCTAACAATAGACAAAAACAATGTAACCACCCAGGACTGTCAAAATCTACCGGTCCCTATTGGAAACCACTTATTTATTAAGCGAGTTTTAGCACTTTCGGATTTTTCAAGTTGTTTTCGTTATTTGGCGCGTTTTAGCACTTTTTTGGTAGTTCGACGACGCGTTTCGTTCCTGCAGAGTTGGCATCACTGGTTGCGATCTTGGTAAAATAATGAAGGTAAACTAGTTAGAACAGCTGTTTTATATATTTTCATTGTGGTTGTTCGGTTCAGCTGTCAAACTCTTATGTACTTTGTTTTGTACTTTTTTGTATTCCTGTGTTGTTGGTATACTTAAGCGAACTACAGACTTGCCATTCATGAGCACGAATATCATTTATCGTTGATGTTTAGTATCGGTTTACCGACCTTGTTGATACCAAATAAGTATGTGATCGAAGCTGTTCGTATCGCTATCATGTTTTCAAAATTTTTTGTTAATATATTTTCAAATTCATCAGCCAGATCAAAAGTTATCGACTAAGCTCATGCTTCACTTTACGTGTATAGATTGACAACTTAAGCGATTGAAATGCCTGTTGTTGTTGCCTACAACAACAATGACTTCTTCTGCTATTACTTGGTTATTTTGCTATGGTTGCGATATAAATTCAGTGGCAGTGGCAGTGGAAAATATTTACCAATTTGGAAATTTACCTCACTGGAAACTTTAACCATCAACAATCGTGGAAACCCTTATAGCTTACCGGCCTTATTCATAAAAAGTTGTCATAGGTTTGTTAAAGGTTTAAGAAGGTAAGGCCCAAAAATTGTATTCATAATCGAAAAATTCCTCTGTTAAGAGTTCTCTAACGTCGCCTTTTTTTGTTGAACGTTTAACCCTTCTTTAAGGCCATTTTATCCGCATTAATACACAAATGAAATAATTTGTTTACGTTTCACACGTGGCGTACTTAAATATTTATGCGATATAAACAATTGGAATTATTTTGTGTATATTTGGAGCGTTTAGAGTGTCACATTATCCTGCTAAGCAACCAAATAGTTTCGTTCCAATTTTTAAAATTTTTAACCAAAATGAACTTTTGTTTACATAGTGATGTATATAAAATCAAAACATTGAAACTACAACCTATTATCCGGTTTTATATTCGACTACCCAAAACTGAAATCCAATTCAATAGCGGCATTCATGCAAACGTGAAAGCCGAGAACTTTTGCTCAGCGCAAGTTTCCCTCGCACCGTTGCATGAGGCACCAGGTAAAGTTGCTCAGCGTAGTTGTGTTCAAAACCATATCAGCTGACTAAGATGGATACATAAGGTGGTAGCAGTAGCAATTGCATGTATTATGTATGTGTACTTTTTCTACTGTTCTAGTGGTATCACCTTATTTATCCCTCCTAGTCAGATGACAACGAAATGTCAAAAGTTTACACGTTTCTCCATCCCACGTTTGCGCAGCAAATTTGCCTCGAAAACTTTCCACTTATGAGCAAGTCGCTTTGTATGGGAAATTTGTTTGTTTTGACGTTTGCTGTGCAAGTTTACTATGTTTTCGAGTTTACGAGGTTCTTTCGAGCTTTCATGAAGACCACTAAAATGATTTTTTGACACTTGTTCCAAATTTATGAATATAGCAAATATTAATTGATCTTTTTATTGAATAGTTCTTTCCATTAATGTTTAAAATTTTGCAAAAATGCATTGACGCATTTAAATAAAAAAAATTAATTCGGTCTATCGGTTATAGTTCATCTTGTTTTTACATCACAAGCACTGTGAGAATACATAAAACAGGGTTGTCAGTCAATTATCTGTTCCCTAGTTAAAATACTCATTATGAATACGGTTCTAATAAAACCTTAGCCAAATCTTAAAGCTTTCAATAACTGATGAATGCTTTAGAGCTAATTTAATGATTTTTTATGAATAAGGCCGTACATAATTCCATTCAAAAATATGCCTGAGGAATATCGACGAAATAGTTCCGCACGTGTAGTACTAAGTTTTTCACGGGAAATATCAGCAACATGTAATGAGCAGCACTTTAATGTTGCGAAGAAAAATGCAACGACCAATCAAGCTGAAGGCAGATATGATCAGCGTAGTATACGTCGCTCAATTTCTGAATAAAAATAGACCTTTAGTGTAAAATAAACTTAAAAAAACAGTGAAAAATATAGTCGTCATCACTGATATCTTCCTGGTCCATTTCGCGTGAACGATCTATGTACTCGGCTTTAATATTTACCTTACCTAAACCTAAAACCTTAACCTTAACGTCAGTTTAAGACCGCAATGACCCACAATTTTATATTTCGTTGATGTTTTGCAAGATTTTTGAATGGAGTTTGTAACATTTCCTGTGAAATGTTGATTTAGTAACGGCCTTAAAAACACATTGCTCTTTTTAGAAAGAAAATATTTATAAATATTTTGTATTGTTTGAGATTTTTCAAGCATGTTTTTAAACATTTTATTGCATCTTATTAATAATTTTTTAAACGAAATCTCCCACTTCGAAGGACTTATTTATAAAACCCGAAACCGGGGTTCCCTTCAAAAACTATACAAAAATTAAATTTTTCGAAATAACCGAAAGCCCGTTTTCTTGGTTTGACCAATTTTTGAATACACTCATTTCAGACCTTGAACTTGGACGATATTACTAGAGTATTCAAAAGCGGGACCGCCGGTTTTCTGAAAATTTGCAGTTTGCAGTAAAACCCATTTACACCGGTTTTTTATTTATTTTTTGTTGCAAAAGCAGAACTTTCAAAGAAATGAAGTAATTCTATGTTAAATTTTAATCGAAAATTGTAAAACCTTTTAGTATGAATCTTTTTAAAGGAAAAAAGAATAGAAGAAAATTAAAAGATCAACTTGAACGGAATACTTATTTCCATAAACAATTTAAATTTAATTTCCAACCGGTTTATTATTTTTGTTGCAAAAGCTTAGTTTTCAAGGAACCGCGGGGACTAATTTTTAAAAACTCAATTTTTCGAAGCAATCGAAAACACGGTTTCTTGAATTGGACGGTTTTTTAATTCTGAGCAATTCCATATGAAAGCGATCACCTTTTGGACGACCCCTCTCCGATTTTAAAATATATAGTCTCAATCGATTGCCCAGCAAAAAATAATGTACCTACATATTTTCTTTAGTCTTTATAGTGACTGGTTTAGTGGTGGTGTACATGACAAAATTGAAGAATTCTTCAGAAGGGACCTCATTCAAAGTGGTCGGTTTAAAACTACTGAACCGATCGCAACGAGTGATAGCTCGTTGGAAAGGTATTGAATCAGGCTTTAATTGAAAAATAAAATTTTCCTAATTTTCGTCAGAAATTTACCTTTAACATTTTCCAATGAAAATTAAATTTTCCGATTTTCCACAGAAGCTCCTAAATTTTCCGGCTGATTTTGTTTTTTTGGATTCCTCATAATTTTTGCTTTAAGAATCCGCAATAAAAAAATGGGCCCCAACTCCTTGTTTGGACAGGAGTCCTTCTATCGAACTAATTCTTTGCTTGTTCTCGCGATGAAAAAGATGTTTGAAACTGTTCAGAAATCTTGCGTATAGACCATGATTGAGGCAGCACAGATAAAATGAGATATTTTTCCGAAAACGTGGTCGTAAATTGAATTTTCTTTTCAACTGCTCAATCATTTCTTTGCCGTCATCAACGTCATATGCTTGACTGCATTCGTTATCAGAGCCTTCATCAAATATTGTCGCGATTGCACTCATAACCTTGCCTTTTGCTCTTCCCTGTATTTTTCACTTCGCAACTTTCTTTTTGTAATAGGCGATTCACCTAAAGTGGCAATAGCCTCATTCAAAGGACTCAAAGACATATCGACCATCGGAATGTCTGCCTCACTATCAGATGAAACATTTTGTTCAATTGTCATTTCACTCTCGGATTGTGGTTGCAATTGCTGCTGATCTGAAGTGTGTGGTTGTGATTGAGAAGCACGTTGGCTTGTTGAGACAAATCGATTTTACACTTGGGTCAAATGAATTCTGCTTCTTCACCGTATTGTATATTTAATTCATTCATGTATCGCTTCGAAACACCAGTTAATTTTAATACTTTTATCTTTGTCGAACGATGTCCACTCTTGGTAAACGGATTGCAGCAAAATGTATTCATTTTTCTTGATTAAACTATTAATTTTATTCGGAAAATAACACAATGAGTTGCGCACGACGCACGAGTAACGAATGGCATTTGTGATTTGGACGGTCGCCGCTGAATTAATAAATCCCTTCAATACATGCGCCACGAAGGCACCGGCATCACCAACGTTTTGAGCTCATCAGCAAGAAAAAAATAAACACATCGAATCCGCGTATCAGATTTCGGCCACCATCGGCTGTTTTAATGAAAACAAAAGAACGTTGGCGGCGCCTGTTCTGTTTTTGTTTGAATAAATTGAGAATTTATGTAAAGGTGGTCTCTTAAATGCTCTTCTCCTGTCCAAACAAGGAGTTGGGCCCATTTCTTTATTGCGGATTCTTAAAGCAAAAATTATGAGGAATCCAAAAAAAACTAAATCAGCCGGAAAATTTAGGAGCTTCTGTGGAAAATCGAAAAATTTAATTTTCATTGGAAAATTTAAAGGTAAATTTCTGACGAAAATTAGGAAAATTTTATTTTTCAATTAAAGCCTGATTCAATACCTTTCTTACGAGCTATCACTCGTTGCGATCGGTTCAGTAGTTTTGAATGAGGTCAAACTCAACCACTTCGAATGAGGTCCCTTCTGAAGAATTCTTCAATTTTGTTATGTACACCACCACTAAACCAGTCACTATAAAGACTAAAGAAAGTATTACATTAGTACATTAGTTTTTGCTGGGCAATCGATTGAGACTATTTATTTTAAAATCGGAGAGGGGTCGTCCAAAAATTTTCCCAATTTTGATCGTTTTCATATGGAATTGCTCTATATTTGACATTTAAAACTTCAAAAATTATCTTATCTCTTCTCTCCCGCTTTTTAGTCACAACTAGTGTCCAAACCCGGTGTAACAAATCGAAACCCGGTTGTTTGACGTCGGTTAACCGGGTTTTTTCTTCTCAATTTGTATTGAATATCCTTCAAAAGTTTAGTAATAAATGGTATAATTTTAAAATTTCAAAGAAATTTTGTAATTA
This sequence comes from Phaonia tiefii, assembly GCA_963931995.1. Taxonomy (NCBI): domain Eukaryota; kingdom Metazoa; phylum Arthropoda; class Insecta; order Diptera; family Muscidae; genus Phaonia; species Phaonia tiefii. The sequence goes on along the minus strand of OZ008370.1, from coordinate 38,764,844 downwards.
AATTAATTAAACATTAGATGGTGGAAAACATGGGTTCAATAATACCAGATAGAGGCAATAGTAGACAACTTCCAATGGAATTGAATTTTTCAATGCTTTTTATAGAAGGTGTGAAATAAGAACGAAATATTAACTATTTTTTTCGATAACTCTTAGTTGTCGGGACATGAAATTCAAAACGAAACACGATTCCATAATAAGAGAAAAATTAAAAAAGACTGTAAAAGTTAAAAAAAAAAATTACAGCAGACAGTTGTCCGAGGCCTTCGGCCACGGACTGTCCCTGCAGGCTGTGTCAGAGACACGGCCATTAAGTTTAACGTAGAATACGCCATCCGATAAGACAGAAAACATATATAACAATAAATTCATTTGCCTATATTATTTATCATTTATTGTTATATATGTTTTCTGTCTTATCGGATGGCGTATTCTACATTAAACTTAATGGCCGTGTCTCTGACACAGCCTGCAGGGACAGTCCGTGGCCGAAGGCCTCGGACAACTGTCTGCTGTAATTTTTATATTTACCAACGGCATTTGATTCAAGTCCGTTTAAAGAAAAAAATATTATGTTCAATTTTTTTAAACTTAATTTAATTTATGTATTTTAATTAATATTTTTATTGAAATAAGTTCTGCGAATGTTGAGAGGGCCGCCCTAATATTAAAAAAGGTTTACCTTATCGAGTCTTCGCATTAGCATTCGAGCGTTGTGTGAAAGCTTTACGTTTTACAATTCAAAATTAATGTTACAACAGCTGTATTCAAGCTTAAGCAAAAAAGCTTTATTACGTTAGCTTGCTGTTCGTTTCACTTTTTACTAGACACATGTTCCTAAGCAATGTTGAGCAACCAAAAACACTCAACCAAACACCACACATATGTTTGAGTGTATGTGTTTAAACAATTTTCATTTGGGAAATTAAAATACTAGAAATATATCAACCAATATGAAATGTATATCAAACGAAAGATAACATCTTCATTTACCTACCAAAAAAAATTTTAAAAAAATTCATCTAGCCGTTTCCTCAAATTCAATGAAATAAAGATTACAACAATAAAAACCTGACATGACTCCTCATACCGTAAGGTAAGACGTATTCTACGTCAAAAAAATATTTTTCGATATCTCCGTTAGTTATAGTAATCAAAAAAAAATATTTTTGAAAATAATCCATATTTTGAAGACTATTTTTTATAGTACTTTCTTCTCTGGGGTAGGTAACACCGGCTTCGGCATAGTATTGTTGCTTTAGAAAGCTTTCAGCGCGGCCGGGTTTTAGGATTTTCCCCTCTGTGGTAGGTACAACACCGGCTTCGGTATAGCATTTTTGTCTTATAAAGCCTTATGCGTGGAAGGTCTTCGTCCGGGCTTAGGAATTTTCTCCTCTGGGGTAGGTCCAACACCGGCTTCGACATAGTATTCTCGTGTTATATTAATTATAATAACTAATATAATTCTAATAACTATAATTATAATACTATAACTATAATTATAATAACAATAACAAACAAAGCTGCCTCTTCATGACTACGAGGTAATAGGCGATTTCATCGAGTTCGATTTTCTGCTGTAATTTACCAATTTTACACTTTGGTTGGACATAAAACAGACAGAAATCAAAGGGAATGCGTATTTTCGTTCAATGCAAACAACATAAAGGTCCCCATAGACGAGTACTGCTGCAGTTCATGCCGATGAACCTCTTGTATACGTGTGTGATTGACAGTTTCAAAACACACATATTAAAGGCTAGCGCGAGATGAATTGATTGAGTTGTGATTTGTGTGACACTAATACATTGTCATGTCATGCATGTTGTTACTACTTGGTATACATAGGAATTAGACGGCAATGTTACGTTCGACTCAAGTAAATCAATTCAACGTGTTCGAACATGAATCGTTTTACTTGAACATGAATCGTTTTACTTGAACATGATTCGTTTTACTTGAGTGTTGCATGGTACATACGACCACTCATCCAAGACTGTATGGATGACGTTTTGTCGCCCACACTGAATTTATGTTATTCTAACGTTTGATTTGTGTGCGCACGATTGTAATTAAAAAAGGGAAAATGTAGAATATTGATGTTTAAATTATCGCAACTAATTATTTTTCACTTGTTTTCTTAAAATATATACCTTTTCTTTAAAAAATTAATTTTAGTTAACAAAAGTACCTTTTCTTAAAAAGAAGTACTTTTTCTTAAAAATTATCTTTTCTTAAAAAACATTCCTATTCCTAAATAATCAGCTTTTTCTTAAAACAGTAAATTTTCTTAAAAAATTACCTTTTCCTACAGAAATTACATTTGCATATGTAATGAATTCCTTTTTTATGTTACTAAAGTAAATCAATAAAATAAAAGCAAAACAGTCACAAACATATGTACATAGATTGCTGGTACAACACGTAACACAACACAGTTCAACCCAATCATTGGGTAGTCATAGCATCGTATGACTCGACGGTTGCGTCGCAATGACTACTATGAGTGGGTTTACGTTTAGACATGGCATGGCTTGAATCGCTGCTGGCGTTGGCTTTACACACACAGCATAACATTTTGCACGATGAATTAAATGAACCGAAACGTGCACTTGTGCTAGCCCTTATTCGGTATTAAGCCAGTTGGGTTGCCGCTGTCAATTACTGCATAGGTGGCAGGGTATTGCCTTCTCGCTACCTTTGCGTAGGATGGTGGTTCTTTACCGGTGTTCACATTCAGCTTTCTCTTCCAAGTTGGATAGGGTTCGTGTTTACGCGCCCTTTCCTTCTCGGCTAATTTAGCTGATGTGCTCGCCTTTCCGGTAAGCGCATCGGTTTTGCTCCTATTGTCCCTGGAATTCTGTTGAATACCCTGGGTAATATGGTTTTTGGGCTTCTCCGAGTTACCAGATGACGGGGAACACTTTTTCCTCTTTGCCGCTGGTTTGACAGTGTTCTGCTCTTCAGATGATGGGTTTCCCTTCTCAGCCTCTGTTGAGGCCAAGGGAGGCACCGACAGGTCCTTAGGAACGTCCTGAATTTCGGCTTGTCTGGCTGAGCAGTTTCTTTTTGCAATCTTTCTGCGTTTCTATGCTCTCGCTTACTTCATTGACTATTTTATTTACCTCGTCATTTTTTGGAGTTGCTAAAATAGTAATGTTATTTTCATTAGTATCGCTTTGGGAATCAGAGTTGGAGTCTCCACCTATTATGGAAGGCTGGGGGCTTATGTAGTCCCGCTTGGTTACGTCCGCGCCATCATCCATATTTTAGTTGCCAATTGCTTTTGTGTGCTTGCCACAGACTCTACTACAGGGGTCAAGACGCCACCCCCATGAGTATGGCCATGAGTATGATGAACCCGACTCTGCGTTTTCATCATCATCGATACGATCTCATGGTGTTGTTGCACAATGCTATCGTGGATTTGCCTGTGATCAGTTTCAAATGTCGTATTGGTTTCGTGTATCAGTTTCGTTTGTAGTGTTGGTTTCATTGTGTTGTTTTCCTGTTTTTTTATTTGTTTCATTAGTTCTTTGTTCATGTTAGTCCCTCGAGTATGCCAGTAAATATACTACAGTCCACCCCAGTGACGGCGTGAGTTGGACCGGGTGACACATTACTACCGATCTGTTCCCTGGCGTCGGAGAGAGCTGTTAGGAACCAGTTTATTTAAACACTAACTGACCATTCTAGGTCCTCGGCACTGCTTCCAACCACCTTGACCTTAAAAGTGTTTTTGCATTCAACTTTGGATATTCTAATGGCGCCAAAATCGCACGAATCGCCATGTCTTAGTTCCTGTCTTCTTTGGTCTCTCACTCTACATCATTTCCCTAGTACCTTACCGATGAGCTGTGTCCAGGGATGCCAAACGAAATTTTTCGGGATTGATGAATCCCGAATCCCGGGATTTTAATAAATAAATCCCTGTATTTTTCGTGATTATTATTAATTTTGAAGAACATAAAACTAAAACAAATGAGTTCAGTGTGGTGTTATTTTTTGGCAGAGTCGAATGGTGCACCTCAAACAAAATGAAATTTGTGCAAAAAGCGGTTAAAAACCAATGGCAGCTCTACAAAAGGTTTAATAACACATCTTAACGTAAGTTAATTTTGGCACGGCTTATTAAAATTCTAGAAATCCCGAAAGTGGACGTAAACGCAAAAGCCAACGCGAACACCAAAGTCAAAAAATGGTAGTTTATATATCACTTCGCGCTTGCGTTTGTTTACGAAAGCTGTCACTGACATATGCGGTTTATAGACTTGCCTAACTAAAATAAACAATTATAGATCAGAAAAAGTTATCTTGAGTGAAATGCTCAGAATGAAAAATATTAAAAAATTTAGCTCTATTTGAGTAGATCAACAGATTGATTTATAATACTGCAAATACCAACAATATTCACACAAAATGTGTAAAAACCTATGTTATGTTGGGGTTCAATGGCCAATAAATTTCCCCATCTATATTAAATTAGTTGTCTTTTCAAAAACACGTGCCATTTGGCGGTATGTATTGATTGTAATGTATTAGTTCTTTTGTTTCATAGATAAATTCAATACTACCTTTTCATCGATACACGACAAACACTCTGAACAAATTCAGGACAGATATAATAAGCCACCTCTTTCGAACAGTAACAAACAAATTTACAATGTTAAACAGCAGTGGCAGAAAGAATTAAAGACGATTTTCCATCGGAACTTTAATAGGGTCAGTCGGGAGAACAACATATTGTCAAAACAAATTCAACTCTAACAAATTATTATCAAGCAAAGGTTACGTATTGAAGATGGTGTAAATTTCGGTAACAGACTTCAGAAGATAAAGCCTGGCCCACGAGCTTTTAAGCAAATTAATCAGATTACAGGAAGAAAAAAAATCGGATTTTTGTCACCAACTACTCCATAACAACAAATCCACGTCATGCAGCTCTGAAATAGCAAACATATTTCGAGATTATTATTGCTCAACTTTTTGAGAGACCGTTCCGGAGAGACGTGTTAATAGCCAGTACACCCGAGTGGACAACTGTATAAATATGGCTCCAACTTATATCTACAGCTTCTCCGATTCATTCAACTCTATAGATGTCTACCATTTTGTTGTATCTGAAAAAATAAGAGAAGTTATAAATGCTAGTATCCAGTGGTATAGATGGGATATCTAAGACACCCTTTAGATTATGGGTTTCACCCGTGACTTTCACCCAAGACTTTCGAGTTCAGTTGGCAAGAGGGGTAAACAAACACGCACGAGACGAGAATTTGAGAGGATTTTTGATGTTTATCTTTACTCTCTTTCGTATTTCTGCCATGTTGTTTCACACTTTTTCTGCTTTTGAAGGGAGAACATCGTTTGCGTATATTATTTTCCGATTATTTGTATAATATGAATAGAAATAAATCGAAAAACATTAAATAAAATGCATAGATGCAAGAATTCGCGGAGACTTTGATTAATAAATATCAGCAACATGAAAATCAGACATATTTGTTTGAAAAATTAATTATTACGAATATAAGTAAGAAGCAGCACAGCCGATTAGATGATAAAGAACCCATGGGTGGACCGCAGAGTGTAAATGGTCGTGATTTACGAAGGACATGGGACTGTCCGTGGAGGTGAAAAGTTTCTGATTGCCATTCACTTGGGAGTGGCCAGAAATGATTCCTTCATTGGGCAGTCCAAGCAGCTCACTACTTCCACGCAGTATGTCCTGGGCAATGGCTTTTCGGAAATCTCCGTTAGCTAGCTAGAGTGAGAAGGCGAAACAAATGAGCATCAAATCAGGTTTAGTAGGTGACTGATGTCACTGAAGCTCATCAAACAATCGGGCATATTCTTTTGTCCTTAGAAGGCGGATGAGCCAAACATACGGGCCAACGGCGGATAGAAACTAAAAGAAGAAAATCCAGGTACAACATATCGCATCCTGGTCAGCGTCTGATCAATAATGGGCGGCTGCAATCAAATATCCTGGCAGTAGGTAAAATGCAAAAAACCCGGTGGACTGGGTTTGCCTCCCGCCACCGTTCATAATGGCAGTGAAAATACAAATACAAAAACGAAACAGAAAACATAAACAACCCCTATTTGTTGACGACCCCCGCAAACGTTATAAGGACCACGATTTACGGATATGCACTTGGAATGTAATAACTCTATATAGATCCGGTGCAAGTATCCAACTGGCAGATGTCCTCGAAAGTTATAAGGCTGGCATTACCGCTATCCAGGAAATGCGATGGACAGGACATGGCTGCACAAGAAAAAGAAACTGCGATATATACTAGAGTTGAAATGAAAAAAACATGAATATGGTTACGGATTTGCAGTTGGCAAAAGACTGCGACATCTAGTCTCTAGGTTCAATCCTGTGAGTGAACGGATAGCCACAATCCGCATAAAAGCGAAATATTTTTATATTTCCCTAATTTGTGTGCATGCCCCGATAGAAGAGAAAGATGATGATGCCAATGACATATTCTATGAGCTCCTAGAGGAAACGTATGACCGCTGCCCTGGCCATGACATTAAGATTGTACTAGGAGATTTTAATGCCAAAGTGGGAAGGGAGAATGTGTTTAATCCAACTATTGGCAATTACAGTCTACATGCTGACAGTTCCGACAACGGTATGAGACTGATTGACTTTGCCGCGGCAAAAAACATGGTCATTAGTGGTACAAGATTCCAGCATAAAGACATCCACAAGGCTACTTGGGTATCCCCTGATCAAAGAACTAAGAACCAAATTGATCACGTGGTAATTGATGGAAGGCACTCATCCAGTGAAATGGATGTACGAGTGATCAGAGGAGCTAACATCGATTCTGATCACTACCTGGTAGCAGCAAAGGTTCGTTCAAGATTAAGTAGCGCGAGAGTGAGAAAATTGAGACATACAGAAGAAAGAACGAAGCCCAAAATTCTACCAACAAGTTAAAAACGTAACTAATGGACATGGTTCAGGGCCCCCCTTCTGTAAAGACAAGGACGGAAATCTCGTCGCAGATGTGCAGAGCATGTTGGGAATATGCAGAGAGCATTTCTCCGCGCTACTAGTACCTGAGATATCCGATGACGATGGGACAATCGATCACAATATGGACGACGACGTCGATTGCCTCCCTCCTAACCAAATTCAGGGCCCCCCTTCTGTAAAGACAAGGACGGAAATCTCGTCGCAGATGTGCAGAGCATGTTGGGAATATGCAGAGAGCATTTCTCCGCGCTACTAGTACCTGAGATATCCGATGACGATGGGACAATCGATCACAATATGGACGACGACGTCGATTGCCTCCCTCCTAACCAAGACGAGGTCAGAACAGCTATTGCCCGGCTTAAGAAAAACAAAGCCGCAGGAGCCGATGGATTACTGGCGGAGCTGTTTAAGGCTGGCGGCAATGAGCTGATAAGGTGCATGCATCAGCTCATTAGCAAAATTTGGTTAGATGAATGCATAGCCGGCGATTGGAGTCTCAGTGTACTATGTCCCATATTTAAAAAAGGTGACCCGAGTATCTGTGCCAACTACCGTGGAATAAGACTTTTATCCATAGCATATAAGGTTCTATCAAGTATAATGTGCGAAAGACTAAAACCAATTATCGCTGACCTGATTGGACCATACCAATGTGGCTTTAGGACTGGAAAATCGACAACTGACCAGATTTTCATGCTACGCCAAATCCTGGAGAAGACACACGAAAAACAAATCGACACCTATCATCTATTTATCGATTATAAAGCGTCCTTCGATAGTCCGATACGGGAGAAACTCTATGAAGCAATGTCTGAGCTTGGTACTCCTGCAAAACTCATACGCCTTTGCAGGATGACCTTGACGAACACCAAATCGGCAGTGAAACTTGGTAAGGATCTTACCGAACCTTTCGAAACTAAGCGAGACCTCAGGCAAGGCGACACCCTATCGTGCGATCTCTTTAACATCTTAATGGAGATCATTATGAGAAAAGCTGCAGTCAACATGAATAAAACCATCAGCAGCAAAATTAGAGAAGTTACTGCGGTTTTTTCGAGAATTGAGAAGAAGTCAGCAAAAGTGGGTCTGACGGTAAATGAGGACAAGACAAAATTAATGGTTTCAACGAACAGGGCCTCCACGCGATTAGACCAAAGCGTGAACGTTGATAACCGTTATAACTTCGAGGTAGTGGACGAATTTATATACCTCGGATCTGCCGTGAACAAAAACAACAACATCAGCCTTGAGATCAAGCGGAGAATTGTGCTTGCGAATAGATGTTATTTTGGGCTAAGCAAGCACTTTAGAGATAAAGCCCTCTCTTGAGTAACAAAAGTCCAGCTGTACCAGACTGTCATTCAACCTGTCTTGCTTTATGGCTCAGAATCCTGGGTCCTATCGCAAGCAGACGAAACATCTGTAGGAGTCTTCGAGAAAAAAATACTCCGAAAAGTTTATGGCGCTATAGTGCACAACGGCGAGTATCGGCGACGCATGAATCATGAGCTGTATGATCTTTATCCTGACATTGACATAGTTAAGCGGATCAAGATAACGCAATTGCGCTGGCTAGGCCATGTCAGTAGAATGGATGAAGATGAACCAGCGCGAAGGGTTTTCGAAACCGAACTCGAAGGAAGACGAAAAATAGGAAGACCAAGACTCCGCTGGAGGGATCAGGTTGACGAATCCCTGCGTACACTTGGTATTGCCATCTGGAGAAATAAAGCAAAAGATCGAACTGGTTGGCGAAATATGTTATCTTGGTTTTGTAAGGTCCCTGACCCCCCGGGGTTGTCTGAAACCGGATAAGTAAGTAAGATTTACCAAGGGTGTTCAGAAGAGAATTTAACGATTAACGCAGGCTGAAGACGCAAAATCTAAAACATGACTAACTTCATTCTAAAAAAGTTTCCTGCGGCTCCTCTTAACTTTTTCACAATACTATTTAACAACTGTATCAACAACTGCTACTTTCCTGAGGTATGGAAGTCTGCAAAAATATTGCCAATCAAAAAGAAACCAAATTGTAAGGGTTCAGAAGATTTTCGTCCAATCTCTCTGTTGTCCAACGTTGGAAAAATCTTCGAAAACATAATAAAAGAAAAAGTAGAGAATGAGTTTGTGATTGATCCAATTTCTCAGTATCAATTTGGCTTCAGCAATGTCACTCAACTCAACATGCGCTACTAAATTTCACAGTGACGTTATAACTAATTTGAGACAGAAGTCATGTACTGTAGCAATTTCCCTTGACATCGAAAAGGCGTTCGATTCTGCCTGTCATATGGGAATACTACATAAAATGGTAGATCTTGGTGTAACGCCAGTTCTCAACATGGTCCAGTAAAAAGTGGGGTACCTCAAGGTAGCGTACTGATTCCATTCTTATTCAACATTTTACTACACGACTTTCCACATGTTGCAAAAAATTCAAAGGCTATATTATATGCTGATGACTGTATTATATATTAAAGGTCTGCAACGAAAAACATTTTCCTGCATATGTGAAACTTGAAGTCGGATAGAGCAAATACACGTACTCCCTCTCAGAGCGCAAGCAGTAAGTATTACATAAGTACTTATAACATCATGCACTAAGAAAGTACCAGTACTTACTCGGCAATACACTAGCAATGCGTTTGAGTGACGATTTTAACTTGGGGATGTCATTGGAGGTATACAATTGTCACCCTCTCGTTTACCGTCCATTAACGAAAACAGTAATGATAATTCATTCATTCCGTCACTGATACAAATAATTACTGAGATCGTTAATGCCGAATAATTACTACTTTGTTAATGATTAATAATTAACTACTTCGTTAATGATGGATAATGAACTACTTCGTTAAAGATAAATAATGAACGAATTAGGTACTGGGAATGTTAGTAAAGAAATCCTAAAATCACCTTCTTTAATTTCCGAAATAAAAAATATGGATTTAATTATTCATTTTATGATACAATGCAATAATATCAGGAATTTACATTTTACGATATTTTCTCCTAGAACTGTTAAAAATAAGAGGAAAAAATTAAATATTTTTCGATAACTGCCTTAATTATCGACTTATTGAATGGTAAAAAACCTATCACAAAATACAAGCTTGGGAAATTTACAAATCTTTTATTACAGCCAATTCATGTAACTCAAACGAAAATGTATGCGAAAGAAAATCAGTCACTCACTTTCGTTCGTAATTGGATTCACCTAAGGTTCTTTCGCACAGCTTTACGTCTGTAACGTAAACAATTTATAAGTTGTCATATTACATTGTGGCCAGATCAACAATTTCATAAATTCCCCAAAAATTCCCTTAAAAAAGTGGGATATTTTAAGGGATTTATCATAAAAAAATACAACTCTGTCTGAGAGTAATCAGCTGGATAGAAATGAGAAGGTAAATACAAACAAACAAAAAAGCAAATAATATTTTTTTATTCGTGTTGTGTTCGCGTGTATTGGCACTCCCCTAGCAAACTCTGGATTCAGCTCCATGTGCTCAACCAACGCATGTAGCTGCTGCTGTGTAGACTTTATATTGCTAAGATAATAATAATATACTATTATTTATTGACCACTTACTATAATTATATTATTATTTACTTACCATTTACTCTCCGATATTGTAGTTTCCATTTTTTCTTTGTTTTTTGCCACAACAATTACTTGTAGTTGTTTACGCGATAACAAACAGACAAGTGACTGTTTTGACATGTAGGTTCGCATAGATGACAGCGATAAGAGATAGATAAATCAAAAATCGTACTAAAAGGTTTACGTATTCATTCGCATTGATTTTCTTTCGCATTGTCGTTGTAGCCAAACCAGAAGCAATATGCTTTAGGAACGCCTCCGGAAAATGCCCCCGATATGCTGTGCCGCAGAGCAAATTATTGCAGCTATCCCTGGACGGAGTGGAAATACCCTTCAAAAATGCCATCAAGTACCTGGAGATAAAATTTGATAAATTTATGAAATTTAATAGCCACGTCAGAACTGTTTTAATAAAAGCAAAGCGCATAGCTGGTATGTTCTCCCGTATATTGCACAGCAAATACCTGCCTCAAAATACCAAGCTTCTGCTTTATAAAGTCGGCATCCGCCCAGTCCCGTTATACGGGTTTCCAATCTGGTTCCCTATTTCTCCAATAGTGGCCAAAGAGTTGGAAATATTTGAACGAAGAATCCTGAGAAAATGTATTGACAAAAATTTTTAAAATTTCAACAAACGATTTTCAAATACATACATTTATAGCAGCTCAGGAATTCAGCCCTTCTGCAGTTATGCCTTTTCACTACAAAAGAAGTTTGTAGAAAATTTAATCGACCACGAAAATTCCCTTATGGACGATATTTACCATTTAGAAGAAATTGTAGATTGGCTTGGATCTGCCTACCTCTCTCCAATTGGCATTCTGAGATATGCCCTTGACAACGATCCTGATCCACTGACATTACCTAGTTTTTTCAATAAGACTGCTCCGGGCGCGCACAGGGGCTGAACAATTATTTATATATTGACTAATCTTATGAAACTGTATTTTATTATATGTATTTACTTACCGAGAATATTGTATTTAATTACATTTCGGTGATTAGCAATATTCTGACTGCTTTAATATTTACTAATTGAACTACTTAACTTGCCGAGAGGCAGGTTATCCACAATGATAGGAACACTTACGGGACATTGTCTTGTAGGAAAACACACCCTAAGATTGGGACATAGAAACTCTACTATCTGTAGATGCTGCATGGAAGAGGACGAGGAAACGACGAAACACCTCTTGGATTGCCCTGCTCTGACAGGACTGAGAAGTTGGATATTCGGTACACATTTAGTTAGCACCGTAGCCCTACAGGATATTCCTATAGGTCTCATAGACAAATTTATTGAAAGGGCAAATTGGTTAGACGACTAGTCAATAGTTGCTATGGAGGAAACTGCAGGTATCACAATGGGATTCTTTAGCCTAATGGCCAGTTTTTAAGTGGGTAGTTAACTATCGGATTACTTAATCTTAATTCTAAGTTAATTAGAGGTTAACTTTTCATTTTGTTTTCAGTGGTGAGTTAATGTAAGTCGCCATATTGTCAACTAATATGGCAACCCTTGTATTCTTATTGGAAAAAACGTCTGTTTTGGGATAAATACCAAAACAACAAAGGGGAACAAACAAAATGGAATTATGTAAAATAAGAAATAGATGCATAAAATCGAAGTCATTTTAACAAAAATGTGTTAAAAACTATATAGGCGCAACAATGTAACGATCTAGACTCAACGTATGGGTACAAATACGCAAATCTGAAACATGTATTTTATACAATCTTCATTTCTCACTTTGACAGTCAGTAATTTGATTGTCAAAATAATATGGTTCTGACTATAAGTTAACCAACCAACATTGGGTGGTTAAATCATAGTTAAACAATGACTAAAAAACACAATTCGATGTTTAACCACAATTTAACTAAGAAACGAAGATCACCACTGACTGAAAAACTGACCATAAGTGTGCTAGACAGCGTGCTGTCTTGCAGCCTTTTCAACCAACCTACCAACCAATTGTACTATTATACGTACGCTTGGTCTGTGATAGCATTTGCTTTATTATTAACATAACATACATATGTATGATTATATTCTGTTACAGTTATTGTAATTTAACGTTCTAATTGTTTTGTTTACACATAGTTTTTAAGTGTAATTTATTTTTAAGTTTATGTTATATACAGATTCGTACTCTGTTAGCAACAGTAAAGGCATAGAGCAAGCCTTGTCATTTTACATATTGATACATACATACACACTCTCACTCACATGTTTAGCAAGAAGCATTTTAACTACATATCGTGCATTAGAGCAAGACTATTATATGAATGTGTCAGTTGCCAAATCGATTAACTCCATCAAAAAATACCTGTAGAAACTTAAATTTTCGCTGGGTTTTCAAATTCCACGTTCATTATAAATGCAAGCTGACATTATATATTACTTCACTACAGCTGTACCTATTACATAGTTAAATTCAAAATGAACTGGGTACATTAGTTTAACCCACAGACACTAACATACCAAAATTTTGGGAAAGTGAAGTTAATCGATTTGGCAACTGACACATTCATATAGCTCTAAGAATTTAACATTATCACCATGTCGTTTTGTAAACCTATTATCGAAAATAAGAAGACTGAATAAAGAACTCAATTCAATTTAAAAAAAAAAATTGTTTATTATTGTCAACATCAACTGAAACCGTCGAATGCATTTCAGCCAAAATTGGCAACTACTTATACGCAAGGAAACGCAAAATACTTCCATCTGCCTGTCTTCGATTGACATTTTTCTTTAAATTTGTAATTTCTTCAACTAACGCGAAGAACTGTGGCGTGTTCAATTTGACAGCTGAAGTGATCAAAAGCGTTGCGCTGCGTTTTATAAACTACCCATTAAATAACGTAACTCAACGCAGGTAGTCACCGAACAGCTGTATCGTTTTATAAACCACCAAACGACAAAAATAACGCGAAGTGACTGATTCGCGACTTATAGAATACTACCCTTAGTTCCTGTCTTCTTTGGTCTCTCATTCTACATTATTTCCGTAGTACCTTTTCAATCAGCTGTGCCATAGAAACCCATAAAGTAACTGGTATAGTGAAGAAAATTTACTCATGGGTAGAATGCCAACAAAGAAAACGAGAGCAGCGCGTCGTTTCTCTGCTCTCTCTCTTACTCTCTTCGTTGAATATTTCAATAAACAAGCAGTTTTCTGATAATGTTATTGTATCTAACTATAGAAATTCCAACCATATTTAAATAAAATTACATAAAGTATGTAAAAACTGTGAAATAATCAAGTTATGATGCGGGAAAGAGATGCGTTCGAGTGAATCGCGTCGACTTTTTTTGGTTCTCTTCTACTAGGGTTGCCAAGTTGCACCGGGTTTTTCTTCTCTACTTGTATATCCTTTTTGGACAATGCCAGCTTTATTTATCCCATAAATGAGGAAACTTCGGGCAACATTTGTGTTTTGTTCCATTTCAGTCTTCTGTGGTATGTAAGAAATCACATTAACATACATTTAATATTTTGGCATGTATTTCCTAATTCTTACGAAATTCTTATATATTTACTTTTATTTTCCGTCACTGGCCAAACGCTGGGAAAATCGGCGCGTTGAGTTTTGACACTTCAAGTGACGAAACAATCCCCGCTGCGCTTTATAAAATAAACAAAAACGCACGCGTTTACTTATCTAAACGCATATGTATAGGCGCGCCGGTGACATTCGCCATACAAAAAACAAATATTCTGGGGAAACAGTTATGTTGCGTGTCCCGGAACGAACTATTTCAAAGAAACTATTCACTGAAAGTAACAGAGTGAACTAGTTCCGACTCTTTCGTTCATATAGTTCCTTTTGCTCCATTTAGTTCCAAATCATTAATTGGTTTTTCTGCATGTGTCTTTCATGTTGAGCTGTTTATACAGCTGTTTTCAGTGTAGTCACATGATAGTTTTTGCAAGGGTTACCAAATTAACAAGATACTAGATAATTAACTAGGTTAACTAGATAAGTACATAAATAAGGAGTTTGTAGACAGAAAAATTAATCCAATGGATTGGTGGAATTAAAGGAAAAGTCTATATTTTCGATTATATACCCATGCCTCAAACGTGTTTGTAAATCGTCTACCTCAGTGCCATGCGAAAGAATGTTTTCTGCTACTGGCCAAATTATTAAAGACAGGCGGACCTTACTAAAGCCATCCAAAGTGTCGAAATTAGTAGTAGTAATAAATTAACACTTTTTTTATATATTTTTTAAATGTACACTTTTTCTTAGTTTTTAAAAAGTAGATTTTTTTATTTTTACAGATTTTTAGAAGTATACAAAAAGACAACCTGAATTGACTAAGGGCGAATTTTACACTCGTCATTTAAAAGCTCACAGAAAATGTTCATATTAATGACATTTAAATGACAAGCATCGAGCATTTAAAGTACATTTATATGGAGAATTTTCAACTGTGAAACTGGCCATAAGTCGTTTATATTTTTTGTTTATTTTTTATGCTACGAATAAAACTATTGAATTAAAATATAAAAATGTTTTCTTTCTTCTTTCTTACTACGTTCTATATAAATGTATGATCTTCTAGTAAAATCTATGTAAAATGTATTATGGCTAGGGGTACAATAATGTAATTTTCTTTTTTATTATTTCTTCCTGGTGGTGTTATCTAATGGTGTAGCGAAATATAAATACAAATACAAATTAATTTACCCCAAGCTAGGATAATTTATTTGGATATGTAGCAAAAAGATCGAATAAATTATAGCAATTTTAATGTATGCATATTTCTTGCCTTTTAACACTACGTGTAACTTTGCCTTTTGCATTATTTATGTAGTGGGGATATTTCCTTTTTCTTATAGAAAAGATAAGTACCTACTAAATTAACTTATCTCAATTTTTTTTTCTTTTTGGTTTCCCTTCGTTTTTTTTAAAGTTGTTTCACAAAAAATCATATTTATGCAAAATTACTTTTCTCTAATTTGAAATATAAGTTTCAGTTTAACAAAAGTGCCAATGTAAAACAAACATATCCAATTATGCACTTACAACATATTGTGACGAATCACCCGAGACTTTAGTTCAACAATCAACAAAACCAAGTGACCAATTAATTGTATGTTGTCAACAATGGCTGTAAGGTCATTACGGCCCCAATCATAAAAACTGAAACTCCAAAAATCTCCACCATTAATAGCGAAACGGGAACGACCATCAGTGTAATTGGTGAACAGCTAAAATGATAGAAATCAACGAAACTTGCGTTGAATTAGTCCACCTGCGAATAGAAGCGATGCGAACACAGAAATTGTCATTGTACTACAGATATCTTGAATTGTACACGGAAAAGCTATCGGGTCGCTCCTTGTACCAATTACTGATATGCATTGTATGCCCTTATGTAGAATGAGTCCAAGTCCTTATCAGTAAATATTTGGGATTTTTGACTAATTATCAAACACCGAGTCACATAGTTGTATGGGATGGGAGGATGAAAACACACCAATAGTGTTTTACATAATATAGTTGAATTGATTTATTTTGTTGTTATAGTAGCAGCTTATATATTATATTAAGGCTGTTTTTTTATTCCATTAAGCTATTGCCACTTACGACTTTCCAAATAAAACGATCCACACTTACAGCCAATTCATGTATCTTATGCGAACGTTTCTTTCGCATGCTACACGACAAACAGCTGATATTCGAGTACGATTTTTGATTTATCTATCTCTTTTCGCTGTCATCTATGCGAACCTACATGTCAAAACAGTCACTTGTCTGTTTGTTATCGCGTAAACAACTACAAGTAATTGTTGTGGCAAAAAACAAAGAGAAAATGGAAACTACAATATCGGAGAGTAAATGGTAAGTAAATAATAATATAATTATAGTAAGTGGTCAATAAATAATAGTATATTATTATTATCTTAGCAACAGAAAGTCTACACAGCAGCAGCTACATGAGTTGGTTGAGCACATGGAGCTGAATCCAGAGTTTGCTAGGGGTGCCAATATTTGGAAGTACCAGACAGTCTATGGAGGAACAGTGCCGGAAGCTGGCGCAAAAATTGAACATTCGACATGTCTCTTAAATGCCTCCGTGGTACTTCCACAATGCCATCAATTTGGACCGCAAAATATATTCCAACAGAAATATCCATAATAATTTTGTTCACAAAAAACACAACACGAATAAAAAAAATATTATTTGCTTTTTTGTTTGTTTGTATTTACCTTCTCATTTCTATCCAGCTGATTACTCTGAGACAGAGTTGTATTTTTTATGATAAATCCCTTAAAATATCGAACTTTTTTAAGGGAATTTATGAAATTGTTGATCTGGCCACAATGTAATATGACAACTTATAAATTGCTTACGTTACAGACGTAAAGCTGTGCGAAAGAACAAAAGAACCTTAGCTGAATCCAATTACGAACGAAAGTGAGTGACTGATTTTCTTTCGCATACATTTTCGTTTGAGTTACATGAATTGGCTGTTAATACTACGAAATGTGGCAACATTTGCTGTAATGGGTGAAAAAAATTCGATATGGCAACACGTGCCAACAAATACATGGTAGCAGCACATGTTGTAGTTGTAAGCAGCAACAACATACATTTTATTTTCGATCATTCGTTTCAGTTGTCAAGCTCTACACAAATATATACCAACAATACAAGAATACAAACAAGTATAAAATCAAAATACATACATATGATTTTGAGAAGTGAAACGAAAAATGACATGGAAAACAATACATCACCTGTTTAAACGACTATACCTGATAGATAATTGCACCATGTTCAATATATATAACATTTACCGCGCGTTGTTGTGAACAATTTATTTCTAATTTTGTTTTCAATCGCAAATAAAAATCTATCCTTCAAATTTAGAGATATAAAAGTACACGTAGTCTTCCATTAAATAAAATAAGTTTAATGAACTTAAAATGTATAACCCATTTTGCAAATATCTGCTTTTGAGTCTCTCCTTGATAATATTTTTATTCACAAGAAATGATAACAAAATTTATCTAAGATAACTTTTTGTCGCAATTTCTTGAAATTGAACATTTGGAACATTCTCATTGCTCAAGTCGGAATTTAAATGGGAAATTGAAATGCCACTTAATATCGCTTAGCTGTCCCGTACAAATTAAGCTATAATTAACTTTAGCGGGGTAAAAAAAACACACTTATTATATTGCTGAGGTGACAGCCCTTGGCCGGAGATTTCCTCCGGGTGAATTCAGTTTGATAGAAGTTCTATCACAAAGACGATTTACAATTAGACGACCAGAAGATGTGCGCAACTTGGCAACCCTGGTAAAAGAGAACCAAAAAGTGCTAGGAGTTCACTCAAACGCATTTCTCTCTCGCGTCATATCTTGCTTATTTCATACTTTTTGCATAGTTTATGTAATTTTACTTCAACATGGTTGGAATTTGTATAGTTATATACAATAACACTATCAAAAAGCTGCTCGCGTATTGAAATATTCAATAAAGAGAGTAAGAGACAGAGTAGGGAAGTACTAGGGTTTCACTCGTTTATTTGTTGGCATTTGAGTGAAGAGAAATTTTGACTGTCTACTTGTACATCGTTTTTGTCTATCATAGAACCGGCTGTAGCGGAATTCCTTGAATTATTTTAAAATTTTTTGCCTCAATGCAGCACAGACAAAAGAAAAGTACCATTAAATTCGTGGGGATAATACATTTAATTAGAGTACCCACACTTGCCGATAGTCGAAATCTTTTAGATGGGCCATTTTGGGACATCCGGAATTTCTTCACCATTTTTTGTGGTCGATAATTCACCCGGATTTTTAAATATAATTTTTAATTTTATCCACAAATTTTTAAATTTATATCTATTCATCTTTATGGTTCTTTACACTTTGTCGTCACGTTTGTAAAACTGAGGTGCCTCAATTGACTGCGTTGAAAACAATAATTTTTAGTTCCTTATAGAGCTTTTAGTAATGGTACTGAAAAGAACGAACGTTGTATGGAACTGAAATGTCTTCTTTGAACCAAGGAACTAGTGAACTATAAAAAGGAACTAGTTCCTGAACCGGAGCGGAGCTGAAAGGAGCGATCACTGAAAGGAAGTAAAATGCCCAACTCTAGTTTTGAGCGATAAGGTCGTATAATTATCCAAATGCTCTGATCTCCGCCTGTGTAAACGCCACATTTTGACATATAGTCGATTAAATGAACAACAACAAAATACATGAAAATAAATTAATCAACTTTGAGCGACCTTTACCCTTGACAAAAGATTAAGTGATTAATTGATTGGTTTTAAGTGTTGGAAAGTATTAGAAATTTAACTTGTGCTGACAGACAAAAGGACTAATTTTTAGCAAATGACATCTCAAACAGTGTTGCCGTTTGAAAATTTTTTCCGACCAAAATATTCCAAAAATCCGACCAAAATTGCCAGCTTCCGACCAAATTTGAAAATTTAATTTATATTCGTGTTTTGTGATGTACATTTTATTTAATATTTAAGTAAAATAAAGATTTCAGATATAACATATTTGCATTAAAGAATTCAGGCATGTAAATTAATATTTATGTAATGTAATTAATAATTAAATGCATTAAAATTGTAAATTGTAAGTAAAAAATGTTTATTCAGACTTTTTAACATGTGTTGTTTTCATTTACTTATGTTATAATTCAAAAAGTTAAAGTTCTTGATTTTACATTTGGTTGTGTAGGGGTCCCTTTTGGCTGACCAAATATAGTGCGGATTATTCACTTTGATAATTTCGTTAGACGACATAATACCGTTGACAGTATTTACTTCTAGTTTATTCCTTAGTTTAGTTTTTATTAGCGGTAGTGTGGAAAATTTGCGTTCAGCGGAAGAGATAACAAATTAAAAATTAAATAAGAAATATTTGAGACACTTTTCTCATTTAATCCGTTTTTATAGAAGCTATTTTTTGCAATGTTTAAATTGGCCAAAGTTTTTATATCGCTTATTTAAAAAAGTTTCCCCATATATGTATTTCTGCCTTAGTGTCAATAAATATATTACAAGTATCAAGCTGATACTGCTTATTTTTCGTAATCAATTTCTATATTATTTATTAGTTAATTTTTAATAAAATTGCTTAATATTAAAAGAAAATTTATGCTAGTGTATAAATACGGTAAACGTGAACTTTCCGCTTGAAATTCTTTGTTAAGATTATTGGCAAATGGGTAGAAAATATGTCAAAAATAAAAAAATAATATTTCCTTTGGCTTATCATATCCTCCGCAATAACACCAGCAGAAATTCCTTGAACTTCATATACACAGGAAATGAAATACATTTTAGGCTATCCCATTGCTCAACGATTCTTAATACAACGCCTTCCAGCGAAAGCCAACGGGTGCTGAATATACCTAAAATTTTATGCGATGCAACTGAACAATACTCTTGGAATTCTTTGAGTTCGTTGACGCATTTGGGACTACGAGAAAAAAAGGTGTATATCTTCCGACACAATTTTTCGATAGACGATGGCAATGTTTTTGTGGCGTAACTGGAAAAGTGATGTAAAGCGTGACAGGAACATTTAATGTAAAATAATTCTACTTCTTTTTTCAAATAACGCCTTAAGGTCTCTAACATTACCAGACATAGCATTTCCTCCGTCTGTTGACAATCCAATTAGGTCCTTGAAAGGAATTTCACATAACACAAAAAATTCTTTAATTTTATCAAATGTTGGCTGCGCGTCTGACTTAGTTAATCCCAACATTGTCAGAAACTTATCTTGGATTTCAAACGCTGAATTTACATAACGCGCGATTAAAACATACCATTTCTTCGTAGAATGGTCGGTAGTTCCGTCCACAATTAAAGAAAATTTTGTTTTTTGCTTTGCCTGCTTTCCAATTTTGTTTGCTATTTCTGTGGCCTTTGTCCTTCCGCAATGCACTAGTTTTGCAATTGCAGAGTCCGGGCAGCTCTCAACCAATAATGCAGGAAGATAGTCCATCAATATGAAGGGCAAATTGTGCGTAATGCAAAACATGACCAACGTGAATTCTACATGTTTTACCTGTTGCGACTTTCTTTGTTGTTTGTCGATATGCAAATGTTTCTTTTTGATGTCATAGTTTTGTACATGCGTTGTTGTCTTTTCATGAGTTTTCAGATATGTCAAATGTGCAGCAAGTGGCTTGGAGCATGCAGTACAAAATGGAGTACCATCCCTTTCCTGCAGCCATTCGAAAGTAGTAAGCCATTCTGTTCTAAATTTCCTTTTAGAACATTGCGGATTATCAGCAAACACATTTGCATCACTGTAAACAAAAAGATTCATTATTTTATCAAAATTTGTTAATTTAAACAACTTTACTTACAATCTGCCTCATTGTTGTTTTCGGTTACTGCTTCCATTTTTTTCTTTTTTGTTATGTATCTAAAATTGATGTTTATTCATAAAAAAAAGATTTTGTTGATTAATATTTATACTTTAGGGAAAAAGTTTTTAGTACAAAAACTTTTTCGTCATAATAAAACACTTAATTTTTTTTGCTTGTTTTGAAAATTTCTGGACGCTTTTTCCCAGACTTACGAAAATTGGAATGATAGGGATTTGTAGCGACGAGTCTGAGGAGGAATTCGGTATATCGCATGTGGTGCCCAGAGAATTAGGGAGAAAGTTTTTAGTACAAAAACTTTTTCGTCATAATGAAACACAACTTGTTTTTTGCCTGTTTTGAAAATTTCTGGCCGCTTTTTTCCCAGACTTACGAAAAATGGAATGATAGGGATTGAAAGCGACGAGCCTGGGGACGAATTTGGTGTAACGCATGTGGTGCCTAGAGAATTAGGGAAAAAGTTTTTAGTACAAAAACTTTTTCGTCATAATGAAACACTTAACTTTTTTTTGCCTGTTTTGGAAATTTCTGGCCGCTTTTTTCCCAGACTTACGAAAAACGGAATGATAGGGATTGAAAGCGACGAGCCTGGGGAGGAATTTGGTATATCGCAAGTGGTGCCCAGAGAATTGGGGGAAAAGTTTTTAGTACAAAAACTTTTTCGTCATAATGAAACACCTAATTTTTTTTTGCTTGTTTTGAAAATTTCTGGCCGCTTTTTTCCCAGACTTACGAAAAATGGAATGATAGGGATTGAAAGCGACGAGTCTGAGGAGGAATTTGGTATATCGCATGTGGTGCCCAGAGAATTAGGGAAAAAGTTTTTAGTACAAAAACTTTTTCGTAATAATGAAACACCTAATTTTTTTTTGCTGGGTTTGAAAATTTCTGGCCGCTTTTTTCCCAGACTTATGGACAATAGAATGACAGGGATTGAAAGCGACGAGTCTAAGGAGGAATTTGGTATATCGCATGTGGTGCCCAGACAATTACCGAAAAAGTTTGTAGTACAAAAGCTTTTTCGTAATAATGAAACACATTATTTTTTTTGCTTGTTTTGAAAATTTCTGGCCGCGTTTCTCCCAGACTTACGAAAAATGGAATGATAGGGATTGAAAGCGACGAGCCTGGGGAGGAATTTGGTATATCGCATGTGGTGCACAGAGAATTAGGGAAAAAGTTTTTGTACAAAAACTTTTTCGTCATAATGAAACACTTAATGTTTTTTGCAGGTTTTGAAAATTTCTGGCCGCTTTTTTCCCAGACTTACGAAAAATGGAATGATAGGGATTGAAAGCGACGAGCCTGGGGAGGAATTTGGTATATCGCATGTGGTGCCTAGAGAATTAGGGAAAAAGTGTTTAGTACAAAAACTTTTTTGTCATAATGAAACACTTAACTTTTTTTTGCCAGCTTTGAAAATTTCTGGCCGCTTTTTTCCCAGACTTACGAAAAATGGAATGATAGGGATTGAAAGCGACGGGCCTGGGGAGGAATTTGGTATATCGCATGTGGTGCCCAGAGAATTAGGGAAAAAGTTTTTGTACAAAAACTTTTTCGTAATAATGAAACACTTAACTTTTTTTTGCCAGTTTTGAAAATTTCTGGCCGCTTTTTTCCCAGACTTACGAAAAATGGAATGATAGGGATTGAAAGCGACGAGCCTGGGGAGGACTTTGGTATATCGCATGTGGTGCCTAGAGAATTAGGGAAAAAGTGTTTAGTACAAAAACTTTTTCGTCATAATGAAACACTTAATGTTTTTTGCAGGTTTTGAAAATTTCTGGCCGCTTTTTTCCCAGACTTACGAAAAATGGAATGATAGGGATTGAAAGCGACGAGCCTGGGGAGGAATTTGGTATATCGCATGTGGTGCCTAGAGAATTAGGGAAAAAGTGTTTAGTACAAAAACTTTTTTGTCATAATGAAACACTTAACTTTTTTTTGCCAGCTTTGAAAATTTCTGGCCGCTTTTTTCCCAGACTTACGAAAAATGGAATGATAGGGATTGAAAGCGACGGGCCTGGGGAGGAATTTGGTATATCGCATGTGGTGCCCAGAGAATTAGGGAAAAAGTTTTTGTACAAAAACTTTTTCGTAATAATGAAACACTTAACTTTTTTTTGCCAGTTTTGAAAATTTCTGGCCGCTTTTTTCCCAGACTTACGAAAAATGGAATGATAGGGATTGAAAGCGACGAGCCTGGGGAGGAATTTGGTATATCGCATGTGGTGCCCAGAGAATTAGGGAAAAAAGTTTTAGTACAAAAACTTTTTCGTAATAATGAAACACTTAATTTTTTTTGCTTGTTTTGAAAATTTCTGGCCGCTTTTTTCCCAGACTTACGAAAAATGGAATGATAGGGATTCAACGCGACAAGTCTGAGGAGGAATTTGGTATATCGCATATGGTGGCCAGAGAATTAGGGAAAAAATTTTTAGTACAAAAACTTTTTCGTCATAATGAAACACTTAATTTTTTTTGCTGGGTTTGAAAATTTCTGGCCGCTTTTTTCCCAGACTTACGAAAAATGGAATGATAGGGATTGAAAGCGACGAGCCTGGGGAGGAATTTGGTATATCGCATGTGGTGCCTAGAGAATTAGGGAAAAAGTGTTTAGTACAAAAACTTTTTTGTCATAATGAAACACTTAACTTTTTTTTGCCAGTTTTGAAAATTTCTGGCCGCTTTTTTCCCAGACTTACGAAAAATGGAATGATAGGGATTGAAAGCGACGAGCCTGGGGAGGAATTTGGTATATCGCATGTGGTGCCCAGAGAATTAGCGAAAAAGTTTTTGTACAAAAACTTTTTCGTCATAATGAAACACTTAATGTTTTTTGCAGGTTTTGAAAATTTCTGGCCGCTTTTTTCCCAGACTTACGAAAAATGGAATGATAGGGATTGAAAGCGACGAGCCTGGGGAGGAATTTGGTATATCGCATGTGGTGCCTAGAGAATTAGGGAAAAAGTGTTTAGTACAAAAACTTTTTTGTCATAATGAAACACTTAACTTTTTTTTGCCAGCTTTGAAAATTTCTGGCCCCTTTTTTCCCAGACTTACGAAAAATGGAATGATAGGGATTGAAAGCGACGGGCCTGGGGAGGAATTTGGTATATCGCATGTGGTGCCCAGAGAATTAGGGAAAAAGTTTTTGTACAAAAACTTTTTCGTAATAATGAAACACTTAACTTTTTTTTTGCCAGTTTTGAAAATTTCTGGCCGCTTTTTTCCCAGACTTACGAAAAATGGAATGATAGGGATTGAAAGCGACGAGCCTGGGGAGGAATTTGGTATATCGCATGTGGTGCCTAGAGAATTAGGGAAAAAGTGTTTAGTACAAAAACTTTTTCGTCATAATGAAACACTTAATGTTTTTTGCAGGTTTTGAAAATTTCTGGCCGCTTTTTTCCCAGACTTACGAAAAATGGAATGATAGGGATTGAAAGCGACGAGCCTGGGGAGGAATTTGGTATATCGCATGTGGTGCCTAGAGAATTAGGGAAAAAGTGTTTAGTACAAAAACTTTTTTGTCATAATGAAACACTTAACTTTTTTTGCCAGTTTTGAAAATTTCTGGCCGCTTTTTTCCCAGACTTATGAAAAATGGAATGATAGGGATTGAAAGCGACGAGCCTGGGGAGGAATTTGGTATATCGCATGTGGTGCCCAGAGAATTAGGGAAAAAAGTTGTAGTACAAAAACTTTTTCGTAATAATGAAACACTTAATTTTTTTTGCTTGTTTTGAAAATTTCTGGCCGCTTTTTTCCCAGACTTACGAAAAATGGAATGATAGGGATTCAACGCGACAAGTCTGAGGAGGAATTTGGTATATCGCATATGGTGGCCAGAGAATTAGGGAAAAAATTTTTAGTACAAAAACTTTTTCGTCATAATGAAACACTTAATTTTTTTTGCTGGGTTTGAAAATTTCTGGCCGCTTTTTTCCCAGACTTACGAAAAATTGAATGATAACGATTGAAAGCGACGAGTCTGAGGAGGAATTCGGTATATCGCATGTGGTGCCCAGAGAATTAGTGAAAAAGTTTTTAGTACAAAAACTTTTTCGTCATAATGAAACACTTAATTTTTTTTTGCTGGGTTTGAAAACTTCTGGCCGCGTTTTTTCCAGACTTACGAAAAATGGAATGATAGAGAGAATTAGGAAAAAGTTTTTAGTACAAAAACTTTTTCGTCATAATAAAACACTTATTGTTTTTTGCAGGTTTTGAAAATTTCTGGACGCTTTTTTTCCAGACTTACGAAAACTGGAATGATAGGGATTGAAAGCGACGAGTCTGAGGAGGAATTCGGTATATCGCATGTGGTGCCCAGAGAATTAGGGAAAAAGTTTTTAGTACAAAAACTTTTTCGTCATAATGAAACACTTAATTTTTTTTTGCTGGGTTTGAAAACTTCTGGCCGCTTTTTTCCCAGACTTACGAAAAATGGAATGATAGGGATTGAAAGCGACGAGCCTGGGGAGGAATTTGGTATATCGCATGTGGTGCCTAGAGAATTAGGGAAAAAGTGTTTAGTACAAAAACTTTTTTGTCATAATGAAATACTTAACTTTTTTGTGCCAGTTTTGAAAATATCTGGCCGCTTTTTTCCCAGACTTACGAAAAATGGAATGATAGGGATAGAAAGCGACGAGCCTGGGGAGGAATTTGGTATATCGCATGTGGTGCCCAGCGAATTAGAGAAAAAGGTTTTAGTACAAAAACTTTTTCGTAATAATGAAACACTTAATTTTTTTTCTGGGTTTGAAAATTTCTGGCCGCTTTTTTCCCAGACTTACGAAAAATAGAATGACAGGGATTGAAAGCGACGGGTCTGAGGAGGAATTCGGTATATCGCATGTGGTGCCCAGACAATTAGCGAAAAAGTTTTTAGTACAAAAACTTTTTCGTAATAATGAAACACTTAATTTTTTTTGCTTGTTTTGAAAATTTCTGGCCGCTTTTTTCCTCGACTTACGAAAAATGGAATGATAGGGATTGAAAGCGACGAGCCTGGGGAGGAATTTGGTATATCGCATGTGGTGCCCAGAGAATTAGGGGAAAAGTTTTTGTACTAAATAATAATAGTAACACTTAATTTTTTTTGCTTGTTTTGAAAATTTCTGGCCGCTTTTTTCCAAGACTTACGAAAAACGGAATGATAGGGATAGAAAGCGACGAGCCTGGGGAGGAATTTGGTATATCGCATGTGGTGCCCAGAGAATTAGTGAAAAAGTTTTTAGTACAAAAACTTTTTCGTAATAATGAAACACTTAATTTTTTTTGCTTGTTTTGAAAATTTCTGGCCGCTTTTTTCCCAGACTTACGAAAAATGGAATGATATAGAGAATTAGGAAAAAGTTTTTAGTCCAAAAACTTTTTCGTCATAATAAAACACAATGTTTTTTGCAGGTTTTGAAAATTTCTGGACGCTTTTTTTCCAGACTTACGAAAACTGGAATGATAGGGATTAAAAGCGACGAGTCTGAGGAGGAATTGGTGTATCGCATGTGGTGCCTAGAGAATTAGGGAAAAAGTGTTTAGTACAAAAACTTTTTTGTCATAATGAAATACTTAACTTTTTTGTGCCAGTTTTGAAAATATCTGGCCGCTTTTTTCCCAGACTTACGAAAAATGGAATGATAGGGATAGAAAGCGACGAGCCTGGGGAGGAATTTGGTATATCGCATGTGGTGCCCAGGGAATTAGAGAAAAAGGTTTTAGTACAAAAACTTTTTCGTAATAATGAAACACTTAATTTTTTTTCTGGGTTTGAAAATTTCTGGCCGCTTTTTTCCCAGACTTACGAAAAATAGAATGACAGGGATTGAAAGCGACGGGTCTGAGGAGGAATTCGGTATATCGCATGTGGTGCCCAGACAATTAGCGAAAAAGTTTTTAGTACAAAAACTTTTTCGTAATAATGAAACACTTAATTTTTTTTGCTTGTTTTGAAAATTTCTGGCCGCTTTTTTCCTCGACTTACGAAAAATGGAATGATAGGGATTGAAAGCGACGAGCCTGGGGAGGAATTTGGTATATCGAATGTGGTGCCCAGAGAATTAGGGGAAAAGTTTTTGTACTAAATAATAATAGTAACACTTAATTTTTTTTGCTTGTTTTGAAAATTTCTGGCCGCTTTTTTCCAAGACTTACGAAAAACGGAATGATAGGGATAGAAAGCGACGAGCCTGGGGAGGAATTTGGTATATCGCATGTGGTGCCCAGAGAATTAGTGAAAAAGTGTTTAGTACAAAAACTTTTTCGTAATAATGAAACACTTAATTTTTTTTGCTTGTTTTGAAAATATCTGGCCGCTTTTTTCCCAGACTTACGAAAAATGGAATGATAGGGATAGAAAGCGACGAGCCTGGGGAGGAATTTGGTATATCGCATGTGGTGCCCAGGGAATTAGAGAAAAAGGTTTTAGTACAAAAACTTTTTCGTAATAATGAAACACTTAATTTTTTTTCTGGGTTTGAAAATTTCTGGCCGCTTTTTTCCCAGACTTACGAAAAATAGAATGACAGGGATTGAAAGCGACGGGTCTGAGGAGGAATTCGGTATATCGCATGTGGTGCCCAGACAATTAGCGAAAAAGTTTTTAGTACAAAAACTTTTTCGTAATAATGAAACACTTAATTTTTTTTGCTTGTTTTGAAAATTTCTGGCCGCTTTTTTCCTCGACTTACGAAAAATGGAATGATAGGGATTGAAAGCGACGAGCCTGGGGAGGAATTTGGTATATCGAATGTGGTGCCCAGAGAATTAGGGGAAAAGTTTTTGTACTAAATAATAATAGTAACACTTAATTTTTTTTGCTTGTTTTGAAAATTTCTGGCCGCTTTTTTCCAAGACTTACGAAAAACGGAATGATAGGGATAGAAAGCGACGAGCCTGGGGAGGAATTTGGTATATCGCATGTGGTGCCCAGAGAATTAGTGAAAAAGTTTTTAGTACAAAAACTTTTTCGTCATAATGAAACACTTAATTTTTTTTGCTTGTTTTGAAAATTTCTGGCCGCTTTTTTCCCAGACTTACGAAAAATGGAATGATATAGAGAATTAGGAAAAAGTTTTTAGTCCAAAAACTTTTTCGTCATAATAAAACACTTAATGTTTTTTGCAGGTTTTGAAAATTTCTGGACGCTTTTTTTCCAGACTTACGAAAACTGGAATGATAGGGATTAAAAGCGACGAGTCTGAGGAGGAATTTGGTGTATCGCATGTGGTGCCTAGAGAATTAGGGAAAAAGTGTTTAGTACAAAAACTTTTTTGTCATAATGAAATACTTAACTTTTTTGTGCCAGTTTTGAAAATATCTGGCCGCTTTTTTCCCAGACTTACGAAAAATGGAATGATAGGGATAGAAAGCGACGAGCCTGGGGAGGAATTTGGTATATCGCATGTGGTGCCCAGGGAATTAGAGAAAAAGGTTTTAGTACAAAAACTTTTTCGTAATAATGAAACACTTAATTTTTTTTCTGGGTTTGAAAATTTCTGGCCGCTTTTTTCCCAGACTTACGAAAAATAGAATGACAGGGATTGAAAGCGACGGGTCTGAGGAGGAATTCGGTATATCGCATGTGGTGCCCAGACAATTAGCGAAAAAGTTTTTAGTACAAAAACTTTTTCGTCATAATGAAACACTTAATTTTTTTTGCTGGGTTTGAAAATTTCTGGCCGCTTTTTTCCCAGACTTACGAAAAATGGAATGATAGGGATTGAAAGCGACGAGCCTGGGGAGGAATTTGGTATATCGCATGTGGTGCCTAGAGAATTAGGGAAAAAGTGTTTAGTACAAAAACTTTTTTGTCATAATGAAACACTTAACTTTTTTTTGCCAGTTTTGAAAATTTCTGGCCGCTTTTTTCCCAGACTTACGAAAAATGGAATGATAGGGATTGAAAGCGACGAGCCTGGGGAGGAATTTGGTATATCGCATGTGGTGCCCAGAGAATTAGGGAAAAAGTTTTTGTACAAAAACTTTTTCGTCATAATGAAACACTTAATGTTTTTTGCAGGTTTTGAAAATTTCTGGCCGCTTTTTTCCCAGACTTACGAAAAATGGAATGATAGGGATTGAAAGCGACGAGCCTGGGGAGGAATTTGGTATATCGCATGTGGTGCCTAGAGAATTAGGGAAAAAGTGTTTAGTACAAAAACTTTTTTGTCATAATGAAACACTTAACTTTTTTTTGCCAGCTTTGAAAATTTCTGGCCGCTTTTTTCCCAGACTTACGAAAAATGGAATGATAGGGATTGAAAGCGACGGGCCTGGGGAGGAATTTGGTATATCGCATGTGGTGCCCAGAGAATTAGGGAAAAAGTTTTTGTACAAAAACTTTTTCGTAATAATGAAACACTTAACTTTTTTTTGCCAGTTTTGAAAATTTCTGGCCGCTTTTTTCCCAGACTTACGAAAAATGGAATGATAGGGATTGAAAGCGACGAGCCTGGGGAGGAATTTGGTATATCGCATGTGGTGCCTAGAGAATTAGGGAAAAAGTGTTTAGTACAAAAACTTTTTCGTCATAATGAAACACTTAATGTTTTTTGCAGGTTTTGAAAATTTCTGGCCGCTTTTTTCCCAGACTTACGAAAAATGGAATGATAGGGATTGAAAGCGACGAGCCTGGGGAGGAATTTGGTATATCGCATGTGGTGCCTAGAGAATTAGGGAAAAAGTGTTTAGTACAAAAACTTTTTTGTCATAATGAAACACTTAACTTTTTTTGCCAGTTTTGAAAATTTCTGGCCGCTTTTTTCCCAGACTTATGAAAAATGGAATGATAGGGATTGAAAGCGACGAGCCTGGGGAGGAATTTGGTATATCGCATGTGGTGCCCAGAGAATTAGGGAAAAAAGTTGTAGTACAAAAACTTTTTCGTAATAATGAAACACTTAATTTTTTTTGCTTGTTTTGAAAATTTCTGGCCGCTTTTTTCCCAGACTTACGAAAAATGGAATGATAGGGATTCAACGCGACAAGTCTGAGGAGGAATTTGGTATATCGCATATGGTGGCCAGAGAATTAGGGAAAAAATTTTTAGTACAAAAACTTTTTCGTCATAATGAAACACTTAATTTTTTTTGCTGGGTTTGAAAATTTCTGGCCGCTTTTTTCCCAGACTTACGAAAAATAGAATGATAACGATTGAAAGCGACGAGTCTGAGGAGGAATTTGGTGTACCGCATGTGGTGCCCAGAGAATTAGGGAAAAAGTTTTTAGTACAAAAACTTTTTCGTTATAATGAAACACTTAACTTGTTTTTTGCTTGTTTTGAAAATTTCTTGCCGCTTTTTTCCCAGACTTACGAAAAATGGAATGATAGGGATAGGGACGAGTCTGAGGAGGAATTCGGTATATCGCATGTGGTGCCCAGAGAATTAGTGAAAAAGTTTTTAGTACAAAAACTTTTTCGTCATAATGAAACACTTAATTTTTTTTTGCTGGGTTTGAAAACTTCTGGCCGCGTTTTTTCCAGACTTACGAAAAATGGAATGATAGAGAGAATTAGGAAAAAGTTTTTAGTACAAAAACTTTTTCGTCATAATAAAACACTTAATGTTTTTTGCAGGTTTTGAAAATTTCTGGACGCTTTTTTTCCAGACTTACGAAAACTGGAATGATAGGGATTGAAAGCGACGAGTCTGAGGAGGAATTCGGTATATCGCATGTGGTGCCCAGAGAATTAGGGAAAAAGTTTTTAGTACAAAAACTTTTTCGTCATAATGAAACACTTAATGAAACACTTAATTTTTTTTTGCTGGGTTTGGAAACTTCTGGCCGCTTTTTTCCCAGACTTACGAAAAATGGAATGATAGGGATTGAAAGCGACGAGCCTGGGGAGGAATTTGGTATATCGCATGTGGTGCCCAGAGAATTAGGGGAAAAGTTTTTGTACTAAATAATAATAGTAACACTTAATTTTTTTTGCTTGTTTTGAAAATTTCTGGCCGCTTTTTTCCAAGACTTACGAAAAACGGAATGATAGGGATAGAAAGCGACGAGCCTGGGGAGGAATTTGGTATATCGCATGTGGTGCCCAGAGAATTAGTGAAAAAGTTTTTAGTACAAAAACTTTTTCGTAATAATGAAACACTTAATTTTTTTTGCTTGTTTTGAAAATTTCTGGCCGCTTTTTTCCCAGACTTACGAAAAATGGAATGATATAGAGAATTAGGAAAAAGTTTTTAGTCCAAAAACTTTTTCGTCATAATAAAACACAATGTTTTTTGCAGGTTTTGAAAATTTCTGGACGCTTTTTTTCCAGACTTACGAAAACTGGAATGATAGGGATTAAAAGCGACGAGTCTGAGGAGGAATTGGTGTATCGCATGTGGTGCCTAGAGAATTAGGGAAAAAGTGTTTAGTACAAAAACTTTTTTGTCATAATGAAATACTTAACTTTTTTGTGCCAGTTTTGAAAATATCTGGCCGCTTTTTTCCCAGACTTACGAAAAATGGAATGATAGGGATAGAAAGCGACGAGCCTGGGGAGGAATTTGGTATATCGCATGTGGTGCCCAGGGAATTAGAGAAAAAGGTTTTAGTACAAAAACTTTTTCGTAATAATGAAACACTTAATTTTTTTTCTGGGTTTGAAAATTTCTGGCCGCTTTTTTCCCAGACTTACGAAAAATAGAATGACAGGGATTGAAAGCGACGGGTCTGAGGAGGAATTCGGTATATCGCATGTGGTGCCCAGACAATTAGCGAAAAAGTTTTTAGTACAAAAACTTTTTCGTAATAATGAAACACTTAATTTTTTTTGCTTGTTTTGAAAATTTCTGGCCGCTTTTTTCCCAGACTTACGAAAAATGGAAAGATAGGGATTGAAAGCGACGAGTCTGAGGAGGAATTTGGTATATCGCATGTGGTGCCCAGAGAATTAGTGAAAAAGTTTTTAGTACAAAAACTTTTTCGTCATAATGAAACACTTAATTTTTTTTGCTGGGTTTGAAAACTTCTGGCCGCGTTTTTTCCAGACTTACGAAAAATGGAATGATAGAGAGAATTAGGAAAAAGTTTTTAGTACAATGAAATACTTAACTTTTTTGTGCCAGTTTTGAAAATATCTGGCCGCTTTTTTCCCAGACTTACGAAAAATGGAATGATAGGGATAGAAAGCGACGAGCCTGGGGAGGAATTTGGTATATCGCATGTGGTGCCCAGGGAATTAGAGAAAAAGGTTTTAGTACAAAAACTTTTTCGTAATAATGAAACACTTAATTTTTTTTCTGGGTTTGAAAATTTCTGGCCGCTTTTTTCCCAGACTTACGAAAAATAGAATGACAGGGATTGAAAGCGACGGGTCTGAGGAGGAATTCGGTATATCGCATGTGGTGCCCAGACAATTAGCGAAAAAGTTTTTAGTACAAAAACTTTTTCGTAATAATGAAACACTTAATTTTTTTTGCTTGTTTTGAAAATTTCTGGCCGCTTTTTTCCTCGACTTACGAAAAATGGAATGATAGGGATTGAAAGCGACGAGCCTGGGGAGGAATTTGGTATATCGCATGTGGTGCCCAGAGAATTAGGGGAAAAGTTTTTGTACTAAATAAAAATAGTAACACTTAATTTTTTTTGCTTGTTTTGAAAATTTCTGGCCGCTTTTTTCCAAGACTTACGAAAAACGGAATGATAGGGATAGAAAGCGACGAGCCTGGGGAGGAATTTGGTATATCGCATGTGGTGCCCAGGGAATTAGAGAAAAAGGTTTTAGTACAAAAACTTTTTCGTAATAATGAAACACTTAATTTTTTTTGCTTGTTTTGAAAATTTCTGGCCGCTTTTTTCCCAGACTTACGAAAAATGGAATGATAGGGATTGAAAGCGACGAGTCTGAGGAGGAATTTGGTATATCGCATGTGGTGCCCAGGGAATTAGAGAAAAAGGTTTTAGTACAAAAACTTTTTCGTAATAATGAAACACTTAATTTTTTTTGCTTGTTTTGAAAATATCTGGCCGCTTTTTTCCCAGACTTACGAAAAATGGAATGATAGGGATAGAAAGCGACGAGCCTGGGGAGGAATTTGGTATATCGCATGTGGTGCCCAGGGAATTAGAGAAAAAGGTTTTAGTACAAAAACTTTTTCGTAATAATGAAACACTTAATTTTTTTTCTGGGTTTGAAAATTTCTGGCCGCTTTTTTCCCAGACTTACGAAAAATGGAATGATAGGGATAGAAAGCGACGAGCCTGGGGAGGAATTTGGTATATCGCATGTGGTGCCCAGGGAATTAGAGAAAAAGGTTTTAGTACAAAAACTTTTTCGTAATAATGAAACACTTAATTTTTTTTCTGGGTTTGAAAATTTCTGGCCGCTTTTTTCCCAGACTTACGAAAAATAGAATGACAGGGATTGAAAGCGACGGGTCTGAGGAGGAATTCGGTATATCGCATGTGGTGCCCAGACAATTAGCGAAAAAGTTTTTAGTACAAAAACTTTTTCGTAATAATGAAACACTTAATTTTTTTTGCTTGTTTTGAAAATTTCTGGCCGCTTTTTTCCAAGACTTACGAAAAACGGAATGATAGGGATAGAAAGCGACGAGCCTGGGGAGGAATTTGGTATATCGCATGTGGTGCCCAGAGAATTAGTGAAAAAGTTTTTAGTACAAAAACTTTTTCGTAATAATGAAACACTTAATTTTTTTTGCTTGTTTTGAAAATTTCTGGCCGCTTTTTTCCCAGACTTACGAAAAATGGAATGATATAGAGAATTAGGAAAAAGTTTTTAGTCCAAAAACTTTTTCGTCATAATAAAACACTTAATGTTTTTTGCAGGTTTTGAAAATTTCTGGACGCTTTTTTTCCAGACTTACGAAAACTGGAATGATAGGGATTAAAAGCGACGAGTCTGAGGAGGAATTTGGTGTATCGCATGTGGTGCCTAGAGAATTAGGGAAAAAGTGTTTAGTACAAAAACTTTTTTGTCATAATGAAATACTTAACTTTTTTGTGCCAGTTTTGAAAATATCTGGCCGCTTTTTTCCCAGACTTACGAAAAATGGAATGATAGGGATAGAAAGCGACGAGCCTGGGGAGGAATTTGGTATATCGCATGTGGTGCCCAGGGAATTAGAGAAAAAGGTTTTAGTACAAAAACTTTTTCGTAATAATGAAACACTTAATTTTTTTTCTGGGTTTGAAAATTTCTGGCCGCTTTTTTCCCAGACTTACGAAAAATAGAATGACAGGGATTGAAAGCGACGGGTCTGAGGAGGAATTCGGTATATCGCATGTGGTGCCCAGACAATTAGCGAAAAAGTTTTTAGTACAAAAACTTTTTCGTAATAATGAAACACTTAATTTTTTTTGCTTGTTTTGAAAATTTCTTGCCGCTTTTTTCCCAGACTTACGAAAAATAGAATGATAGGGATTGAAAGCGACGAGTCTGAGGAGGAATTTGGTATATCGCATGTGGTGCCCAGAGAATTAGTGAAAAAGTTTTTAGTACAAAAACTTTTTCGTCATAATGAAACACTTAATTTTTTTTTGCTGGGTTTGAAAACTTCTGGCCGCGTTTTTTCCAGACTTACGAAAAATGGAATGATAGGGATAGAAAGCGACGAGCCTGGGGAGGAATTTGGTATATCGCATGTGGTGCCCAGGGAATTAGAGAAAAAGGTTTTAGTACAAAAACTTTTTCGTAATAATGAAACACTTAATTTTTTTTGCTTGTTTTGAAAATATCTGGCCGCTTTTTTCCCAGACTTACGAAAAATGGAATGATAGGGATAGAAAGCGACGAGCCTGGGGAGGAATTTGGTATATCGCATGTGGTGCCCAGGGAATTAGAGAAAAAGGTTTTAGTACAAAAACTTTTTCGTAATAATGAAACACTTAATTTTTTTTCTGGGTTTGAAAATTTCTGGCCGCTTTTTACCCAGACTTACGAAAAATAGAATGACAGGGATTGAAAGCGACGGGTCTGAGGAGGAATTCGGTATATCGCATGTGGTGCCCAGACAATTAGCGAAAAAGTTTTTAGTACAAAAACTTTTTCGTAATAATGAAACACTTAATTTTTTTTGCTTGTTTTGAAAATTTCTGGCCGCTTTTTTCCTCGACTTACGAAAAATGGAATGATAGGGATTGAAAGCGACGAGCCTGGGGAGGAATTTGGTATATCGAATGTGGTGCCCAGAGAATTAGGGGAAAAGTTTTTGTACTAAATAATAATAGTAACACTTAATTTTTTTTGCTTGTTTTGAAAATTTCTGGCCGCTTTTTTCCAAGACTTACGAAAAACGGAATGATAGGGATAGAAAGCGACGAGCCTGGGGAGGAATTTGGTATATCGCATGTGGTGCCCAGAGAATTAGTGAAAAAGTGTTTAGTACAAAAACTTTTTCGTAATAATGAAACACTTAATTTTTTTTGCTTGTTTTGAAAATTTCTGGCCGCTTTTTTCCCAGACTTACGAAAAATGGAATGATAGGGATTGAAAGCGACGAGTCTGAGGAGGAATTTGGTATATCGCATGTGGTGCCCAGGGAATTAGAGAAAAAGGTTTTAGTACAAAAACTTTTTCGTAATAATGAAACACTTAATTTTTTTTCTGGGTTTGAAAATTTCTGGCCGCTTTTTTCCCAGACTTACGAAAAACGGAATGATAGGGATAGAAAGCGACGAGCCTGGGGAGGAATTTGGTATATCGCATGTGGTGCCCAGAGAATTAGTGAAAAAGTGTTTAGTACAAAAACTTTTTCGTAATAATGAAACACTTAATTTTTTTTGCTTGTTTTGAAAATATCTGGCCGCTTTTTTCCCAGACTTACAAAAAATGGAATGATAGGGATTGAAAGCGACGAGTCTGAGGAGGAATTTGGTATATCGCATGTGGTGCCCAGGGAATTAGAGAAAAAGGTTTTAGTACAAAAACTTTTTCGTAATAATGAAACACTTAATTTTTTTTCTGGGTTTGAAAATTTCTGGCCGCTTTTTTCCCAGACTTACGAAAAATAGAATGATAGGGATTGAAAGCGACGGGTCTGAGGAGGAATTCGGTATATCGCATGTGGTGCCCAGACAATTAGCGAAAAAGTTTTTAGTACAAAAACTTTTTCGTAATAATGAAACACTTAATTTTTTTTGCTTGTTTTGAAAATTTCTGGCCGCTTTTTTCCTCGACTTACGAAAAATGGAATGATAGGGATTGAAAGCGACGAGCCTGGGGAGGAATTTGGTATATCGAATGTGGTGCCCAGAGAATTAGGGGAAAAGTTTTTGTACTAAATAATAATAGTAACACTTAATTTTTTTTGCTTGTTTTGAAAATTTCTGGCCGCTTTTTTCCAAGACTTACGAAAAACGGAATGATAGGGATAGAAAGCGACGAGCCTGGGGAGGAATTTGGTATATCGCATGTGGTGCCCAGAGAATTAGTGAAAAAGTTTTTAGTACAAAAACTTTTTCGTAATAATGAAACACTTAATTTTTTTTGCTTGTTTTGAAAATTTCTGGCCGCTTTTTTCCCAGACTTACGAAAAATGGAATGATATAGAGAATTAGGAAAAAGTTTTTAGTCCAAAAACTTTTTCGTCATAATAAAACACTTAATGTTTTTTGCAGGTTTTGAAAATTTCTGGACGCTTTTTTTCCAGACTTACGAAAACTGGAATGATAGGGATTAAAAGCGACGAGTCTGAGGAGGAATTTGGTGTATCGCATGTGGTGCCTAGAGAATTAGGGAAAAAGTGTTTAGTACAAAAACTTTTTTGTCATAATGAAATACTTAACTTTTTTGTGCCAGTTTTGAAAATATCTGGCCGCTTTTTTCCCAGACTTACGAAAAATGGAATGATAGGGATAGAAAGCGACGAGCCTGGGGAGGAATTTGGTATATCGCATGTGGTGCCCAGGGAATTAGAGAAAAAGGTTTTAGTACAAAAACTTTTTCGTAATAATGAAACACTTAATTTTTTTTCTGGGTTTGAAAATTTCTGGCCGCTTTTTTCCCAGACTTACGAAAAATAGAATGACAGGGATTGAAAGCGACGGGTCTGAGGAGGAATTCGGTATATCGCATGTGGTGCCCAGACAATTAGCGAAAAAGTTTTTAGTACAAAAACTTTTTCGTAATAATGAAACACTTAATTTTTTTTGCTTGTTTTGAAAATTTCTTGCCGCTTTTTTCCCAGACTTACGAAAAATAGAATGATAGGGATTGAAAGCGACGAGTCTGAGGAGGAATTTGGTATATCGCATGTGGTGCCCAGAGAATTAGTGAAAAAGTTTTTAGTACAAAAACTTTTTCGTCATAATGAAACACTTAATTTTTTTTTGCTGGGTTTGAAAACTTCTGGCCGCGTTTTTTCCAGACTTACGAAAAATGGAATGATAGGGATAGAAAGCGACGAGCCTGGGGAGGAATTTGGTATATCGCATGTGGTGCCCAGGGAATTAGAGAAAAAGGTTTTAGTACAAAAACTTTTTCGTAATAATGAAACACTTAATTTTTTTTGCTTGTTTTGAAAATATCTGGCCGCTTTTTTCCCAGACTTACGAAAAATGGAATGATAGGGATAGAAAGCGACGAGCCTGGGGAGGAATTTGGTATATCGCATGTGGTGCCCAGGGAATTAGAGAAAAAGGTTTTAGTACAAAAACTTTTTCGTAATAATGAAACACTTAATTTTTTTTCTGGGTTTGAAAATTTCTGGCCGCTTTTTACCCAGACTTACGAAAAATAGAATGACAGGGATTGAAAGCGACGGGTCTGAGGAGGAATTCGGTATATCGCATGTGGTGCCCAGACAATTAGCGAAAAAGTTTTTAGTACAAAAACTTTTTCGTAATAATGAAACACTTAATTTTTTTTGCTTGTTTTGAAAATTTCTGGCCGCTTTTTTCCTCGACTTACGAAAAATGGAATGATAGGGATTGAAAGCGACGAGCCTGGGGAGGAATTTGGTATATCGAATGTGGTGCCCAGAGAATTAGGGGAAAAGTTTTTGTACTAAATAATAATAGTAACACTTAATTTTTTTTGCTTGTTTTGAAAATTTCTGGCCGCTTTTTTCCAAGACTTACGAAAAACGGAATGATAGGGATAGAAAGCGACGAGCCTGGGGAGGAATTTGGTATATCGCATGTGGTGCCCAGAGAATTAGTGAAAAAGTGTTTAGTACAAAAACTTTTTCGTAATAATGAAACACTTAATTT
This sequence comes from Phaonia tiefii, assembly GCA_963931995.1. Classification (NCBI taxonomy): domain Eukaryota; kingdom Metazoa; phylum Arthropoda; class Insecta; order Diptera; family Muscidae; genus Phaonia; species Phaonia tiefii. The sequence goes on along the minus strand of OZ008370.1, from coordinate 38,726,672 downwards.
TTTTTGCTTGTTTTGAAAATTTCTGGCCGCTTTTTTCCCAGACTTACGAAAAATGGAATGATAGGGATTGAAAGCGACGAGTCTGAGGAGGAATTTGGTATATCGCATGTGGTGCCCAGGGAATTAGAGAAAAAGGTTTTAGTACAAAAACTTTTTCGTAATAATGAAACACTTAATTTTTTTTCTGGGTTTGAAAATTTCTGGCCGCTTTTTTCCTAGACTTACGAAAAACGGAATGATAGGGATAGAAAGCGACGAGCCTGGGGAGGAATTTGGTATATCGCATGTGGTGCCCAGAGAATTAGTGAAAAAGTGTTTAGTACAAAAACTTTTTCGTAATAATGAAACACTTAATTTTTTTTGCTTGTTTTGAAAATATCTGGCCGCTTTTTTCCCAGACTTACAAAAAATGGAATGATAGGGATTGAAAGCGACGAGTCTGAGGAGGAATTTGGTATATCGCATGTGGTGCCCAGGGAATTAGAGAAAAAGGTTTTAGTACAAAAACTTTTTCGTAATAATGAAACACTTAATTTTTTTTCTGGGTTTGAAAATTTCTGGCCGCTTTTTTCCCAGACTTACGAAAAATAGAATGATAGGGATTGAAAGCGACGGGTCTGAGGAGGAATTCGGTATATCGCATGTGGTGCCCAGACAATTAGCGAAAAAGTTTTTAGTACAAAAACTTTTTCGTAATAATGAAACACTTAATTTTTTTTGCTTGTTTTGAAAATTTCTGGCCGCTTTTTTCCTCGACTTACGAAAAATGGAATGATAGGGATTGAAAGCGACGAGCCTGGGGAGGAATTTGGTATATCGAATGTGGTGCCCAGAGAATTAGGGGAAAAGTTTTTGTACTAAATAATAATAGTAACACTTAATTTTTTTTGCTTGTTTTGAAAATTTCTGGCCGCTTTTTTCCAAGACTTACGAAAAACGGAATGATAGGGATAGAAAGCGACGAGCCTGGGGAGGAATTTGGTATATCGCATGTGGTGCCCAGAGAATTAGTGAAAAAGTTTTTAGTACAAAAACTTTTTCGTAATAATGAAACACTTAATTTTTTTTGCTTGTTTTGAAAATTTCTGGCCGCTTTTTTCCCAGACTTACGAAAAATGGAATGTTAGGGATTGAAAGCGACGAGTCTGAGGAGGAATTTGGTGTATCGCATGTGGTGCCTAGAGAATTAGGGAAAAAGTGTTTAGTACAAAAACTTTTTTGTCATAATGAAATACTTAACTTTTTTGTGCCAGTTTTGAAAATATCTGGCCGCTTTTTTCCCAGACTTACGAAAAATGGAATGATAGGGATAGAAAGCGACGAGCCTGGGGAGGAATTTGGTATATCGCATGTGGTGCCCAGGGAATTAGAGAAAAAGGTTTTAGTACAAAAACTTTTTCGTAATAATGAAACACTTAATTTTTTTTCTGGGTTTGAAAATTTCTGGCCGCTTTTTTCCCAGACTTACGAAAAATAGAATGACAGGGATTGAAAGCGACGGGTCTGAGGAGGAATTCGGTATATCGCATGTGGTGCCCAGACAATTAGCGAAAAAGTTTTTAGTACAAAAACTTTTTCGTAATAATGAAACACTTAATTTTTTTTGCTTGTTTTGAAAATTTCTTGCCGCTTTTTTCCCAGACTTACGAAAAATGGAATGACAGGGATTGAAAGCGACGAGTCTGAGGAGGAATTTGGTATATCGCATGTGGTGCCCAGAGAATTAGTGAAAAAGTTTTTAGTACAAAAACTTTTTCGTCATAATGAAACACTTAATTTTTTTTTGCTGGGTTTGAAAACTTCTGGCCGCGTTTTTTCCAGACTTACGAAAAATGGAATGATAGAGAGAATTAGGAAAAAGTTTTTAGTACAAAAACTTTTTCGTCATAATAAAACACTTAATGTTTTTTGCAGGTTTTGAAAATTTCTGGACGCTTTTTTTCCAGACTTACGAAAACTGGAATGATAGGGATTGAAAGCGACGAGTCTGAGGAGGAATTCGGTATATCGCATGTGGTGCCCAGAGAATTAGGGAAAAAGTTTTTGTACAAAAACTTTTTCGTCATAATGAAACACTTAATTTTTTTTTGCTGGGTTTGAAAACTTCTGGCCGCTTTTTTCCCAGACTTACGAAAAATGGAATGATAGGGATTGAAAGCGACGAGCCTGGGGAGGAATTTGGTATATCGCATGTGGTGCCTAGAGAATTAGGGAAAAAGTGTTTAGTACAAAAACTTTTTTGTCATAATGAAATACTTAACTTTTTTGTGCCAGTTTTGAAAATATCTGGCCGCTTTTTTCCCAGACTTACGAAAAATGGAATGATAGGGATAGAAAGCGACGAGCCTGGGGAGGAATTTGGTATATCGCATGTGGTGCCCAGGGAATTAGAGAAAAAGGTTTTAGTACAAAAACTTTTTCGTAATAATGAAACACTTAATTTTTTTTCTGGGTTTGAAAATTTCTGGCCGCTTTTTTCCCAGACTTACGAAAAATAGAATGACAGGGATTGAAAGCGACGGGTCTGAGGAGGAATTCGGTATATCGCATGTGGTGCCCAGACAATTATCGAAAAAGTTTTTAGTACAAAAACTTTTTCGTAATAATGAAACACTTAATTTTTTTTGCTTGTTTTGAAAATTTCTGGCCGCTTTTTTCCTCGACTTACGAAAAATGGAATGATAGGGATTGAAAGCGACGAGCCTGGGGAGGAATTTGGTATATCGAATGTGGTGCCCAGAGAATTAGGGGAAAAGTTTTTGTACTAAATAATAATAGTAACACTTAATTTTTTTTGCTTGTTTTGAAAATTTCTGGCCGCTTTTTTCCAAGACTTACGAAAAACGGAATGATAGGGATAGAAAGCGACGAGCCTGGGGAGGAATTTGGTATATCGCATGTGGTGCCCAGAGAATTAGTGAAAAAGTTTTTAGTACAAAAACTTTTTCGTAATAATGAAACACTTAATTTTTTTTGCTTGTTTTGAAAATTTCTGGCCGCTTTTTTCCCAGACTTACGAAAAATGGAATGATATAGAGAATTAGGAAAAAGTTTTTAGTCCAAAAACTTTTTCGTCATAATAAAACACTTAATGTTTTTTGCAGGTTTTGAAAATTTCTGGACGCTTTTTTTCCAGACTTACGAAAACTGGAATGATAGGGATTAAAAGCGACGAGTCTGAGGAGGAATTTGGTGTATCGCATGTGGTGCCCAGAGAATTAGGGAAAAAGTTTTTAGTACAAAAACTTTTTCGTCATAATGAAACACTTAATTTTTTTTTTTGCTGGGTTTGAAAATTTCTGGCCGCTTTTTTCCCAGACTTACGAAAAATAGAATGACCTGGATTGAAAGCGACGAGTCTAAGGAGGAATTCGGTATATCGCATGTGGTGCCCAGAGAATTAGGGAAGAAGTTTTTGTACAAAAACTTTTTCGTCATCACGAAACACTTAATTTTTTTGCAGGGTTTGAAAATTTGTGGCCGCTTTTTCCCACTTACGAAAAACGGAATGATAGGAATTGAAAGCTAAAAACAAATTCCTCCTCTGACTCGTCGCTTTCAATCCCTATCATTCCATTTTTCGTAAGTCTGGGAAAAAGCGGCCAGAAATTTTCAAAACAGGCAACAAAAAGTTAAGTGTTTCATTATGACGAAAAAGTTTTTGTACTAAACACTTTTTGCCTAATTCTCTGACCACCACATGCGATATACCAAATTCCTCCTCAGACCCGTTGCTGTCAATCCCTATCATTCTATTTTTCGTAAGTTTGGGAAAAAAGCAGCCAGAAATTTTCAAAACTGGCTAAAAAAAAGTTAAGTGTTTCATTATGACGAAAAAGTTTTTGTACTAAAAGCTTTTATCCTAATTCTCTGGCCACCACATGCGGTACACCAAATTCCTCCTCAGACTCGTCGCTTTCAATCGTTATCATTCCATTTTTCGTAAGGCTGGGAAAAAAGCGGCCAGAAATTTTCAAAACAAGTAAAAAAAAAATTAAGTGTTTCATTATTACGAAAAAGTTTTTGTACTAAAAACTTTTTTCCCTAATTCTCTGGCCCCACATGCGATATACCAAGTTTCTCATAAGACTCGTCGCTTTTAATCCCTATCATTGCATTTTTCGTAAGTCTGGGAAAAAAGCGGCCAGGAATTTTCAAATAGTCTTACAACTCTCCAGATTCCAAAGAATATATGGATGTACATACATAATATAAGTATCAGCTAAACACAGTGTGTACATACACCACACCGGAATAAGACACATCTGAATTTTTTTTTTCTTAAATATTTATTTATTTAGTCTTTATTACATACTTTATTTAATTTATTTGCATAATGTAGCAATTCTCTTCGTTTTTAGTTTGTTAGCTTTGGTTTGTTAAATTCACTGCACGGCTCTAACACGAAATTCGGAATATTTTGCAAAGAAATGTCAAATTTGAATTGTGCTACCATATTTAATAAATTTACGGACACAATATATTTAAAAGCCAATTCCTTAAGGAACCACAGTTATACCACCTAATTAGGTTAATGGAACATCATTATGGCCTGGCACTACCTGAAAGAGAATAACTATAACGCTCGGAGAGTGTTCGCCATCTCTCACAATTTACTCTCTCATATAATTTAGTTTGTTAACTTTGGTTCATGGTAAAATAAGTAAGGTAAACGCAGTAGGAATTGTTACAACAAAAACATGCATTTTGTACTTGTTTGGTGTCCATAATCTGTCAAATTTTCTACATGTGTGTATATACTGTAAAAGTAAACAAAAAGGTACAAAAACAAAATACATGTGAATTTGACATAAGAGAAACACCTACGCAAGAAAAATGTTCAAATCAGCTGGTCTAACGAGTTTACCTTACTTATTTTACCATGCTTTGGTTTGTTAACTTCACGGCGATACTAAATTAATCTAAACGTCGTTTATAATTTAATGGCCAACAGCGGTTAACGTATCGCACAGTTCACTGTCACTGATCTAATATAAACGTCGTTAATAACTACTTACCCGTCATCGAAGTGCATAATTTAATGGAAAATGGTAAACTGTGTGGAAAAAGTATTTTTAAGATAAAATATATGAGATTTTAAATAACCTATGCAGAGAAGAAATAATTTGTGAGTAGAGACAAAAACCGACCAAAATTGAATTGACCATCCGAGCAAATTAAAAATTTTAAATTCCGACGAAAACGGCAACACTGATCTCCAATTTTATATTTAAGTATTGGTAGCACTGGTATTTACATTTGTTTTTTGTTTATTAAAAAAGACAATCAAAATGAGCGCAAGTCGGGGGGTCGGAGAAACCTATGTCTACAAACGAAAAATCTTTAATATTTGCATCGTATACTTTGCCGATTACTTACCTTCAATTAATTGAATTTCCGCAATACTCATATTTACTCTGAAGTCTATAACTTGTTGTTTTATGCTCTGCTTAGGCATTTTACAAACAATTTCAATTGTAAATTGATTTTATTTTGTAAGAAAAAATTATCGAACAGCTGATTGAAAACAACTGTTTGAAGAAATTAAGCAATTAAGACATTAATCAACATTTACGGGTGTTCACAGTGCACAGAGATAAACTTTAATTTTTTAAGCAAATAATCTATTAAGAAGCCTACCGTGAACAACCTAGATGTACAAGTAGACAGTCAAAATTTCTCTTCAATCAAATGGCAACACAAAAAAACGAGTGAAACCCCAGCCATTCTCGGTTCTCTCTCCTACTCTATTATAAAGATATCGCAAATACCGCGGGAAATTTCTTGCTCAATGGGATATTTTCTAGATGGAGCTGAATGCAATAATTACAACGTTTGATCCCAAACAAAATATACCTTGCAAGATGTATTTAGAACAGGTGATAACTAGAGTTGTGGTAGGTAACATCAACAGGGATTTTGTTTTTGTTTTGTGGTCCGTTGCTCTCAAATTCAACACAAACGAACACCAAAAATAACAGTAAACAAAAAGACACATAATCAAAATAACAAAACTTGAAATTGGGGAATACGACATTTAAAAAAAAGTAAGTTAGTTGTTCGAATAGCACAACCTGGAAAACTATAATTTTTTGTATGCATCAAATTTCCCACAGTGTTGAATAAACGTCAATGAAAGTTATGAGAAACTTCAATGAGAGTTACAAAACGACAACACAGCACCTAGTGGTAGTACTTGACAACGCCTCTGCGATATCAAAAAGGATGTACAAGCAAAAACGATGTACAAGTAGACAGTCAAAATTTCTCTGCACTCAAATGAGAACAAACAAAAAGAGTGAAACCCTAGTACTTCTCTACTCTCTCTCTTACTCTCATCATTGAATATTTCAATACACAAGCGGCTTTTTGATAGTGTTATTATATATAACTTTACAAATTCCAACCATGTTGAAGTAAAATTACATGAACTGTGCAAAAAGTATGAAATAAGCAAGATATGACGCGAGAGAGAAATGCGTTTGAGTGAACTTCTAGCACTTTTTGGTTCTCTTTTACCAGGGTTGCCAAGTTGCACACATCTTCTGGTCGTCTAATTGTAAATCGTCTTTGGTACAAGTAGAGAAGAAAAAACCGCCGCAATTTGGCAACCCTAGTAGAAGAGAACTAAAAAAGTCGACGCGATTCACACAAACGCAATTTTATTTAAATGTGGTTGGAATTTCTATAGTTAGATACAATAACATCACCAAAAAACTGTTCATGTATTAAAATATTCGACGAAGAGAGTGAGAGAGAGAGCAGAGAAACGACGCGCGTCACTCATTTTCTTTGTTGGCATTCCACTCCATGAGTAAATTTTCTTCTCTATACCATAGTTGCTTTATGGCGATATCTAGTTATTTCCTTTATCTATGGCAATACACATAGATTAATTTATACATAGATTTGTAATCCATCTCATCTGACGTTTCTCTTTGCGTTTCTTCAATGAGGAAACGAAGCCCTGTCAGAAACGTCGAAGAAAATCCTCCATTTTTAGTTTGTGCATTCACGATGTTCATATATTCACATATTTTGAACATTCACGGTAACAATTTCAGCCGTGTTTGTCAAACCGCAGCTACAGAATTCCTCTGTTGACGTTCAAACACAAGTTCGTTTCCTTTCAATCATTAAACCGATGAACTCGCTCATTGATATATATTATTTTTATATATATATATGAAAGATTAATGAGCGAGTTTACAAAACTATGTATAAATTAATCAATTGCAATACACTGCCATGGTAGAGTAAGGTAAACTCGTTTGAACAGCTGATTTAATTTGTTCGTGGTATTACTCGTTTAATTTGTCAAACTCATGTACTTTGTACTTTCATTTTGTCCTGTGTTGTTGGTATGTTTAGATGTATAGATTGACAACTTACGCGATTGAAACAATATGTCTGTTGTTGCTGCCTATAATAACAACAACAGCTTCTACTACTACTTGGTTATTTTACTATGATACAACCCATGGTAAAATAAAGACGGTAAACTCGTTAGAACAGTTGTTTTAAATTTTTCATTGTAGTTGATCATTTTAGCTGTCAAACTCATATGTACCTTGGTACAATAATATCTACATGGTAATATAGCACGCGTTGTTGTTGTTGTAGGCAGCAACAACAGGCATTTTGTTTTTGTTCTATTCGCTTCAGCTGTCAAACTCTACACAAATAAATACCAACAATACAAGAATGCAAAACATGTTACTGTACCATGGTATACTACCGTGTATAAATTGACAACTTAAGCGACGAAAGAAAATGTCTGTTGTTGCTGCCTACAACAACAACAAAGCCAGCGCTGCTACTGCTTGGTTATTTTACATGACACTACCTTTGTTATTATTTCCTCCACGGTTTCGTTTGAGGTGAATAAATTTTTGCATTGTGCGAAACCGCGTCGTTAACGTCGTGCAAACATTATTATTCGTAATTAAACAATACATTTACGGTGGCAAATTGATTTATTCGTAAAATCAAGTTTTAGTGTTTCCCAGAAATTGGACGTAAAATCTGTTGCGGTCATCATTGTGCGCAATTTTCGATGGCAAAAGAATTCTCTTCACTTGGAGGCACTGCACCAGCTAAGAACAAGTTAGTTAATCAATGAACATTATTATAGTGTAGTGTTTGTTGTTGTAGCTGGGAAAGTGAGTTGCCGATGCAAATAAATGCATAGTGCAAATTATAAACAAATGCGGAGGTGAATTTTTTAATTCCACCACTTGGAAGGCGTTAAGAGCAGTGTTGCCAGAAGATCTCAAAAAAGCAAAGATAGCAAAAGACCAAACGACAAAAGTTACAAATCAATTTCGGAGCATATTAGGCAATTTCGCCACCGAAAAAAGCTTCTGTGCTGAGTTTAAAAATTTTTTTCGCTCGATTCGTCCAACTTATTGAGATATAGACCTTTAAGGTTTGAGTATATGATCGCTCATATCTCAGATATTTACATGGCAAAAATTCGGGACCAGGGGCAGGCAAAAAAAACCAAAATTAAAGTAAAGGCTTAAACCTAGAATAGGTCGGCAACTCGACTTCGGCTCCAAACAATCACCATTAGGACTTAGGGAACAAATCTACTATAGCTCAACTGTCCAAAAAAAAGGTTTTTTTTTGGCAGGTAGAACACATAATTCTAAGTAAAATAAAAAAATTGGCGGAGACCCCTATTTTTGGAGTTGTGGACTCTCGAAGTTGGAACGTGCTGTAGGGTTGATATTTGTGGAATCGTCTTAACTGTTCAAGGTAGTATCTTTTTAGAGTAAATGACCTCAAAAAAGCCAAAATAATTAAAGTTAAAATTTTGATAACTTGCTTAGTTATCGAGATATTGAATGTTTAATTTTTGAAAATTATCGAATATTTTTTCTGAATGTTTTTTAAAAAAAAGTAAATTTTGTCTGATAAAAAAGTATATTTAAAACAAGAAAATTTTAATAAAATTTTTCGATAAATCGCTCAGTTATCGAGATATTGGAAGTAGAAGTTTCAAAATAATTTTTTGAAATATTTATCCGAAAAGTGAGTTTTCTGATAGGATATGAAACTTTTCGATAACTCGTTCAGGTATCGAGATATTAATGCTGAAAGTTTATTGAACTGCATTATCTGGCGAAAGTTCATTAGAAAGTACGATTGTAATCAATATGGCAACGTTTGCGCCTGGTGCGTGTGGTAGAACTTTTGGAAAATCGTTAAATTTATATTGCAATAAGGGGTTAAAATTCCCTCTGTACCTTGAGTCGATGTGTGGCAAAATCGGAAAAATCACTCGATAATCGCGCGATTTTTTTAAAATAATTTTTTATTTTTTTTCCATAAATTTTCAGCATTATCTCGGGTATTTAAGGGGTTAGAAGAACAAACGAAGTGTCATATTTTTGATAAAGGTGCGTGGTATCGGTGGTCGGTGGAAACGGCGCTGGGAAATAAGCCCTTTGCCGTCGGTACTATTCTGAGAAAGTAGGGTTTTCCCAAAAAGTGTGGTTAAAAGTCGAATATCATAGATTGGCTCACAATGGGTTAATGGTTCGTATACAGTTCTTAGGTATTTGCATAAGCTTTCCAACGATATCGATGTGGGTCCAGTCAGCCAAGTACTTTGGTAGATAGAGCAGATTTTGTATCCAAATTTTGGGTAGTCGTAACTCGGGAAATATGGGTGAGCACCAAATAATTTTTTTTTTACCCTCTATATAATAGGTTCTATCAATGGTAACAACTTAGAGCGGATACGAGAGTTGGACTTAATCTAGATATGTATAAGCCAAAAAAAAGTATAATAAAAAAATCGGGGGAACCCCTATTTTGGGAGTTACGGGCCAAGTAGCCCTCGCAGGGACATATGTTGCTCGTACCGTGTGGTAGAACTTTTGGAAAATCGTTAAATTTATATTGCAATTAGTACCTGAAGTCGATGTGTGACAAAATCCGAAAAATCACTCGATTGTTTTAAAAAAAAAATATTTTCTGGATATTTTTAAAAATCCGATATGTGGATAACTAAGACAGCTATCGAAAAAATGTATTTAATTTTTTTTGTTTATTTCGACTCATTTTACACAAAAAAGTTGTGAAATCGGTCCCATAACACGGCACCACACTCGTAGTATCATCCTGTATGTCCGAACTTAGGGGCCCACAACTCCGAAAATAGGCCTTGCACTTACCTGGCACTTACACGGGACAGTTTTGCTCCGACAGTAGCAATACATTCACACATTTTTACTACCACACTTACACTTATCTCTCTTGCCTCGCCACTGTCTCTGATTTTTCAACGACAGTAACTTCGGCAAGAGATTTGACATAAGCGGCCAGAACATGGCCGAACTAGTAAAGGTTGGCGCAATAGAACAACTGATTTTGCTTTCTTATGACTTCATCTGTTAAATTCAGTGTATTTTGTTGTACTTTTTTTTGATTACTGTGTTTGTTCATATGGATCTGTGTTGAATTTGACGGTTAGAGTCATGAAACAAAAACTAAATGCCTGTTGTTGGTTCACACAATTACAACAAATCCTACTGCGTCAACCTCTACTAGTTCAGCCATCGGCCATATCGGTGACGTTTCGTAGTAATTTGAGAAAAATGCAAAACACCGCAAACGACCTTAAAAATTGGGAAATATATTTGTATTTGAAAATTTTGCTAATTTTTATTGAAATATTGTTTGACAATCCAAACATATAAACATGAATACATGTCTAATTTTGCAGAGTACATCAGTTCCATTGTAATTTGGAGAAGTAAGACAAAACACAATGGCAAAAGAGCGAAGAAACAAAAAATCAGAGCACGAAATTTAACGAAACGACACTGTCTGCGATTGCTTAAAACTGTAGTGTCTTTATAACTGGCTGGACGCGTACGTCAAACAAACAATTTTCTCTTTGTGACAACTAATACACATTCTCAACCATAGAATAAAACATACCATAGAAGTTTTTATTCGCTCAATAAATTAAACGTCATAGGTACGATGGAAAGTAAACACTGGATGGTGGAAAATATGGGTTCAATAATACCAGATGGTGGCAATAGTATACAGCGATCCACAAAGGAACAACAACCGAATTTCGTGTTTTTGTGACAAACTAGTTGTGTTAAATACAATACAAATGTATACCAACGATAAAAGTCAACAAAAAAGTGCAAAATATATTTAAATTTTTCAGTTTTACACCAAAACGAGAGGAAAAAGTTAAGTGAACATATTTTGTAACTACACCTGGTGTAAGATAATTTTAAATTTAATTGCTCTCATTTCCACAAACCTACGATGAAGAGTGTGAAATGAAACGTCAGTTGAGAGAATAAGTTTATCTACGTATGTGTTATTCTATGTTCTCAACTATCTTTTCTCAAACTGTCCCGTGTAAACGCACCGTAACATACTGGACATACGTATAAAGCGGATCTTGCTGTGGAATCCCTCCTGGGGGTATCCGTCCGCCACTAAAAGTTGCGAACTAAAATTTGTAATTTATTAATTAAGAAAAAGTGCGAAATTTCTTCAAGTCGTTATCAAAACCTGTGTCGACAGAAATAGAGTCATTTCAATTCAATGTTTTAGCGTGAGTTATTTCCAACTATTGCCCTTTACATTTCTTTATGCGGTATTCTTGGTAACTCTAATTAGGTAGTAAACTAATTCTAGAAGTAGTGCAATTTTTGCACCTTTTCGCTTCGTCGACATTTTTAAAATGAACTTTCTTTCACTTTCCTATGTAAACGAGCAAGAAAGTTTCGAGGAAGTCGTTTGAAATTTTTCTTTATAATACATATATATACAGAAATTTCAAGCAAGTACTTTCATGTGTAAGTGTGGGATTATCTCTAAGCAGAAAGTTTCGTTGCGGAGAGTTACACCTATATCTGATTTACTTTACAAATATTAGCCCATTTTATTTTTAACGCATGTGGTGTTACTTTTGGTTTTTAAAATTATCGAAATGTCAAAATTCCGGTCCCAGTTATCAAACGATTATTTTCAAACGAAATAAGTTCATCGTAATTTTGTTTACGAAATTTTCGCAAGGAGCGGAGTACAAAGCAAATGAAAAGCGATCGAAATTTTTAGTTCACGAAATTGTCGTTATTTTGTTACACACCTACTTCTTCAAAATGAGCTGAAAATTTAAAAAGCTTGTCTTACTTGATACATAGTCTGTGCTATAAATTGCATCTTGATTTAAATGAATTTTATTAACACACAAAATCAAATTTGACAGGTTGTCCACGGAAAATATGAAAAAACAGAAATCAGTTGGGCTGACGAGTTTATCTGATTGACAATTCTACCATGCGTATTATCATCGAAAATTTCGAAAATTACAAAATACATATGAGTTTGCAACTGAAGCGAAGCATCGCATGAGAAAAAGTAAATCAGTTGTTTAAACGACTTTGCCATGTAGATATTATTGGACCATGGTCATCGCTATTTTACAAAAACATATTAGCTGTATCCAGTATTGCCATGTATGCAATAGTTCGACAAAAGTTGGTGTTAAAATGTTTTTCTTCTAAAATTTACTGAAACTTATGAAACAGATTTTGCGTTGTGCTTTCATATTTTTAAAACAAACGTCCACAAAATTAGTTATAATTATAATAATTTTTTCACCAAATACCAATAAATTGGTACAATCTATAGACTAATACTTATAGTAGACCTAATAGTTCTCTCACCAAATTTATGACATTTGGCCTGGTGTGATACTTACGTTCGATGTTGAAAAGAATTGCTTTACTAATACCAGATAGAGACAATGGTTTAAAACAACGAACAAAATAACAACAACGGCATTTCGTTTTGTGTGTTAAAATTATTGTGTTAAATACAACACAAATGCATGCGAACAATAACAGTCAATAAAAGACGATATGAAAAATTAAAGCAAGAAGTAATTGTAATTCCACCTGGTGTATATCACTTTTCGTCAAACATCTCTCTTATCACAGCGACCGCATCAAGAAGAGTGTGAAAGGAAACGTCAGATGGACCAAATATTGTCTCTAGTATGAGATTACTCATCATAGATTAATACTTATAGTAGATCTACTAGTTCTCCCACCAAATTTATGACATTTGGCTGGTGTGATATTTACGTTTGATGTTGAAAAGAATTGCTTTACTAATACCGGCATTTCGATTTGTTAGCATACATTTGTGTTGAATTTAACACAATAATTTTAACACACAAAACGAAATGCAGTTGCAGCTGCAGCGTCTATCTGGTATTAGTAAAGCAATTCTTTTCAACATCGAACGTAAATATCACACCAGGCCAAATGTCATAAATTTGGTGAGAGAACTATTAGGTCTACTATTAAGTATTAGTCTATGACTAATACATACATAGATACATTAATTCTCTCATCTGACGTTTCATTTCACACTCTTCGTCGTAGGTTTGTGGAAATGAGAGAAATTAAATTTCAAATTAACTTACACCAGGTGGAGTTACAAAATATGTTCACTTAACGTTTTCATGTCGTTTTGGTGTAGAACTGAAAAAATTAAATGTATTTTGCACTTTTTTGTTGACTTTTATCGTTGGTATACATTTGTATTGTATTTAACACAACTAGTTTGCCACAAAAACACGAAATTCGGTTGTTGTTGCTTTGTTGGACGTTGTTTACTATTGCCTCTATCTGGTATTATGAACCCACCATCCAATGTTTACTTTCCACCGTAATAATTTAAGTCACATAAAAACATTAAGTCACAATTTTTTGTAATTCCACCTGGTATAAGTCAATTTACGTCAAATAACTATCGCACTGACCGCATCACGAAGAGTGATAGTGGTAGTAAGAAAGTGTGAAGGTGTTGTTACTGTCAGAGCAGAACTGTCCCGTCCAAGCAGGCCACAGTGTGTGGTGACATTGCCTTCAAAGACGCCTTTTCTCTTCACTCAAATGCCAACAAACAAAACGAGTGAAACCCTAGTACATGGTACAATAATATGTTCATGGTAAAGTCGTAAGAACAGCTGTTTTCATTTTCTTTACGAGGTTCTTCGCTTCGGCTGTCACACTCACATGTATTTTGTTTTTGTACTCTTTTGCATTACTTGTGTTGTTGGTATGTATTTGTGCAGTTTGACAGCTGACAGCAAAATGCCTGTTGTTGCTGCCTACAACAACAACAACACGCGCTGCTATTACCATGAAGATATTATTGTACCATGCCCTAGTACTTCTCTACTCTCTCTCTTACTCTCTTCATTGAATATTTCAATACACGAGCAGCTGTTTGATAGGGTTATTGTATATAACTATACAAATTCCAACCATGTTGAAGTAAAATTACATAAACTATGCAAAAAGTATAAAATAAGCAAGATATGACGTGAGAGAGAAATGCGTTTGAGTGAACTCCTAGTACTTTTTCGTTCTCTTTTACCAGGGTTGCCAAGTTGCGCACATCTTCTGGTCGTCTAATTGTAAATCGTCTTTGGACGCCTTTGACAAATTTTTTGCATATGTATGTATAGATAATATTATGGGCGACTATGTCTTGTACGCTGTCGTCGATATAACTTGTTTGACTAGTTCGCTTGCATATATGTTACATTTTTGGGAGTAGAAAAGATAGAAAACAGTTATAGTACTGTCTGCAACCAAAAACGAATACACAAATAACAAGTGGAAGCAAAACAATTTATTTGAATGGAACCTCAGACCGATAAGGACGATTCTTATTTTATTATTAGTTTATTATAATTTTATTAAAGTATTTTGTTCTATATATACTTTCTTTTATAAACATTGAATAAGTATTTTTATTTTTAAAATAACAAAGACATACATTAGCAAAAATTATTATTTAAATTTAATGAATTGAATAAAGCTGATGAATAATTTCATACAAATGCAGTGTAACGAAAATGTAGTATACCAAAAGCCGATATAACAGAAATTGTCGGTTATACATATAAACATTCACAATGTCACTTGTTTCATCGTGAACGACAAGATTATTCAAAGTGTAGTTTTGTCGTGAACGATATTTACGATATTTGTATGAAAATGTCTGACGATTTGTTAGGAATGTCCTCAGTATTGTCTTTCAAGACTTAATATCGTCGTCCACGATTCTTGGATGTCTTCAAGACTTAATATCGTCGTCCACGATTCTTGGATGTCTTCAAGACACGGCCTACTTGTGTGTAAACGCCAGTAAAGCAAATCTAAATGGCTGTTGTTGCTGGATACAATTACAACAACACATACAGCTACTGCCTTAAGTTATATCATGACATGAACCAAGCAGTGTGGTGAGTTTTATGTGAAGTTAATTTACAAGGGGTGAATATCAGTCTGTGAGAAAATAAAATGTCGACGCGAAAACTTCATTCATTAGTCAGGCAGAGTAGAGACATTCTTTGTTTGTAAAGAAAAATTTTCTGCAAATCCACAAAATTTAAAAAATAAAAATCTTAAGTGTTTGATGTAGAGAACCGAATATTGTGTGCGTCGCTCCGTTCAAGCCTCTGGTTGCAGCAGCAACCCCAACAACAACAAAAATGGATAATGGTGACCAAGATGCTGGCTTTCGATTGGGCCCTATGTCGCCACAAGAGATTAAGCCAGACATATCGTTACTGAACGACAGCAATGCATCGAGTTTTTCGCCCAAGCCTGGTAGTCCGGGCCCCTTCGGAGCTATAGGTTTACAGGCAATGAATATGGCAAACGCAATGGCTGCAGCAGCGGCCGCCAACAACCAGAACCAGATGCTGCAAACTGCACCGCAGCAGCAGCAACAACAGTATCCTCCCAATCACCCCTTGAGTGGTTCCAAACACCTCTGCTCCATCTGCGGCGACAGGGCCAGTGGCAAACACTACGGCGTTTATAGTTGTGAGGGATGTAAAGGTTTTTTCAAGCGCACGGTTCGCAAAGACTTGACCTACGCCTGCCGAGAGGATCGCAATTGTATAATCGATAAGCGCCAAAGGAACCGCTGCCAATATTGTAGGTACCAGAAGTGCTTAGCCTGTGGCATGAAGCGCGAGGCCGTTCAGGAGGAGCGTCAGCGTGGCACTAGAGCAGCCAACGCTCGGGCTGGAGGGGTGGGCGGCGGCGGCAGTGGCGGTGGCATTGGTGGAGAAGATTTTAAGCCAAGCAGTTCGCTGCGAGATCTCAATATTGAACGCGTCATTGAGGCCGAGCAAAAGGCCGAGGCACTGTGTGGCGATAACGTACTACCATTCCTAAGGGTCGGTCAAAATTCCATGGTGCAGACAGACTACAGAGGAGCGGTATCGCACCTCTGCCAAATGGTGAACAAACAGCTCTTCCAAATGGTCGAATACGCGCGTCGCATACCACATTTTATGCACCTGCAGCGCGAGGACCAAGTGCTGTTGCTTAAGGCTGGCTGGAACGAGTTGCTGATTGCGAATGTTGCATGGTGCAGTATTGATTCCCTTGACGCAGAATACGCAACGCCTGGCGGTGTCCATGACAGCTCTTTTGGTCGACGGTCACCGGTGCGTCAACCGCAGCAGCTCTTCCTGAACCAGAACTTCTCGTATCATCGCAATAGTGCTATTAAAGCCAATGTAGTCTCAATATTTGATCGAATCCTTTCGGAGCTAAGTATCAAAATGAAACGTCTGAATATCGATAGGTCGGAGCTGTCTTGTCTGAAAGCCATCATACTGTTTAATCCCGACATTCGTGGTCTGAAGTGCCGCAAGGACGTTGAGGCTTGCCGGGAGAAGATCTATGCATGCCTAGACGAACACTGCCGCACTGAGCATTCAGGCGATGATGGCCGATTTGCTCAGCTCTTGCTAAGGCTGCCCGCTTTGCGATCCATCAGTCTCAAGTGTTTGGATCATTTGTTCTTCTTCCGTTTGATTGGCGAGAGGGCACTAGAACAGTTAGTTTTGGAGCAATTGGACGGCCCTGGATGTTAATAGAAGAGTAGTCAGTGTCGTTTATTGCGAAGTTGAATAGATGGTAGCTACGGCATACACAGTCTTTCCGGGGCAAAGCCTTATTTGGAATCTTGTGTCTACCATTTGCACAACTTGTAGATTAGATATTCGCCCGCCCTACTCGAATAGTAGCAATGGTTCTATAACAGTTTATTTATCATTTGTTATTGTTATCACGTTAAAGACGCAAATGGAAAATATAGGTCCAAGTGTCGTCGTGTGTTGAAACATACCTATCTATGTTGGATATCAGTTTCTATTCCGCTGGTGGAGGAGAGATAGTCTACATATATATCATTAAAATTGCAAACATTTCGGCGGGCCAGGCTCAGCCTCCTATTCTAATCTTAAACTCTATTTGTGACTTGTTTTTTTTTTTAAATTTTGAATACAGATCCCAGTACCCCCGTCCTAAACTCGTAGAGAAAATTTCTTTTTTTTCGCAGAGAACTGCTATAAAATAAATTCGTACAGAAAATTTAATTTTAAATCCGATGTATCAAAATAGTTCTTCCGTTCGTAGAAAAGTGTTGCAATGTGTTGCAGACCTACAAAACATTTTTGTAAGGAAAAAGAATTTTCAATAGAAAACAAAAACCTCCACTATCCTTATAAAAAATATACTTAGCGAAATGTTTTATTTATAGGTGAGTTATTCCTGTGGACTATGGTACCCATTGAGTTTCCTGTTTAGTTTACGCATTTGCATTAATACTTTTGTTTTCTAGGACGTCTATAGCATAGATACAATACACTTATTATATACTCTCTTTGTATCCTTATCCGAGTAAGTTATACTGGTTTATTAATCTCTTAGACTTAAGTAAAAAGTGTTTAGTTTATAGCCTATTAAGTAGTACTGTACATTATTATTGATGACGAACGATGGACGATAAAATCATAAATACATTGTTCAGATATACATACGAAACAAGTGAATATGTATGTATACATACAAATATATATTAAATATAGATATTTTATTCTGTTGACATAAAAGAAGCAAAAAAAAAAGGTTATCAAAGATGTTTTATTTTCTTCATAGGGACATGTTTGATTCGGAGGCCTCCAGGAAAATGAGCACTTGTCATCCGCCCGGATTGTTTAGGTAGTACGCTAAGATTTTGAAAATTCAGTGTGGAAGGGGGATACGATTTTGACGATTTTTCCGCAACTGATACAAGTGCGGAATTCGGTTGTGGGGTTTTATCCGATATTTTCTATTTATTTCTATAATATTTATATGTCGATTATCGATAATAATCGAACATCAGTGGCGTTGCCAGTTGCCAAAAAAATACTTCTGTAAACAAACTTTGACATAAGAGAAAAACTTATTCACACTCAGTTCAGAAAAAAGTTCATATCAGCTGGGCTAGTGCTTCCACCATTTGTCTGTTTCTAGACGTGCAATTATAATTGCTGCAATTCATGGGTTCGTAGGAGAGAGGTAAAATGAATGGAACGAGGAAAAAACTTGCATGAACTCTGCAATTCTTTCAGTTCTTCTCATTCGCAATTTTTTAGTAATGGCGGCTGCAGAATAATTTGACATTTCTTTTCATTTACTCATTCGTAAAAATTTCACACGAATAGTCTGCATATGTCTCAGATTTATACGAATGTCAGAAGCAGCAATAATAAAAACCAGAATTGCGTGCGTGTAAAAGCAAATTGCAATTCCAAAAGAGAATCATGAAGAATCGCAGCAATTACAATTGCACGTCTAGAACCAGACTTTCTTTGTACCATGCTGCGTACTGATAATAGGTTTGTTTCTTTACTTTACCGCGGGAACCAAAACGCGTTTCTTTACTCACAAATTGGGCAAATGAGAGCGATTTTTTTGTTTCTCTTAACGTCAAAATGCGTTTCTCTTTTTACCGAACTTACCCAAATTTTTTCTTCGGGTAAGTTTGAGCAAAGTGTCAACAATCAGCTGTTCGAAACGTCAACATAAAAACATTGTATTATTTGTGAAAAAATAACACAAGTGAGAAAAATTATTTAATTTACAATTTTATTAACTTGAAAAGTGATTGCTTGTGACATTTGTTTTCGGGCTAGAAAATGGTTTTTTGCGTTTCTTTACTTTTGGGTAATATTGAGTATTTGAGAGAGAATTTAGCCTTTACTCTCTTTTACCCGACATTTACCCAAAAAGTAAAGAAACAAAGCTAATTTGTAACGAATTGTACAAATTGTTATGCCAAGTTCCCACAACAGCGCCAATTACTTAATTCGCTTTTTGAATTACTATTCTGAATTACTCCGTTTCCACTATATTCACACATAATTCGATCTGACAGTTGTTTACTTTTTTTGTTTTGTTTCAATAATTTTGAGAATGGAAACAACAAAAAGTAAGTACGTATTAAAGAAAATAATTCTGGATATCCAACAACCTTTCTATATTTAATTAACTTCGCAGTGGCCAATAGTTTTGTGGTCATCACAATTTTTTTTTAATAATTTACTATTTTGCATCCATTGTATATTGTTAAATGGTTTTTTCTTTGATATTTTTTTTGACCGCTGTTTCGATAAACTTTCGATAAAAATTAGTGAAGGCAATGATTTGTTCGTATTTCATAAGGTAATTCAAACTGAATTACCTACAAACAAAGATAAATTTGTATGGTGAATTACGTAATTCGGTTGGTAATTGGAGATTGAATTACGAATGAGAGAGCGAATTACGAATAATTCTGTAGTGGAAACAAGGCACCCTCCAAGACAAATAACACTACAAGAACAGTGAGTCATTTGACCGGTCAATTGACTGTCATTGTTGATGGGTATATCCATCAAAGTTTCTATCACATTCTTAAAACCGAAATGAAAAAGCTGATGGAAACTTTTGTGTACGTGTGATTTTGTATCTCCCTCGATCCTATGAATTCCTTCGCCTATAAAACATATATCTGAGCTGCTCACTCTAGTGCTGTTCACTAATTGAAGATTATATGAGTATTAGTCACAGTTGATAGATATATCCATCACAGTTGACTAATCATACTTGATGGATATACCCATCACAGTTGACTAATCAAATTTGATGGATATATCAGTCAAAGGTGATGGGTATACCTTTTATAATAAAAGACGATGTTATTAATGATTTTATGGTAACTATATTTTTATTATTTATATATATTTTTAATATCTAATTGTATAATAAATGAATGAAGTACAAACAATGAATGACTAAGAATGAAAGAATGAGAGTGAATGAATAAGAATAATCGATTCAAAATGAATACAGTATAATAATAGATCTTCTGCTTCATCCTATGGTGGCTTCGTTCAATTGTCTTTTCGCACTTCTAAAATTTGAAAAGGAGATATATAAATATATGTATTAATAATAATAAGTATATATGAAATTAATAATTATTTAATCATTTATAGACAAAAATATGCACATACCACGCAGTCTTGTTGAACCATATAAGCTTCCCTATCGCACGCTTTTCCCACCTCTCATCGCAATTGTATATATCAAGCAGGTTATCCGTGAACATTGGGGAGCAGACACTGCTGACATCCTCTGACGCCTCTTTCAGTATATTTTCTGTGAAAAAGTATGTATAAATATCAAAATATTAAAATATCGAACCATAAATTTTAGTTTGTCGGTATTGCTTGAGCAAAATCTGGGGTTCCCAATTTCTGCTCTACCTCTTGCACCGCTGTAATGGTCAGGAAAGGGAGCATGCTGCCGACTTCATTAATGATTTTGTCCTGAGTTTGGCCAGGCATGCCAGACAGAATCTTCCACTACTTTTTGATGGCTTTTAAATGCCTCATTTTTCATAATCATTATCTTTGTTTTTTGGATCACATAAGTTTATTATTTTCCACTGTTTATTTTTATTCCACGATATTTAACGATAATGAAACTTTTGGCGTTGCACTTTGTCGAGGATTCACAAATTTTACTTTTTAAACGTCAACAAATTCAAGTTTCCATCAACACTGACAGTCGAATCACCGAAACTATTCTTGTAGGGTTGTGTCACTCTTGCAAATGGAACTCAGTATAAAATAGTTGCAAGTGTATCAGTGCAAAAATATTGTGTGTGTTAGTTTCCATCATTCATTTTTTGTAGGGACACGTAACGCATTTTGCGAGCCGAAAACGAACCGTATACGGACCGCCATTTCACTAACACTTGCATAGTTTTTCATATAAATATAAGACGAATTTATGCTTGCGTAAAACTCTTCGTAAACGTGCTGTTTTTACGGATTTTGCGTAATGGAAAGGAACTGATTTAAACGTAAGAGTACCGCAAAAGCGGCACGAAAACGAACTGATTTTTCGTAATGTAAACGGACTGCATTAACTGTTTTTACTTATTGAGGCAACCATCTTGACAGAATACTTGAATTGTATTAGTTGAGCTTTGAAGTGTGCTGATCTGATTGTTGTTAAACCAAATCAGCTTTTGTAAGTATTAAAAATTCCCGTAAGGGATATGATGAAATATTAATATAATTTTAAAGTTAAAAATTGATAAAAAAGGATACTACGAAGTAAGCCAGGAAATTAGAAGTGTTTGTGAAATTAGTGGTTGTGTAAACTAAACATAAGAAGTTAGAGGAGTGAGTATCACGTCGGGTGTAATGGATATTGACGAAGAACAGTTGGAATTTAATTATAGTGAAAGGGAAGTTGGATCAGAAATTAGCACTGATGCCACCGATAATCTTGATGAAAAAAGTTTGTGTTCCAATATTGCTTCCTGGTGCGTGGAATTTGGATTTCCAGAATTAGAATGGAATATCACTTTATAGTATATTTATATCTACATATATATATTTTGTAATAGCCAAAGAATTGACAATATATACATTGACAATATATACATATAACATTAATTCTTCAGTATAAAAAAGATTATTTTATTTCGATAGAGGAATTCAGTACGAAAACAGTACGTTTTGGCGATACAAAAACGTACCGCTTTACTGTTACGTACACGTTCCGCTTTGTGCGTTATAAAAACGTACCGTTTCTGTGTTGCACAAAAACACACCGCTTTGGTATTATGAAAACGGACCGCATTAGTGTTACGTAAAAGTACCGCTTTAGCTATGCCTAGTCGCACTGCCAATACATTCAAATTACTATGTTTATTTTTCTAATTCTCTTATTCCGATCTTTACGTTTACGGTCCGTTTACGTATCGCAAAATCGGTTCGTTTTCGTAGTCTTCTATGAAAAAATTACTTTGCCAACGGTTCGTTTTCGTGCCGTTTTTCTTAGAGTGCATTACTGTAACGAGAGAGCAAGAGAGATAGGGCCTATTCGGAAATGCAACAACTGTTGCAGATGCTTGTTTGTTGCGCATTTTGTTTGCAATTACGGTCTCAAAACACATGCAAAGTTGTCAGATGTTGCATTTACGAACGTGCTGCGCATCAGATGCAGAGCAGTGATGCATTTACGAAAAGTCCCATATTTTGACAGTTCGATGATAGAGAACTTACAAGTTTTTAGTGGAGTAACTGTTGCCAGTAAGAATTTGCAAGAAATAACATACATTTTGGAACATGTTTGATGTAAACAAACAAAATTAGGAAATATGAAGAACATAAAATAACAAATAATCTTTGGAATTTTGTTTGCAGACAAAAAAATTTTTTTAATGCTCCGTAATTTATTTAAAAAAAAGAAGACTGTTTTGATGATTTGTAATGTTTTGTTTACGGGTTTTCAAATGTTTACATTGCAGATCAGTTGTTTCCATACAAGAGTTCCGGTTTCTTGCAAAGTTTTACTGGATATCATCGTTGTACTTTTTGTGATATTTTCTACTGGAAGAGTAAAATGAGTCGTAGTCTCTCAAAAATAGTTACTTGCTATATTTTTTACTGGAAAAGTACGCAGGCAGACCTAATAGCTTTGTTCGTTTACTTTTGCAGTAAAAAATTGCAAGAATTTACTTTTGAGGGAAAAATAGCGATTTTACACTCTATGACGATTTACACTCTAAATGTTCACAAAAAGTACGCGAACGACTTTCAGTAAAAATTTGCAAAGAAACAGGTGATGTAGTTTTATCCTTTGCTACATACATTTTGGCTTGTAGCTACTGCCACAATTGTCCAATTCTGACGTGGTTGGATCACTAGAATTTGCTGAATGCCACTGTACAGTATTGCTTTCCATTTTCTTTCTAAATTTCATTTATATTTTAAATAAAGTATTTAAAAACTCATTTGTATTTATTTTTGCTGTTGTTAATTTATTTTGCACTTTTATTTGTTTACATAAAACAGCTGATATTTCAAACAGCTGTTCTATATTGCAAATTTTTATTCGCCAAAATTTCTGCAACCAAAATTTGCAAGATCTCTAACATCGAACTGTCAAAATTTTCGATCTCTGGCTCTCATTTTCTGGGAGCTAATTTCCGCATTCGTATTCGAACGAATTCTTCATAGATTAATACTTATAGTAGATCTACTAGCCTGGTGTGATATTTACGTTCGATGTTGAAAAGAATTCCTTTACTAATACCAGATAGAGGCAATGGTTCAAAACAACGAACAAAATACAAAAACGGCATTTCGTTTTGTGTGTTAAAATTATTGTGTTAAATACAACAAAAATGTATGCTAACAATAGCTTTGTCTGTTTACTTTTCCAGCAAGATTTATCCAGTAACTTTTTGCAGAGAGTAAAAAAAATTTTACGCTCTTTTTTTTCTCTATTCCAAAAAGTAAACAGACAACATTTTGTGAAATATTGCAAGAAAACAGCAACAAGTGTAAACAATTGAAATGACCAAGCCACTTGCATTACGGTCGCACTGTATGTATGGACGTTTCTAGCATCAAAACAAATGTTTTCATATTCCAATTTACAATAGACGTTAAAAAACAATACAATTTTAAACACTTACCTCTGCCATTGTTAAATTTCAACTTTATTCTTCTTTTTCACACAAAAATATTGCAATCAAAATGTAAACAGACAGACCTAATAACAGTCAATAAAAAAATTTAAAACACATTTAAATTTCACAGTTTTTCACCAAAAATGGCATGAAAAATTAAAGCAAGAAGTTATTGTAATTCCACCTGGTGTATATCACTTTTCGTCAAACATCTCTCTATCACAGCGACCGCATCACGAAGAGTGTGAAAGGAAACGTCAGATGAGCCAAATATTCTCTCTAGTCTGAGATTACTCTATGGAATTCTTATTCGAACGTGCGAGTTTTTCTACTTTTGGGATTCTTGTACACGATATCGAAATTGCTAATGATGGCATTCGATAACGAACGATCGATCATTCGAGTGCAACCTTGCGAGTTTTAAGCCGCAAACACAAAAGCAATCAAAATAATTATTTGTAGTAAACAGGTTAACCCTGCTGTTAGATTAGAAAAAACTTACGAATCTTAGATTGAGGGACCATTTGGTCCATACTGCAATTTTCATCCAAAATAATAATTTTATCTTATTCTTTGTAACTATTTTGGTTCAAAAATTTCTAAAGCAAGTATTTGACATATCAAAAACATCCGCTAACATATCAAAAACATCTTCTAAATATTTGACATGAATTTACATTCGCTTGGTAATGAAAAAACTTACGAATCTTAGATTGAGGGACCATTTGGTCCATACTGGAATTTTCATCCAAAATAATAATTTTATCTTATCCTTTGTAACTATTTTGGTTCAATAATTTCTAAAGCAAGTATTTGACATATCAAAAACATCTTCTAAATATTTGACATGAAATTACATTCGCTTGGTAATGAAAAAATGTACTATTGACCAAATGGTCCCCTAATCTAAGATTCGTCATTTTGTATTTTTCTCAGTCCTGAATAAAGTTAGAAAATTTAATTTTCGCACATATCATTGTTTTATTAAAAGACCCCATTAGCAGAAAAATTTAGTCAGTATATATCACCGTTCCAAAGTTACAAGGGAAAACAGAAAAAATTTGGACCAAATGGTCCTAATCTAACAGCAGGGTTAATAACAAAAGAGGAAATGTAAATTAAAAACTTGTATATTTAAAAAAATATATAACATTATCTGTTTTTAGGTCAAAATTAACCAAATTAAACTTTGCCCAAAAATAGATTCTTGGAGAATTTATCATATGCTCATTTGGAGGCTTCGGTAAACCGAAATGTGTTCCGTCCACACACCCTTCAACTATAAAAAAAGGGAATTAGTAATATATGATTACATATGTACGTGCGTATTTTATTTGTATACCTCCAGGAATCTTGTATATTGACATAAAATACTCTTTAAAGTCACTACTATTTTTAGGATTGAACTGTATAAATTGGCTACAAAGCTTACGCGCTATCTCGTCTACCACACGCTTTGTTATTTTGCAAATTTCACTCTAACTTAGAATAAATAAATAAATGGTTTCCCATTACATCCCATGAAGGGACCGGGGAGAACTTCTCATAATCACTGAGCTGTGCGCTTTCCAGTTTTCACTCACTGATTGGGACCTACAGTTTTACACCGATTCCGAACGGTATTTTGAGAAGCTTTTTCATGGCTATATACACGATAGTGTCGTCGTCACTATGCGAGGTGACCGCCGCCGAAAGAATTTTTTTTTTGAAGGTGGTCAGAGCAGGGTTCGAACCCAGGATCTCATATACAAGAGCCGCGCACACTAACCATTGCACTTACTCCAATTAAAAAGTCGTTTCCAACAGAATGTTGGAAGCCAAGAGCGAAAGTTTAGCTGCCAATTGAATTTTTGGTGGATCTGTGGTAGAAAGTGCCCCTCAAAATTTACTCCTCCTAGAACATAATTAAATGCTTCCTTGGTAAGTCGAAAACGTTTTTTAAATCTGTAAAACAAATATTATTAGCTTTGTTTGTACAAAAATTTGCTTAAGGGATCGGTACTTCCTCCAATCTTTTTCCTTATAACATTAAGGTTTTCCGTTTCATCCGAATCAGAAGAAGATAAATAAAAAAAAACTACGGGATCCATTCTTTTTAATTTCAATTTACTTTTTCAACAAAACTTTTACACCTTACACTTTTTTCTTTTGTAAAAACATGTTTTGTGTTTACATTTTATTAAAATACACTCAGTGCAGGCTACCGTATTTAGGCGGGTTTATTACAACACTGACACAATACTTCGATTGGTTTCGTGTCGAGTAGTATCATTAGAATATTACACGCTTTCGAAATTAATTTCGATTCAAATCTAATTTCGATCACGAGTGCGGTAATTAGCCCCTGAACTTTTGCAGTAAACGAACACGATTCAGTAAAAATTTGCACAAATTTTCTAGTAATCGAACAGAGCTTATGGCAACTGTACATTTTTGGTTACTATAAAGTTTTTGAAGTAAAAAAGGCGATATCGTTAGAATGTAAGTGTATTTTTAGGTGTTCAATTATTTGTAATAAATCAGGCCTGTTCTAGGCTCTAACTATGTGACTCATTTAGAAAGAAAAATCTACCGGAATTTTGGTATCATGGATTTTGGATGAGCGATATTAAATAACAGCAGCTGACTACAAAATCAAAGTTGCCACACTGTTTTAATGTTTATTCTTGCAATCTACACACATTTTAATCTACTGTGATGGAGTTCCAGCTCCGTATCAATCTCTGAATATGGTGAAGTGTATTTGTCGTGTAAGTGGATTAGGGTTGAGCTAGAATGTGTGAATTCATCCAATTTCTCATAATATGAGAAGTTTCATAAATGATGTAAGGGAAATGGACAAGAGAAGGATTAGCGTTTCTGAAGCACATATAGTGTTAGGGCAGCTAGAGATAATTCTCACCTTTGGAAAAGTGGACACTTCTAAATGAAACGATCACCGTGTAAATCGTTATAAATCGTGGGGATTTTATTTTATAACAAGTTTTGTTTCCTTCAATGGAACGTAGTGGTTAACTTAAGGAAGGGAAGAATGTCCGCTTGTAAATCGGTTTAATATTGACAATTCACAGTATTTCAAAAGCTTTATCTAAACTGTTCTCATTCACCATGGTTGATGTATAGGTAGAGTACTACTTAAATCTACGCTTGCAGTAGATTACAATTCATTTTAAACTTAACAATTAAGGATAAATGTTTGGCATTAGACAACTGTAATATGCAATTATCAAATAAATATTTAAAGTTGTTAACAAATTAAATACATTGTTAGTGTATTTACACTCTAAATGATACTTTTGTGACTTCAAGTAATAATATTGTATTACACTTACTTTTCTCAACTGTAGCAATCATAGAGTAATGATGTATAGAGACGCCATCTCTCTCAGTATTTTGATGACATTTAATGGGTTGCATATGGGCGGTTGCATGTTGGAAAGTATTGCTTTAATAATACCAGATAGAGGCAATGGCTCAAACCATCCAACAATAAATCAGCAACGGCATTTCGATTTGTGCGTTAAAATTGTTGTGTAAATTAACCACAAACATGTACTAACAATAAAATATAACAAACAAGTCCAAAATACGTTTAAATTTCAAAGTCTTTCATCAAAACGACATGAACAATTTAAGTCAACAATTTTTGTAATTCCACCTGGTTTAAGTCAATCTACGTCAAATCTCTTTCTGTCGCACAGATCGCACCACGAATAGTGTGAAAGGAAGTGTCAGATGAGAACAATGGCGTCTCTATACATCATTACTCTATTGTAGCAATCCTCTATTTTGTCGAAGATTTCAAATTCATCAATTCAAAAAATGGTTTCCCATTACATCCCATGAAGAAATTGGGGCGAGCTTCTCACAACCAGTGAGCTGTGCGCTTTCTAGTTTTATACTCACTGATTGGGACCTACAGTTTTATACCGGTTCAGAACGGTATTATTTGATAAGTTTTTCATGACTGAATACGCGATAGTGTCGTCGTCACTATGCGCAGTGTCCGCCGCCGAATGAAATTTAAGGTGGTCAGAGCAGGGATCGAACCCGGGATCTCATGTACAAGAGGAGCGCACATCGCCACCAGCTGACAACCAACAAGTAATATAAAATCACGTGGGAAGTCGCAATAGGGGAGAGAAATATTTTGTGTTAAAGGAACAACATAAGCAGTGTATTTTATAAATCTGGATTTTTAGTATTTTTTTGATTGACGAATGATTACACATTTTTATATATATGTCTATATTTTTTATTTTATCCGTTCATAACATCGTCTTCGCTGATAGAACCACACAATACAAGTACAAGTATCGAGCAAATTGAATTCGATTCGCTTACGCTTCGGGTGGATTTGTTTCGATTATGATCAAATTGTACATATTATTTGTTTTTTGTTTCTTATGCTCGGTTAGCATTGTTCTTGATGATAAAACCGTTGGACGTTTTGAAAGTGAGTATCTTGTTGCTACTGTCCTAATGTACACAAACAGTTTATAAAACAAATCTTGCCTAAAACATATAAAAACATTAAACTTCTACCACGCCGAAAGCCACATTGGCATTCATTCAGCAAAGATTTGCTTTCCATATAAAATATTAGTTGTTTCTTAAGGTCATGTTCCACTATTTTGGACAAGATAGGTAACAGGGATATCGGCCTAAAATCCTGAACAGAATTGGCATCTGATTTGTTCTAAATTGGATTAATTTTAGTAGTCTTCCATTCTTTGGGGAAAGTAGATGTCATAAGAATAGTTTTGACCAGATGCAAAAAATAATTGACAACAAACAATTCGTTTCCCGCAGCATTAGATCTTTATAGATGAAAATGCATCAAATAACTCTGCTGACGTAATGCTACTGAACGAAAATTCATGATCACTACCACAAAAACGTAAAAACCTCTCCAAGTCTTCCTGCACATCTAAATTGATTACACTGTTGTAGTTTCTGACATGAAGGTTAGAGGCAAGCCTACTGAGTTGATCGGTACCTATGAAATGTCTGCATTACGTAAAATTTTTGAAAAAAAATCAATTTTTACAAATTCTCAGATTTTCATGCACTTTTTTTTGAGAAAGTTTTTTTCACTATTTTCAGCATAACTTCAAGGGACTCGAATTTTTTCACTGACAACATTTAGCAGAATTGTAGCCACGGTAAAGTTGGGCTGAATATCTTTAATATATTCCTATACTATTTCTCAATGTAATCATCAGTTTCCCAGTTATAAAAAAGAGAATGGTGAAGAAAAAATTTTTTTTTATTAAAAACAAACATGAAGCATAAGAAACGGCAAAAAGAGTAAAGTTTAATTAGTTTATCCCAAAGTCACATGACCGATGAACAAAATGAGACATGGATCATAAATATAGATGGACGGGTTTCGATCTTATTCACAATTTAGTGAAGGTATCTCATTTTGTCAAGAATTTTGATTTTTTGTTTGAGTTGCATGTAATGAGTAATACAATTTTTGACAAAATTGAGGATAATAGCGAAACGTGTCCATCGATTTTTATGATCCATGTCCCATTTTGTAATACACTGTACATACACTGTGTTATGTTCGTAAGTTTACGAGTAGCAAGCCTTCGTCTTTTGAGACAACTATTCGCTGCCGCTACATCTATATAATTATTTTCAGGCAGAGACTATTGCTAACGCTGGATAGCTTCGACGTAGATAACGCTGTGTGCTAACGCTGTGTGTTATTTGCATGTGTTGGCTTTGTTAGATTAACACATCAAAATTATTTGTTAACTTCACTTTTTTGATTATACTTATTTTTTAGTAGACTCCGATAATAGACAATAAAGGTCTGCAGCAAGACATTCATTTATTCGTCTACGCATTAGTTTTGTTTCATTGTACTCTATAAAGTAGTACTTTTTCAAATGAATGATAGAAGAATGAGTATTCTAAAAAGAAATCCAAATATAGTACACCACTTGCTATTTCGAAATGAATTATGTACAATGTTTGCCTCCCTTATTGTAATGTTTTAATGTATTGAAATTAGTGTATTCAAAACGGAAACCGGTTAACCGAATTCCGGTCGGTTAACCGTATGTTGGTTTTCTAAAAATTGCTATTTTCGAAGAACCGGTTTCACCGGTTATTTCAAGCTGATTAACAGGTTTTTTCGGTTTTTACACAACTGAAATAAAACCGCAAAATTACACAGCTAAAGCCTTTTTCATAGCTCATTATGATTACTGGCCCCATAAGACCGACACAAAAGACTTAGCCAACGAATTATTTCGCCGATAATTTGCTGAAATTGGTTGTCCAATGGCATTAGGAGTCATATCTGCCAACTCCGATTTAGATCTAAGTTCTGGATCTAATGACAACACAGGTGGTATGTTAGCTGAAATGCATAAAAACAGTATTAACACTCAAAAAAGAAGTACAAAACGTCCAAAGGAATATTTGCACAACGATGATTTTGCCTAATTGGGTAAATCAAATGTGTATGAGAGGGGGTGGGACATGTAAAATTTAGAACTTGAACCTCCCGGTATTTCGAAGCAGATGACTCATTTCAACTCTATGAAGTGACAGAATATTTGTTAAAGACTAGACATTTTTAAAATGGGTCGCTTTACGCTCTAAAATAAATTGGGAAATATCAAAAACTTTCTTCCAAAGTGCTGAGTCTTCAATTCAAACTGTCAGAAATCTACGAAATAAATTCGACTGAAATAGAGTGTACATGCTCGTCCCGTGCGTCCAATGGAAATTATTGCAGCTTTAGCTGAAAGAGTGTTTGAACAGCCGTCAACATCAACTCGCCACCGTTCGCAGAACTGAACATTTCTCGCACTTCTTTCCCAAAATTTTGAGCGTTTTACGGAAAAATCATGTTTCCCAATGAAGCTCATTTTCACCTGAGGGATTACGTTACCAAAAAGAATTGTCGCATTTGGGGCTTGGAATATCCACACGTCGTCGAGGAGAATCCGATGCATCCACGGTCTTGGGCCAGGCGGCATCATAGGCCCAATTGTCGTCGAAAATGAGCAAGGAGCCGCCATAACCGTCAATGACGAGCGTTGTCGTGCCATGCTCAACGATTTTTTGTTCCCAAAAGTTGAAAACAGGGCGACTGTGTACGCAAACCGCATAATCCGCCGAAACCTGGAAGTCCATTGGCGATTTGAACCCGTTAGACTATTTTCTCTGGAGCGCCGTAAAATATAACTGTTACGCAAACAAATCCGAGTCCTTTGGGGCCTTAAAACGCGAAACAAATTGAATAGATAACCAATAAAATCAAAATTTAAAAAAAAAGTCTATTAGTATTTTTTTTTAAAGAGAATTAAATTTCAAATTTTGTTTCCAATGACACCGGTTCTGTAGTGCAATTCACTATCCTTTTTTGACCACAATTGTTTCGTTTAAAAATGTTAACCACAAAATTAACCATTTTGCTATTCACTAACACTTTAAACGATATCTGCTGGCGTTTAAAGTCAGCTGTTTCAGTCAGCTGTTATTTTTAGCAAGACAAATTGTGGTTTATTAACACCAGCATTTTTGATGTGGTTTAATTCGTTTAGAAAAGTGTTTATCGTTGTATACAATCGTTGAATATAATGACTTTGGAGTATTTAGCCTACAATTTATTGGAGTACTAGCCATTCTATTTAAATATCTACAAGCGTTTACTAAATTAATAAAATATTACAAATTTATAATATTTTACTTACTTTGCACAAAACTATTCAAAATTTACAAATGACAAGGTTTTTGTTTTTTTTTGTTTATTCTTCTTTATTATTTTCTCCTATTTTGACATTTCGCTTGGCAGAGTTGCCACTTAATATCAATTTGAATATAGAGAAATATAAAACTATTTACCATGGTTAAAAATAAGTTAGTGAATCACATAGTGGTTAGTGCAAACATCAGAATGTGTGGTTAAAGTTAACACCTGCTAAAGTGTTAAAAGTTAGTGAATCGCAATACTGAACGGTATCTTGTCAAGCAATTTCATGGTTATGTACTCGATAGTCGATATCAAAATGCATAGTTGCCCATTTTGTTATAAAAACCGAAACCGGTTAGTAACCGGTTTCCACACCCCGCTTTAACCGAAAACCAGTTTCACCAAAATCGGAATATTCGAAGAAACCTAAAACCGACATTTTTGAAAAACCGGTTTTTGGAATATACAGAAAAACACTGAGTACACCATGGTAAAATAAGTAAGGTAAACTCGTTAGAACAGCTGATTTGAACATGTTTCTTGTTTAGGTGTTTCTCTTATGTCAAATTCAGCTGTTATTTGGATGCAGTTGTAATGGTCAACTTAGCTATTTACCACAAAATCGCCCTTTTTCTTTTCCCTGCAGCTAATAAGCTACTTAATTTCATATTTAATTATTCGCTATAAAAAATAATATGATTTTTAATATTGGTCATAAACTTGGCGGAAATAATGGAAACTTGGAGCGGTATAATCGAAAAACAAATTAGTTTTGATTCCATACAAGAGAGACACTCTTATATCGTTTTACACGTTAGGGTATACTGAAACATTTTGGAATTTTTAAAGAGTTGACGTTGTCAATTACGAGAGTATATTACATACACACATGCTCATAATAATAGATACACCTTATCGGTTAATATTAAAGTGTTGTTAAATATGGGATATGCCCTCTGAAATTTCGACAGAGTATTTTTTCCTTAACAGTTCTACCTGGTAATGCCATTTTAAAGTAAAGATGTGGCAAGTATGGTAGTCAAATTGTTATACACACAAAAATCCATTGAAACGCTCAAAATTGTGTATCATAAAAATAGATACACACCTGGAAAATTTGTCGGTTTTATAAATGACTTTCAAATCTGAAGTTTGTTTTTATTTGGATTTACGTACAATGGTAAGAAAACTTTTATTTTATTCTTCTTTATTTTTTTAATTTTTTTGTTTTACTACATAGAAAATGGTACTACATTGTACCGAAGAAGAGAGAAAAATTGTCCAAACAATGAGAAATCGTGGAAAGTCTTTGCGCGAAATAGGAAAAAACATAGGAAGATCGTTACACTTTGTCCAAAATGCTTTATCTAAAAAGCAAACTCGAGAAACTCGCGGTAGACCACATAAAACAAGCGCAGAAACTGATAGATGGATTATTATTATGGCAAACAAGGATCCTTTCAAGTCTTCAAGGCTATTTCTGCTGCGATTGGTAATGAAGTTAGTTCAGAAACAGTTCGTCGCCGTCTTGTGCAAGCCAATTTACCCGGAAGAATTGCCAGAAAAGTTCCACTCATGCGTAAGCAAAATATAAAGATGAGATTAGAATTTGCGAAAGAACATTTGCTTTGGTCTGGATGTGAAGGCGAAAAAAAACGGCGAAACATTTTATGGAGCGACGAAACAAAATTAATTTATTTGGAAATGACTGCCAAAGGAATGTCCGCTGACCTAAAGGTAAAGAATTCCACGAGAAATTTACAAAGAAGACTGTTAAACATGGTGGAGGCAACATAATGGTTTGGGGATGCTTTTCTTGGAATGGTATTGGTCCGATATAAGTACAAAGTACAATGAACGCAGATGGATTCAGGGAAATGTTGGAAAATGCAATGCTTCCATATGCATCAGAGAATCTGCCATTACTTTGGAGCTTCCAGCAAGACAATGGCCCAAAACACAAATCTAGATTAGTTACGAATTGGTTCTCGCAGAATAACGTTCGTGTTTTAAGCTGGCCTAGTCAATCTCCTGATCTAAATCCTATACAAAACTTGTGGAGTGAATTAAAGAAAAGACTCTCAAAAGAAGTTTTCAGAAATAAAGATGATTTATGGGAGAAAACACAAAAAATTTTGGTACGATATTCCATTGGAAACTTGTCAAAAGTTGATCTCTAGTATGCCCAGAATAGTGCAGAAACTAGTGAAAAATAGAGGTGGATGTACTAGTCCTAGTTAAATATTTAATAATAATGGTTAAGAAAACAAATTGAAGTGTTTTAGATGCTTTGTTTTTTCTTAAATGTATCTATTATTATGACTCCATATTTTCGAACTATGTAAAACAATTGTCTAATTTTTATTTAATTTTGTATAATATACGAAAAATAATATGATTTCTGGGTTTTTAGTTGCTACAAAAATAATAATGGACTGATACTTTTCTTTTTCATGCTACAGTCTTTTATTTTCCTCTTTAAATAACATAGACGCAGGTGTATCTATTATTATGGGCATATGTGTACATTAGTGTGGGTCGAAAAAAAGTTCACCCGGCCATTCCCTAGTTTTAAAGATTGTCGCCTTACAATTTCAGAACACACAAATTTTTTTGATCTGTGCAAGCTTCAGATATGGTTTTTTTTGTGCTACGTTGGCATTTGACTTCTGATCAAAACAAGATGCATATCGTTGTTCATGTTTATTCAAGGGTCACATATTTCTTTATGAACACTTTTGACTCCGACGTCAATTTTGACAACTGACTTCTTGTAGCTCGTTTGCATTACCCTATTGTTGCATATTTTTTTAAACGTCCGAAAGAACTAAAAAATATATGAAAGTTTTGTCTTTAAAGTAATTAGTTTTATCTGTAAACAAAAAAGTTAAAGAGCTTTTAAAATCCAATAGGCCACCCTATTCACCGCACACTAAAGTTTGTTTGTTCTGCGTTGGTATTTTCAGCCCGATCACAACAAGGCGCACACCGTTTGATCACAGTCTAATGTCACTCCTTTACACTCCAAACAGCAAATACTGTCAATAACTATATGGCCGTCGGTGGTGCAATGGTTAGTGTGCGCGGCTCTTGTACATGAGATCCTGGGTTCGAACCCGGCTCTGACCACCTTCAAATTTTCTTTCGGCGGCGGCCACCTCGCTTAGTGACGGCGACACTATCGAGTATCTAGCCATGAAACAGCTTCTCAAATTACCGTTCGGAATCGGTGTAAAACTGTAGGTCCCAATCAGTGAGTGAAAACTGGAAAGCGCACAGGTCAGTGATTGTTAGAAGTTCTCCCCAGTCCCTTCATGGGATGTAATGGGAAACCGTTTATTTATTTATTTTTATGTTTTTGAACAACTAAATTTTTATCAAAAATGTGAGGTTAAAAATCGTTTGTTTTAATTTGCCCCCAATAGGTTAACACAAATAAAAATGTTTATACACAGATTTATTGATAGATATAGATTTATAGAGGCATTTGTAATGAACTAGATAATTAAACTAGATCGGATAATAAATGTTTGACAACCAAAACCAAACCTCCTAAAGCAAAACAGCTGATTTCGAAAATTCGTAATTCTATCTCCCTTATTATTCTATTTTTCTCAAGAAAATAAAATCCGCCGAGAGAAAAACCCGAGAGAATATTCAGAATCGGGCTGATTGCAATTCTAAATTTTTCCAAGTTTATTCTATTCTATAAGTATTATTAAAGTGGTTTTTGTGAACTATTTAGGGTAGGTAGACACTTTCAGAGCGTATTAATACTTTCACAAAAGCTGTTCAGCTTTACCGTGGCTACAATTCTACTAAATGTTGTCAGTGAAAAAATTCGAGTCCCTTCAAGTTATGCTGAAAAAATGTGATTTTTTTCAAAACAAGTGCAGGAAATTCTGAGAATTGGTAAAAAATCGATTTTTTTAAAAAATTTTATGTGATTCAGGGGTACCGATCAACTCAGTAGGCTTGCCTCTAACCGATACAAATTATACAGTGTTGTTAATAAATGACACGTTCATATCGTTAACATCAAGAGATCCTGCAGGCGCTAGCTCTGCCGGACTCTTTACCAATCCACCCATTGTTCCTTATAATTAACCGGAACAAGTCCAGTTGGGCCCAAAATTTCGATTTTTTCTTTTTTTTGGGGGTCGTAAAACACGTTATTTTAAGCTAAAATGTAAAAAAAAAGTTTGTCGGAAACCGATATTTTCGGAGTTATGGACCTCCAAAGTTCAGATATATGTATGAGGCGTATTACGTTTAGAAAATTGCCTTTAGTGATTGGTTTGGTTGCTGTTTTGTATAACACAGGTCAAAATAATTGAAAAATATTAAATTAACATTTTCGATAACTTGCTTAGTTATCGAGATATCGGATAAAAAAATCGTTTATAAAACCAAAATTAAAGAAAAAGTAAAGAATGTGAGAAAATGGGAACTACGTTTCTCGTACCATGTGGTAGACCTTTTTGAAAATTGTTAAATTTATATTCCACCTAGTCGCCCGGCCGTCCGGCCGGTCTCAAACAGAAAAGTTCAAATTCCCTCTGCACCTTAAGTCGATGTGTTGTAAAATCAGAAAAGAAAAAAAATTCTGCGCTTTCACTCTTAATTTCTCGGGATTTTAGAGGGCTACAAAGACAAATAAAGTGTCATATTTTAGCTGCAGGGCCCGCCTTTCTGACGGCCTTGTCAAATTAGCACCTTCACATTACCAATATTCTGAGATAATAGCGTTTTTTCAGGAAATTTGTAAAAGGGTATAAAAGTCGAATATCATTAATTGGCTCGCAAGGGGTTAATGAATCGTTGATATAAATACGCGACTTTAAAGACATATTTATAAGCTTTCCAACGATATCCATATTGTTCCGGTCCGTCCGAAAATGTAGAAGATATTGAAGGTTATATGTTCAA
This sequence comes from Phaonia tiefii, assembly GCA_963931995.1. Lineage (NCBI taxonomy): Eukaryota > Metazoa > Arthropoda > Insecta > Diptera > Muscidae > Phaonia > Phaonia tiefii. Next base: position 38,690,137 of record OZ008370.1, on the reverse strand, counting down.
ACTTTGTGGGCCCGTAATCCGGGAAATATGGGCTGCCGACAAAAAAATTTGCAACTTTTCTTTGGATAAAAAGTTGTATCCATTGTAGTAATTTGGTGATATTACGAGAGTTTGGGCTGTGCTGGACCTAAGCCTTCCAATTATTTTCATTCCTATCATAAAGAAATGTCCCATAGGCCAGATCGCAAATGGAATCATGACAACGAACAAGTACGCATTTCATCCAGTTTCATCCAGTTCATCCTCTTCTTCTTAAAAACTGAGTGGACGTCATTTAAACCGCGCATAACAATACCAAGTTGCATGTACACATCTACCGTATTGAAAATCTCTGGAAAATTCGGTGATGAAACCTTGTCACGGAGTTCATTAATATTAAAATTATTATAGTTATAAAATTCGAAAAACTGTTCACTGCGACGCACAGATGCATTTAAAGAAAATAATATTCGGACAAATAAATTGACCAGATCTTACAACCTTACTAGGCGATGAAAATGGAAAATAATCAATCAAAAAAGTCGATTGATGTAACGTATCATAGTGGGTCGGACATCTGTTATGCATGACCGAAACCCCCCAACCTAGAGCAAACCCTTCTGACATTACTGGCTTGTGATACATCCAATAAGTTGTTATTAAAGTCGTCCATGATTACAATAGTGGTCTTCATGAAAGCTCGAAAGAACCTCGTAAACTCGAAAACATCGTAAACTTGCACAGCAAACGTCAAAACAAACAAATTTCTCGTACAAAGCGACTTGCTCAAAAGTGGAAAGTTTTCGAGGCAAATTTGCTGCGCAAACGTGGGATGGAGAAACGTGTAAACTTTTGACATTTCGTTGTCATCTGACTAGGATGGATAAATAAGGTGGTAGCACTAGTACAGTAGAAAAAGTACACATACATAATACATGCAATTGCTACTGCTACCACCTTATGTATCCATCTTAGTCAGCTGATATGGTTTTGAACACAACTACGCTCAGCAACTTTACCTGGTGCCTCATGCAACGGTGCGAGGAAACTTGCGCTGAGCAAAAGTTCTCGGCTTTCACGTTTGCATGAATGCCGCTAATGTTTTTATACCAAACTAATAAATCACACATCTCCGATTCAAATGGTTCAAAATCACCATGTGGTAAATAAACAACACCTACTACACGCAGGGAAAAGATAAGTTGCAAATCAATTCAGGCATTCCATGATAAAGTCTATATTTTGATTACAATTCATAATTGTCATACATCAGAACTATTTGTCGATGTTATTGATAATTTAAAAATAGGTCTTACTAAAAAGAAGTTGTTACTACAGAAATTAAGTTGTATTAATCAATTTGAGTATTTCCAAAACCGGATTTATCTGAAATGGAAGACACAACTCATAAAAAGTACAATATTAGAATTCGTGTTCAAATCATAGAGTAATCTCATACTAGAGAGAATATTTCGCTCATCTGACGTTTCCTTTCACACTCTTCTTGATGCGGTCGGTCGGTGTGATAGAGAGATGTTTGACGAAAAGTGACATACACCAGGTGGAATTACAATAACTTCTTGCTTTAATTTTTCATGCCATTTTGGTGAAAAAATTGTGTATCATACATATCAGCTTAAGCAGGAAAGGTCTTTTAGAGTTGTTATTAAAGGCTTGCATCATAGTACTCCTATAGAAGATATCAAGTCAGAACTTACAATTAGAGGTCATGTTGTTAGAAATGTAATAAATATTAAAAGTAAAATTACAAAAGAACCACTTCCAATGTTCTTCGTAGATCTAGTCCCTGATACCAGCAACAAAAGTGTATATAATATAAGAGATATTAGCAGTGCCATTGTTGAAATAGTACCTCCTCGTAAAAGCAATGAACTTGTTCAATGTCATCGCTGCCAAATGTATGGACATACGAAATCATATTGTCGACGACCCTATAGGTGTGTGAAATGTAGTTTGGATCATCCCACTGCACAATGTACGAAAACTAAGGAAATTCCACCTCAATGTGTACACTGTAATCAAGCTCATACAGCCAGCTACCGTGGCTGTAGAGTTTATCAGTATTTAACACAAAAGCGACCCAGGGATACACAAAATAATAAAATTCAGTCATTTGTTCACCCGAATTCTGAAGATTTTCACAATGTAACAAATTCTTTCAAAAATACGAACGAACCGCTATTATACTCGCAGGTAGCTTCTGGCAATGTAAATAATAATTTCATGGATAAGTTGGAAAAAATGTTATCAAAACAGCTGGAGTTGACAAACACTCTAGTCAGCATGATGTCCTTGTTAATGCAGAAGTTATGCAAATAAATTTACGCATTGCTATATGGAATGCCAATGGCCTTTCCAACCATCAACATGAAATTGAATTATTTCTGCAAACCAATTATATTGACATATGCCTCATATCAGAAACACATTTTACATCAAGAACCCATTTTAAAATAAAAAATTATGACTTAATTTCTACAAACCACCCAGACAACCGTGCTCATGCTGGAACCGCGATTCTTATAAAATCAAACATGAAATATGAAGTAGTAGATGAAATACAAACCTGTCCTGTTCAAGCAACTGGAGTCAAAATCAAGAGCCATGATGATAACATTTCAATATTTTCTATTTATTCTCCTCCAAGGCATACAATTACTTGTCAAGACTACTACAATTTATTCCAAAAACTTGGACAAAAATTTATTATCGGCGGTGATTTCAACGCAAAACACCCTTGGTGGGGTTCTAGGCTTATGAATCCAAAAGGAAGGGAATTGTTTAAATGTATACAAAAATATCACTATGCGACTATATCAACTGGAAACCCCACATACTGGCCAAGCGATACGAACAAAATTCCCGATCTTTTAGATTTTGCAGTTTTCAAAGGCGTGCCTGTAAGTTGCCTAGATATAATAGGCAGTGATGAACTGAGCTCAGACCATTCCCCGGTGATATTGAATTTCTGCACTGTTGGCAATTTCATTAGACAAAAACTTAGTTTAATATCTGACAGGACTGATCTTGATTCATTCAAGAACTGGATTGACACACATGTCGAATTATCATCTAAAATTGAAACAGAAACTGAACTTGAAAACGCGATAGAAAAATTCACAAAACTAATTCATGAAGCTGCCTACTTATCAACCCCAGAGCTACCACTCAAAAAACAAGCTAACAAGTGTTATACTTCAGCAGAAATACGAGATCTTTTAAGAAATAAAAGAAGACTAAGAAGAATTTGGATGCGTAGTAGAAATCCCATCGACAAACGAAATTTTAATCATGCGTCTAGACAATTAAAATTAAAAATTAAAGAATTCAAAAATAAAGAAGTGGCGAAATTTCTTAGAAGTTTGGACCCCACAGCACCGTCAACTAACGACCATTGTTTATGGAACATAACAAGGTCAATTAAAAAACCCAAAAAGAGAAACATTCCAATTAAGGACCATAATAACTCTTGGTGTCGATCCGACAAGGCTAAAGTGGATGCATTTGCATCACATCTTGAAAACACTTTTCAACCATTTTCCCTGAACACTGCAAATGATAATGCAGAAATAAAAAGTTTTTTAGAAAGTCCGAATCAAATGGACCTGCCAATAAAGTACATATCCACACAAGATGTTAAGCAGGAAATCTGTAATCTTAAACCTAAGAAGTCGCCAGGTTCCGATGGCATTACGTCATCTATTATTAAATTATTACCATTCAAAGCAGTCGTATTTCTTACTATGGTTTTTAATTTAATGCTGCGCCTGCAATACTTCCCAGGTCAATGGAAATGTGCCGAAATTATAATGATAAATAAACCAAATAAACCCGAATTTTTAGCATCATCATACCGACCCATAAGCCTCCTTCCTATTTTTTCGAAAATATTTGAAAGACTGTTTTTAAACAGACTTTTACCAATCCTGCAACTTCGAAACATAATCCCAGAACACCAATTCGGCTTTCGTAACAACCATGGGACTCCCGAACAATGTCACCGAATAGTAAATATGATAACAGATTCCTTAGAAAGAAAGAAATACTGTTCAGCCGTTTTCTTGGACGTACAGCAAGCTTTTGACCGAGTTTGGCGTGAGGGTCTGTTGTACAAATTAAAGTTACTACTTCCTGCTCCATTTTTTCAACTCTTAAAATCATACTTGAACGAAAGAACATTTTATGTAAAAATAAACGATGAAACATCAGAAATATGTGTCGCAAATGCAGGTATTCCTCAGGGGAGTGTTTTGGGGCCAGTGTTATACACAATTTTCACATCCGATATGCCTATATCTGAAAAAGGTCTCACAGCAACATATGCAGATGATACGGCCTTGATGACAACTAATGATTCGCCCATTATAGCCTCGTCATATTTACAAGAAATGCTTTGGAACTTAGAAAAATGGTTAAAAAAGTGGAACATAAAAATAAACACAGAAAAATCTACCCACGTGACTTTTACATTACGTAAGGGAGACTGTCCGCCAGTGTCCTTCAATGGTGAAACAATCCCCAGTCATAATTCCGTAAAATACCTTGGATTTCATATTGATAGGCGATTGACATGGAAAAACCATATAGATGCTAAAATTAGACATCTTAACTTGAAATCAAGAAGAATGTACTGGTTGCTTGGTCCTAGATCAGAATTAACATTAGAAAATAAAGTGTTACTTTATAAAAGCATTCTACAGCCGGTCTGGATGTACGGATTAGAGCTATATGGGACAGCAAGTAAATCGAACATCCAAAAAATTCAGCGATATCAATCGAAGACGCTCAGAATGATAGCTAACGCACCTTGGTTCGTTACAAACATCACTATTCACAACGACCTAAATGTCTCTATGATTACTACCGCAATAAAAAGAAAAAGCGATGCATATCTTGGAAGACTTAGCAACCACCCCAATACTCTAGCTATTAACCTTCTCGATGACAGTAACGAAGTTGCAAGATTAAAACGTCACCATGTCTTAGATTTACCCTTTAGGAACTAATTTTTGTATATTATATTATCTAAATGTGTAAATATGTATATAGTTTATATAATATTTTTACACCTTATTTTACTGGAAAATTAGATCCAGCTGATGTTAGTTTTTAAGATCATTTAAATTTACTTATTGCTTTACAGCAGATTGTAAATAAAGAAGAATTTAAATAAAAAAAAAAAAAAAAAAAAAAAAAATTTTGGTGAAAAACTGTGGAATTTAAATGTGTTTTAAACTTTTTTATTGACTGTTATTGTTAGCATACATTTGTGTTGTATTTAACACAATAATTTTAACACACAAAACGAAATGCCGTTGTTGTTATTTTGTTCGTTGTTTTGAACCAATGCCTCTATCTGGTATTAGTAAAGCAATTCTTTTCAACATCGAACGTAAATATCACACCAGGCCAAATGTCATAAATTTGGTGAGAGAACTATTAGGTCTACTATAAATATTAGTCTATGGTTCAAATATTAGTCACTGTAATCATAATTTAGTTTCTGTTTTACACAGTTATGTATGTATTAAATTTTTCATAAGAGGCTTTGCCGTAAAAGAGAAACTATATTTGTATGTTACACGAGGAACACCATTATTTTAAACAGAAAGTGAGAAACAAATTTGGGAAAATACAATAAATTATATAGACATGATCCATCGAAAAATATTATAAGTATACATACATATTCACATTTTACGCCGTATTGACCCAGAATTTGTTATATGTATATTTTTGACATATGTATATTTTTCTATGCGAAATCAAAATAAGGTCATTAAAGTCCATGTATATTTTATTGTTATCGACAAGACGAATATGCCCAGTTGTTACACAACACTACACGATTTCCTATTGAAATTTAAAACATATCAATTTAATTTTGAAAAGTATCAATTGAAATTTGAAACTTGTATTTGAAATACATCAACTGAAATTTAAAAAAAAACATCAATTGGAATTTGAGAGACATCAATTGAAATTTGAAAGACATCAATTGAAATTTGAAAGAGATTGTTATTGTTGTTAATAGTTATTGATCTGGAACCGAACAATTATTAAAAATGCATAACAACTGAAACATCGAATAATATAAACTTAAACGGATATAATTTGAAGACGGTACACTCTAACGCCAATCTCATGGCAATCGTTGTTTCTTTTTTGAAAAAACAACATCTATGCAATGGCTTTCGATGAAAGCATGCATAGGAAATAAATGTTGTGAACATTGATGGTTATGGCAAAGTATTTGTTGTGGATGCTTTCGCACAAGTAGGAGTTTAGGCAATTCTCGCTTAGTTGAGATTTGTTTATCCCTATAATGTTTATCCCTTTGATGACATGCCTTGTGGGCATTGAAATACATAGCTATATCCCCAACCATCCACCATAATAATCAATTTCACACATTTCTTTTTTAATATTTCTATTAAAATGTACTTTTTCATAGAAAAATTACTTTTTAATAGTTATTGATCTGGCACCGAACAATTATTAAAAAAGCATAACAACTGAAAGATCGAATAATATAAACTTAAACGGATATAATTTATCAATAATAACGACAAATAATTAGGATGTATAATAATTATGAATCCTAATCAAAATATAGACTTTATCATGGAATTTTCGATGCCTGATTTGATTTCCAACTAATCTTTCCCCTGTGTGCATACCACAATATCTGTGGTCACAAACAATAACAGCCTAACTCGAGTTAGGACAAAATTGGAAAAAAAATTTTGAGAAGTCACCGTGCTCAAATAATCAACTCTTTTTTGTTAAGAAGTAAGTAAATGAATTCGTTTCCTTGTTACCTGTAACAAAGTTATCACAAAAACTCCGACTCCTGATTTCCAGTAAAGATATTAAACTTTAAACTGCTCTCCTTGAAAAATTTTAGAATCGACTTAGGGTGTTATTGTTTGTGACCACAGATATATTATTTGCTACAACCGAATTAGTTTTGAAATTTTTCGTTGATATTTCGTTGGCTGTAAATATAGTTGTGACAACGAATCTAATTCGGTTGTACCAAATAATATATTGTTATGCTTAACTAATTCCTTGAATTTAATTTGTTGATGCCATATCCCATTATGAATTTTATAATTTTATGCATTTTTTTTTTTATTAAAATTGGGTATTTTATATTTACATATAAACAAAATTATTATTGTTTGTAAACAGGGTTCGTATTTCCCAGTTTTGATCGAAAATATGGAAAAATAAGAAATACTGTCTATATCTCGGAAACGGAGCTTTGAATCGAAAAAATAACTAGTTTTTGAGGGTTTCTAAGGGTTTCGTTTCCGAGATATTGGCATACGGGCATTTTAGCGATTTTTGATTCAAGAAATTTTAGTTTAGTGATTATATAAAAAAAAGTGATGCCGTACTGAAAACGTAGTGAAGACGGAGGTAATAATATCATTATTTTAGCGATTGGACGCAGCGTTTCCGAGTTATAGGCATTTTTTATTTCCGCCATTTTTTTATTTTGAAAAAAATGGGAATGGGATCATTTATATGAAAACCCCTTAGAAACCTCCAAAAAATTATTTATTAGTTAATTAGTTATTGGACGCCCCGTTTCCGAGATATATACATTTTTTCTAAATTTTTCACATTTTCGATCAAAAATGGGTATGGGTTATCCTCAGAGAATGCATCCCGGGAATTTTAAATTCCCGCTTTCCCAGGAATCTTATCCGGGAATCCCGGGAAATTTCCAAAAGATTGCAATAGAACATTTTTAGCAAAAAAGCGTAATTAACAAGCTCTTATTGCACTAGGGAATTACATATGTTTTAAATTACTGTACTTTATTCAAAAAAGTTAAATGTTCGAGCGTTTGGTCGTTTTTTTAAATAATTTTATTCTTCGATATTTCGCTACCCTTTGGGTAGCATCGTCAGGAAGATAAACACAATTATTAATTAAAAACGAAAAGAATTGATAAACAACAATTTTTTCTTGTCATTTGAAAAAACAACAATAACAACAAATGAAAAAATTAAACAATTGAAAAAATTTTCTTGTCATATGAAAAATGTTTTAAGTTACAACCAGAAAAATTTTTGTGTAGAAATAGATTCTCTAATTTACAGGCAGAAAAATAATTTGGTTGTAAAAAGTATATATGGGCATTTCCACAGAAAGGTCCACCTTTTGTCACATCACGTCACCCTCGTTAACTGCTTATTTTTTAAGACCAGTTAGTTAGATTGTTTTCTCATCTGTTATTAAATATAGAGCTTCTTACATTCTGTATTTAATACAAGAATAGAAAACAATCGAACTTCATGGTCCTAAAATATAAACAATTTACGATGGTGACGTGATGCGACATAGGGTGGCACTTTGTGTGGAAATGCCCATATGTATGTACATAATGGTAAATTCAACAAGTTACATCCTGATATTTTAAAAATGTTACCTAATGACAAATTCAATGATACATCAAACAATTTTCGGTGAAATGTTCTAAATGTTACTAATTAAATGTCTATAATTCCGTGCTACATTACCCGTATCTGCTTTAAAGTTTATTCTCTTCGCTATTGGAGTCCTTATTATCTGTAACATTTCCAACATAAATTGACGTTTATAATTATTTTCCCTATTCAAAACTGACGTAGTATCTTGAAAGTTTGGAAAATGATTTAAGTTTGCACAGTGTGATGATAATGCTGTTTGACGTGCCTATATTTTTAATCTGTTTTATTTCCTGCAATTCTAGTCTTAAGTTTATTTTTAGTCGTATCTACATATACCATATTGCAACTTTCACTATCATTTCCTCCACAAGGTATTTTGTATACTATATGGCCGTCGGTGGTGCAATGGTTAGTGTGCGCGGCTCTTGTATATGAGATCCTGGATTCGAACCCTGCTCTGACTACCTTCAAATTTCTTTCGGCGGCGGTCACCTCGCATAGTGACGGCGACACTATCGAGTATATAGCCATGAAAAAGCTTCTCAAAATACCGTTCGGAATCGGTGTAAAACTGTAGGTCCCAATCAGTGAGTGAAAACTGGAAAGCGCACAGCTCAGTGATTGTGAGAAGTTCTCCCCGGTCCCTTCATGGGATGTAATGGGAAACCATTTATTTTTTTTATATTAGATATGTCAAATTTGTTTGTTTTAAGGGTCATTTTGTAATTATTAGTATCAAATATTTTTGATTTTTCTAATCTCTCAGAAAATCCTGGCACATAAGATAATGATTTGAACCTTTTCGGTTCCACCGTTGGGGTTTGGTTATATTGCCCCTTTTTTTCATATTGCCTTATTAATCTATTGACTAACGCTATCGGAAAATTGTTGTCCCTTAATATAGTTGTAATCTTCTCCTTATTAGTTTTGTGAAAATTCACGTCACCTATTCATCAAAACCCTCTATAACGTTTCTTGCCGTATTGATAACCATTAGTTTCGGGTGTTTGGAGTGATAATTGATAACCCTTCCAGAAGCCGTTGGTTTTTGGTACCAATCTACTAATAACTTTTCCCCATTTCTTATTACCATGGTATCCAAGTATGGGAGCCTTGATCCACACTTTTCTTCAATTGTATACCTAATATTAGGATGAAAATTATTAAATGTCAAAATATGCGGCCCTGTTCTGCAAACAGAAGCATTTTGAATCAGAATTTTCTTTCAGAATAAAAAGTCTACAATTCTGATATTCTTAAAACATGAAATATTTTTGTTCTGAATTGTTTATTTTTAAAATCACAAGGCATTTGCATTCTAATTCAAAACTGTTATTTTTCTTCTGAATTGTTTTGGAGAAACCCAAATATTCTGAAACGATTTATGTTTGTCTGGATTCTGTTTACAGAACAGGGCCGACTACACTGTGATAGTCGAAAAAATGAACTTCGATGAATCCTTTTCGAACTATTAGGGGGGAGTCCCCTGGGTGCGAAAGTACATTTGGAAGTGTCAGATTGGCTCCAGTTTTTGAGAAATCGGTATATATGGATATAGGTAAGTCTGCGCTATTTAAACAAATTTTACCGGCCATAGGCCAATTCTTTTCTTTTGCCTAAAAGGGCTTAAAAAGCTTATTAAAATAGAAAAAACAAATGTTTGCGCTCGGTCCAACTTCTTGAGATATGGGCCTTTAAAGCTTGAGTATATAATTGGCCATATCTCACATATTTACGGTCCGATCTGGTTCCGGTGAATATCATTACAAAGACCATTAAAAACTCTTTAAATCTGCATATAAATATATTACATTTTATTAACCCATTGGGGACAAATTTAAAAAATACGATTTTTTAACCTCACTTTTTTGCTAAAAATCTGATTTTCTCAAAAAACAGCCCTAGTGAACCTATTTTCTACCTAGACTCAGGTTGTAGGCAACGTTTCAGGCTTTGTTTTAAGGTATAATACTTCGCATTAACCCTTCTAAGACCGGAGATATTTATGTTCAAAGTTTGAATTACAAGAAAAAATTAAAGTTTTTTTTACTTTTTTCCAAAATTTTATTTATTTTCCTAGCATAGGCCTCAAGTTAAGCTTCAAAATCAAAATATTGGACTTTTATATATATTTTTCGTTTTTTTTTTTAAGTTAATTAATTATAATTAATCAACTTTAATAAAATATCTTTGTACAATAACGATAATATTTATTTGTTTGTAAATATCTCCGGTCTTAGAAGGGTTAATGCGAAGTATTATACCTTAAAACAAAGCCTGAAGTGTTGCCTACAACCTGAGTCTAGGTAGAAAATAGGTTTACTAGGGCAGTTTTTTGAGAAAATCAGATTTTTAGCAAAAAAGTGAGGTTAAAAATCGTATTTTTTAAATTTGTCGCCAATGGGTTAATAAAATGTAATATATTTATATGCAGATTTAAAGAGTTTTTAATGGTCTTTGTAATGATATTCACCGGAACCAGATCGGACCATAAATATGTGAGATATGGTCAATTATATACTCAAGCTTTAAAGGCCCATATCTCAAGAAGTTGGACCGAGCGCAAACATTTCTTTTTTCTATTTTAATAAGCTTTTTAAGCCCTTTTAGGCCAAAAAAAAAATTGGCCTATGGCCGGTAAAATTTGTTTAAATAGCGCAGACTTACCTATGTCCATATATACCGATTTCTCAAAAACTGGAGCCAATCTGACACTTCCAAATGTACTTTCGCACTCAGGGGACTCCCCCCTAATAGTTCGAAAAGGATTCATCAAAGTTAATTTTTTTTCGGGTCAAAAACTATCACTGTTATCTATAGCACTTTCTGAAACGATACAGAATAAATCGTATACATATTTGGTAATCATTTTCGCTTCTATGGCCAGTTCTTCTATGCAGGAATCGAGTAAATTCTCCATAACAATATCAGCCACAATCGGGGAAGCTAGAGTCCTTCTTGTTGAAAATATACCTTGTCATCATATTGGAAATACCTGTTGTCTTCTATACAAAACTTTAAAATATAGGGGAATAATGATTTGTTAATATTTGTGTGTTGGTCTATTCTGTCCCATTTTCCCTCGATAATGCGATAATATGCCAACTTTGTTCACTAGGTGCTGTCCTGTACTGCTGTCACTTTCATTGAAGTTTCCCATAATTCTCATTAACGTTTATCCGAAATTTTGGTAAATTTCATATTTTCCCAATACTTGTGCTTCATCTATTAGTTTACTTTATCTATGATACGAAGTGCCACGTCTATAGGTATACTTGGAAATAAAGAAACTACATCGAATGAAACTAATTTTTCACAATTTTGCATCTTTAGTTCCTTTATTTTATTCTTAAACTGCAATGAGTATTTTATATTGTATTTGGAGTCGTCTGTAGTCCTTTACAGTATATTCGTAATGTACCTACACAACTCATAAGAAGGGGAATTAACAAAAGAACATATTGGTCTCAACGGAAAATCTTCTTTGTGTATTTTTGGGCGTCCATACAACCTGGGTGCTGTGGACACAAGTTTGTTCTTCTATTTTCCAGGTGGCCGAGTTGGATCTGATGGTACTCGGTAAAAAATGTTTGCGTCACATATTCATAAACTGAGCAGGAGTGAAAAGTATATCTTAGGGGGAGACTTCAATAGTCGTCACCAGTCATGGGGTTGTACAAGAGCAAATTGTTGGGGAAACGTCTTGTACGAAAAACAGGATTCCTATAATTTTAGTATCATACATCCAACTGAAAGCACATATATACCATCCCAGTTAAATCGACAAAGCTCTACTCTAGATATTTTCATTACAAATAGTGATCAATCATTAACCTCAGCTGAAGTACTAAACGAGCTAAGTTCTGATCACATTCCTTTAGATTTTACGATTTTAAAAATGCGAATTGGCATAGTTTCTCGCGATTTATAAACAGACATCTAGTTCTTCCTATTGAAAGCGAAGTTTCTAGCACTGAGTTAGTTGACTCAGCATTGAAACATTTTATTAGCACTGTAAATGAGGCAATTGTTCTTAGTGTACCTCTGAAATTTAAGGAGAATGTCTACAAACAGTTGCCAAGAAATATAAAATCTCTAATTCGGAGGCGCAACCACCATCGTCGAAATTGGCTCCGATATAGAGACACTTACGATTACCATTAATTCAAGATTCTGAATTCAGTAATAAGATGGCAGATTGAAAAATTCAGGAATTTGTCATGGAATCAACTATTGTCTACACTGGACAAAGGGTCTCCTCCATTTTGGAACCTGACAAAAATCATAGGGGGTAAATCTAAAAACATACCAATCCTAAAGGATAATAACTCACGCTTCTCCACAACTGCTGAGAAATGTGAAATATTGGGTAAAACCTTTTCAAATAATCAACTCTACTCTGCAAATTTGACTGACTCTGCTACGGAGGACCTAGTAAAGGACGCTATTGACAAATTTAATTTCAACTCAGGTTTGAATCAAGTTCATACTACTTTTGCCAAAATTACTGCAATAATTAAGGGACTTAAGTCCAAGAAATCACCTGGGGCAGATGGCATAAATAACAATTGCCTCAAAGCCCTTCCAAGAAAAGGTATAAATTTTTTGACCATATTGATAAATAGCTGTATTAAGTTGGGTTATTTTCCCGATCAATTTAAGGAAGCAAAGGTTATTGCCATTAAAAAACCTAAAAAACCTTCCGATTCCCCATCCTCATACCGCCCTATTAGTTTATTGTCTTCCATTAGCAAAGTGCTAGAGAAGGTAATAAAGGAAAATATTACAGAATTCTTAGACGAAAAGGACATTTTACCACCTCAGCAGTTTGGATTTCGAAGGGAGCATAATACCATACATCCCTTAGTCAGAATAAGAAATATTGTCAAGTCTAATTTTGAGAAACAAGAATCCACCGGTATGGTTTTATTGGACATAAAAGCAGCATTCGACTCAGTATGGCACGATGGCTTGATTTTTAAACTAATAAAGTTAAACTTTCCTCCAAATATTATAAAAATTGTCCAAAATTTCTTAAAGTCCAGGTCTTTTAGGGTTCACATCGGATCTAAACATTCGAGTCTGTTTAACATAAATGCTGGCTGCCCACAGGGATCATGCTTATCACCAGTACTGTATAACATATATACGTCGGACATTCCGACTATAGAAAACTGTGTTATGTCCATATTTGCTGACGATACAGCAATATTATGTTCAGCTAAATTATCATCCGATATTGTTTCAAACTTACAACTTGCACTCAGAAAGTTATTTGAATATTTCACCAAGTGGAAAATAGCAATAAACTGCGAAAAAGGCCAGGCTATCTATTTCTCAAGGAAAAGAAAAGCATGTTTTCTACCTCAGGTCAACATCAATATTAACAATGCAGACATAAAATGGGAAAATAATGTTAAATATTTTGGTGTAACTCTAGATACTAAGCTATCGCATAAGGATCATATATCATACATTGTTAACAAATGTAACATCCTTATTAGAACTTTATATCCATTTATTAACAGAACATCGGCATTAAACATTGAAAATAAAATGTTAATATTTAAATTAATATTTCACGCTGTGATATTTTACGCAGCCCCTGTTTGGGCAAAAAGTGCAAATTGTCATTTAAAAAGGCTCCAGGTACTCCAGAACAAACTTTTAAAGTTAATATATAATCTTCCAAGATTGTACTCTACCGCACGACTCCACCAGATCGCAAATGTCGACCTTGTGGTTGTCAAGATAGACAAACTGTCTGTAAATTTTAATGCCAAATGTTCTGTTTCTGAACATGATCATATTGTTGAGCTGGCCTCATTTTAGCATATAAAGTAGTTATAAGTTTTATCATATGAAAAAAAAATTTTTTTTTTTTTTCATATAGGTTTTTGAAAGTTTTTGCCTCCGTTTGTAATATTAAATTGTAAATACTATTTTAAGAAACACATTGTCATATCTAAGCTGAAAAAGGAAAACATCCTTAAACTCTTTAAATTGTACGAACTATAATTATGAACAAATTTGTACATCATTATGAATCAATAAATTGAATGGAATTTTTTGAAGTTTGCTAGTAGGATCTTTATCCATCAGTTTGTACATAGCTGTATCACTATCTATGATCTTAGCTGTATCACTATCTGACTATCTATGATCGTTGTCAATTTAGTTCTAGCTATTTCCTGTTCTACCTTACCCGGTAGTGTTTAAACAAAGTCTTCTCCTTCTGCTATAATATTTAATATTGGTAATTGCTCCCTTTTTACTGGCAGTGCATGTTTGTGTTCAAGGGAAAGAATCCATTGTACCACCGTTGGAATGTCCTTGCCTGTTTTGTTAATGAACCATTTTCTATTCAATTTTATTCATAATTTCTTTTCCTCTAAATCAATAAGGCAATTGAAGTTTTTTTCTATGTGATGAAAATCGATCGATTCAAAATCGAATACGATTTGACTACGAGTATTTGACGAATTTTATTTTTCAGACGGATCCGTTTCTGCGGACATTTTGCCCCAAACGCACATTCGTTACGAAGTCATATCGAATTCGTTTTCGTATGAAATTCCTCTCGAAATCGCGAATCGTTTTTTGTACTTTTTCGGATCCGTCTCGAACTCGAAACGAACTTCATATTCGAATCCCTTTCGGATTCGTTTTTTGGAAGTAAAATGAATTCGAGACGGATTCGCTTTTATCAATTTTTGAAATTCCTCTCGAAAACGCGAATCGTTTTTTGTACTTTTTCGGATCCGTCTCGAACTCGGAACGAACTTCATATTCGAATCCCTTTCGGAATCGTTTTTTTTTTTGGAAGTAAAATGAATTCGAGACGGATTCGCTTTTATCAATCTGTGCGGATTCGAAATGAATTCGCATTCCTCTCGAAACCGCGATTCGTGTTTTGTACCTTTTCGGATCCGTCTCGAACTCGTAACGAACTTCATAGTCGAATCCGTTTCAGATTCGTTTTTTGGGAATAAATGAAATTGATCAAATTTTTTGTAATAAAATTTTTTGTAATCAAATTTATAAGAGAATGGTGGTAGCAAGTGTAAATAAAGTTGGGGAATTCAAGAATTGCTCGTATTTATTCCTTCAAACCAAAAATTATTATTTTTCATTGAAACATCCCATCAACAGTTACGTATATAATGGTAAAATTTACATAATTGACACATTTAAAAAAATTTCTGCAGACTATTTTGTTATGTGGCCACCCTATAGTAGCACGTAACTTCTTCACTAATGAAAAATGTTTAAATATTCTGACAAATACTTGCATTCGGTTTGAAGGTGAGCTGCAGCAGCATGTGACTAATAATGTATGTAAGATATTTAAAATTAAAATATGTAATGAACTACATTTTCTACCTCTAGTCCACTGACTGAAGCTTTTTACTTACATTAGGGGCGTTTTTTCATAACTTATACACGTTAACTCATACAAAATGAAAACCTGCACGTTAACATGTATAATTTTAGAGGTTGAGAATAACCCCGATAAATGTGGTACAAAGTTTGACTTTGTTGTATGAAAAATACAAAATGAAAAATTTCTTATAATTCCACGATGCACAGTGAGCTATTTGCAAGATCTAGCCGGGTAAAAATCAAAAACACACAAAATTTTGTGTTTTAATGATTCAGATATAATAACAATTGTCCAATTAGATAAAAAAATGGGCCATGGGTGTTTTGAACCGTCTAATAGTCATAATTTTGTAGGTCAAAGATGAAGTTTCAAAAACTATTTTTTCAATTCCATGCGCGTTAAAGACAGACATCTTATTCAAATAATTCTCATTTGTAGTACAAAAGCTGCTCTAGAATTTTGGGTTGAACATAGTTTGATTAAAAAAAGATGCTATTTTCAATAAAAATAAGTCCAATTATCATATCTTTAGAGAAGTGCCTATAAAGTTGTCTCAAAGTTAGGGGTTTTCTCGATGAAAATTATCATAATATTTGATATAAGTTGAACCATCTCCTTGGTGACATGAAGAGACATAAACTTGAAACTTGGCTAAAACACTGTCTACATTGTATTCTCTTAGATCTCTTCGCACGATTTTGCATCGATGTAATATTTCAAGTCAAAGAGCGGTTATTTTTCAATATAACATTTTTTTCATTCATATGGACTGGACTGTCCACCCTGCAAGCGTGGATAAAGACATTAGAGTGCATGCTGCATATTGCGTACCGGCTGGAATTGAAAAAGTACAAGATTCGACAACCTAAGAGTCTGTAGCGAATCCAAAAAAAGATATTCAAATGCGTTTCAAAAATTGAGATGGGCCTGATTATTGATGGCGTAAAACCGGCATATGGCACGACAAATGATGAAAATACTGCCAGTTAGAATACTGATTCTAACAACTTTGATATTTCTCGAATTGACCCGTTAATTTCTCTTGAGGATAGTTACCATCCAACGCTGGGAATTAATTATACATATGATACCATGCAGGTTGGTTGCAATCGCTCTTCGTCCTATGTTGAATAATCTTATCTTTGATACCGACTGGCACAGTATATGTCAGTGTGATTGATAATGCTTTTGAATTTGAAATCGCCCTGGATGAATTCTATAATATTATTAATGGATATATTTCTAAGTCTGTACCCAAGAGCCCTATAATGGGTAATACTGGTCCCCATGGTCCTCAATGGCCCTAAACAGTCCCTGGATGAATTCTATAATATTATTAATGGCTATATTTCTAAGTCTGTACCCAAGAGGGCTACAATGGGTAATACTGGTCCCCCATGGTCCTCAAGGGCTCTAAACAGTCTTAAGAATGTAAGGAATAGATGTTCGAAAAAGTATAAAAAATCTGGACTGCTAGCAGACTATGCTAGGTATATTGTTGCTAGGAGTAGATACAACTCTAAATCTCGTGAGAGTTACAGATTATATTTGAATAAGTTGAAGGCTAATTTTAAACGGAATCCCAAATCATTCTTTAGATTTGTTAACTTCAAGCGTAATTCGTCCTCCACACCTTGTAGGATTAAAATGAACGGTATTGATTATTCAGATGAGATGAGATAACTTGATCAGATTGAAAGCCTCGAATAAAGCTGGTCCTGATGGTATCCCGGACTCTATGTTGAAATACTGCTCGAATTCTCTCAGCTTACCGTTGACTCTCTTATTTAACGCTTCGTTGAAGTTCGGTAATTTTCCTGCACAGTGGAAGAGCTCTTATATAATCCCTCTCCACAAATCTGGTAGTTTAGTAAATGTTGCAAATTATAGGGGAATTGCAAAATTGAGTGCCATTCCTAAATTTTTTGAGAAGGTAGTCACAGAGGTAATTTCTCATCATGTTTCCTCTATTTTAGATCCATGTCAACATGGCTTTCGGAAGGGTCGTTCCACCGTGACTAATTTGCTTCAGTTTTCCTCTTCCATTATGGACGGCTTTATTAATGGAGATCAAACTGATGTGATTTTTACCGATTTTAGTAAGGCTTTTGATAAAGTTAACCGCAATTTGTTATTATATAAACTAGGGGCAATGGGTTTCAATTGTAACATGCTGAATTGGATTAGTTCTTACTTAATGAACCGAGAGCAGATGGTATCATTTGGTCGATCATTCTCAAGATCTATTTTTGTGTCATCTGGGGTGCCTCAGGGCAGTCATCTTGGGCCGGTTCTATTTTTGTTATTCATTAACGACTTACCCGCCTCCATAATGCACTCCAAATTGTTAATGTACGCTGATGACGTGAAGATCTATTTTTCTTACAAGGATCCTTGTCAATATACTTTACTTCAGAGGGATTTGTCTACTTTCCAGACGTGGTGCGAAACCAATTTGATGGAGCTTAATTTTGCGATATGTAAGCATAGTTCTCCCCAGTCCCTTCATGGGATGTAATGGGAAACCATTTATTTTTTTTTAAGCATATGCTGTTCTCTAGGTCATCATTCTTTTCGGCAAAATACATTTTAGGTGGCAATGTTCTTGAATCGGTGGATTCACTTGTTGATCTTGGTGTTCTCTTGGACAGAAAATTGAATTTCAACTCCCACATAATTACGATGGTAAATAAGGCTTGTGGCGTTCTGAACTTTATTAAACGTTGGGCAAAGGAAGATCCCTACGTTACGAAAAATCTTTTTACTTAACTAGTCCGCCATATTCTCGAATATAATAATTTGTATGTTAATATGATTGAATCGGTCCAGAAACAGTTTCTCATTTTTTGTCTTAGAAACCTTCAATGGAACCCAAACCATAATCTTCCTTCGTATAGCAGTAGACTAGCATTGATCAGATTGCCGACTCTTAGTAGTAGACGTACCATGATAAACTCTATTACAGTTTTGAAGATAATTGATGGATGTATATGTTCTGAATTTCGGTTATCTAAGATTTTCATAAATGTCCCATTGAGACCCACGAGGTACTATAAACTCATTCACATCGAGTTTCAGCGTTCGAATTGTGCGTCCTTTGATCCAGTTCGGAAATGTGTCGTGATTTTAATGAGCTATATCAGTTTATTGATTTCACTGGTAGTTGGGAAACTACAAAGTCTAGGATAATTTGTCATTTGAACCGATTGCATTAGTGCTATATATTCCTTTACATAGGTAAATTTAAATTTATCCTTACTATCTGTCTGTCTGTCTGATTTATAATTTGATTTTGGTTTTGTTCGTAATTATTATTTACTATGAAGTCTAATATCTCGTGATGTACTTTTATACTTATTTATGTTAGTGTAATACCAACTGGTGATTGTGTAGTTGGTTGCAACGTGTGAACTTATGATCGTTGCTCTCCCGTTATAGACCAGTCTATAATGTGTACGCTGTCCTCACGTTGTGGGGTAGGGGCGGGTAAGAGTGGCGGCGATGTGTTCGCTCGATTTAAAAAAAAAAGATTTTTTATGAATTATTCAAAGAGTGCTCAAATAACTGGACTAGAGGAAGAAGTCATTAAAAGTTTTTATATTAGTTTAAGTGTCTTGTCATCAGGATTTGAAATTAATCTGCATGCGTTTCAAGGATTCCTCCAAGAAACGAGAGACAAATATATATAATTTTACGACTGGTACCCTATGCCTGTCAGCGCGCACAAGATATTATGCCATGCGATCGAGGTTATAAAAAATTGCATTGTACCCATCGGTCAGTTGGGTAGGTCGCAACAAGGATTGTAGGCAATACAGGTTGGCGCACACACCCAAATCTTCAAGAATCAATACAAACAGGGATTTGTAACATCCGATCCTCTGAACAATTCTTATCGACAAAAACCCTTTAAAAACTTTTCATCGCTCCCACTGGAAGTCATAAGCTTTTTAGTTGAACCTAGTTTTGAAGAAACTGAACTGAAGAAACAGAAAATTTTAGCGAATATGATTCTGATGAATAGTATAGTAGAAGTTTGGTTTAACTCATAAATGTATGAATCATGTGTTATGAAATAGAATGAGCAGGCCTATTTTAATTTTAAGTCCTTATTTTTTGTTGAAATTGAATAATAAGAATTGAAAAAAGTTTTTCAATTCTATTTTTTTCTATTGTGTTACAAAAGTTACCAAAATTTTCTTTGATAAGCTGGCTGTTCAAAAAGTTCTCGGCCTTCAAAGTGGGAGGGCCAAACAAAAGGTGTGGTGCTGACAGGCAGGATTTTTGTGGGTATCCTGAAGGAATTTGGATGAAACCAAGTGCAATAGACGCAGAATTGTCACCATACTCGTGTGAACCTTGAAAACAATTTGGAGATCACCTTATTCGCCGAATCATCTATAACATCACAATTCATTTGAAAAATATCGAAAAATAAAGTAAAGAAGTAATTTTTACCTCATTGACCATTTAAATAGGTCCTAAGGCTCTCAAGGACCTCCCGGGAGGTGTTACCGGTCCTTGATCCTGTCAAAATTTTTCATGGACCCATTTTACACCAAATCCATCTATTTTAAATGTTAAAATAATTTTTACCGGCTAACTTGTATGGGGCAGCTCACTGTGCGACGTTTCGAAAATTATGATGTAAATATAACGAGTAGTTACTTTTTTAACAAAATATTTGAAAAGTTGTACAAAGTATTGTTGATTTTTTCTTCTTCTTATTCCAAGACAATACTGGAAACAAACAACAACTAAAGCAAACCCCAAAAGGAAGTGAATTGAAGAAGAAATCCGAGGAATACCAATATTCTCCCAATATTCTCCCATAACTGGATTCGCAAGAACGGCGTCGGTTCTGTCTGTTTGATGATCTTTGTGTTCTTTTTTGATACACTATGCACTTTTTGGTACCTTTGTGTACTTTTTTTGTATACTTTATATACTATTTGCATACACTTTATGCACTGTTTGGTACACATTTTAGTACCGTTATGTATTTTTTCGGTGCAGTTTACGTACGTTTTACTACACTTAAAGTATTTTTGGTAAAGTAATCCTAGTGTGTATTTTTTGTAAATTGTTGACGAAATGTACATATATACTTTCTGTTGCAGGTTATGTACGTTATGGAGCATGGTATGTGGTGGTACTTTGTGGTACATTTACTGCACTTTTAAATACATGGTATGGCCAATTAACGTTGTATGTACTTTCTGGTACATTGTATGTACGGTATGGTAAATTGTATGTATTTTTCGTTCTTCAATTGGACCTACTTGCCCTTACTTCTCTGCTCGTTTGACTCGAAAATTGCGTGCGAAAATTAATATAAACAAATGCACGAGGCTTGCTCGGGAATGCCTGGGTTTTTTGTTTCTTCTTCGCACGTGTTCCCGAGTCGTATATTTTTTATGACTCATGGCGATAGAGCGGGATGTAGGTGTGTTCGTTTGCGATGCTCGGTGTATTTTTAATTTCGGTGATACCCCAATGTAGCATTAAAGCAATGCAAATCTCGTATTTGGCGATTTTGTTTCGTTTCAGTACAATAATTCACTGCTACTAACCAAGTGAGAGAATGATCCTGCAATGTAAATGCAGTATAACTACCTCATATATTACATTGCATTTTTTAGAATTTTGTTTTGTGTTGACTTTTAAATTAACAAATACAACGAAAGAATTATCGGATGAAGCCAAGTTGATTATACTCAACGTATATGCGATTTTTTTTCGTAACAGTTGATGTTAACTTATATAGGTTACGAAAAAAACCCCCCTAATATATATTAATTTTTACTAATAATAAAATTTGCTATCAGCTAAAGTTAACTCGTTTTAGGGTAGTATTCTAAAAGTCCCGAAAGTGAACGTAAACGCAAAAGCCAACGCGAACGCCAAACCCAAAAAATGGTAGTTTATTTCTACTGTATATCACTTCGCGCTTGCGTTTGTATAGTAAAGCTGTCACTGACATTTGTGGTTTATAGAGTTGCCAGATAAACAATTGTAGATTAGAAAAATGTATCTTGAGTGAAATGCGCAGAATGAAAATGATTACAAAATGTAGCTCTTTTTCAAAAGATCAACGGATTTTTACATTGCTATTATTTATAATACTTGGTAGTTGCAGTAATATTCACATAAAATGTATAAAAAACCTGTTATTTTAGGTTGCAATGTGGAATAAATTTTCCAATCTATATTAAATTTGTTGTCTTTTCAAAAACACGTGTCATTTGGCGGTATTTAAAATATATTGGTTCTTTTGGTTATTAAAGTCAACATCAAATGATGTCTATAATTTTTTAACTTTAATTATAATAGCATTACATCACATTATTTATTTGAACTTTCCATATCTAATTTTATTATTGTAAAAGAATTTCAGTTGGTAGACACTATATATTTTTGAATTATTTTTTTAAACAAAATTTGAGCACTGTCCGTCGATTGCATTTCAGCCAAAATTAGCAAATCAACTAACGCGGGGAACTGTGGCGTGTTCAATTTGAGAGCGGAAGTGATCAAAAACGCTGCGCTGCGTTTTATAAACTACCCATTAAATAAAGTAACTCAACGCAGGTAGTCACCGAACATATGTAACGTTTTATAAACTACCAAAACGTCAAAAGTAACGCGAAGTGACTGATTCACGACTTATAGAATACCACCCTTAGGATTATATTTTTAAGTTGATGTGTTTTAGCAACTGAGACTTGAATCTGAGATATTAAATATTTCTGGCCCAAATGTATGTTCTGTAGGTGGGGTACCTACCTCTTGATCGAACTTAGAGTTTGGTTTCCTCACGTAATGTTGGCAATTTCAAATTTGCCTTCCCAAAACTTCCATTTCGCTTTTTTATGTTTTTACAGGCTCGTAATGGGTCCGCCAAATAGCAATACCACTTATTCGACTTTTATGTTTTTACGGATTCGTAAAGGGTTTGAAATGGATCCGCTAAATAGCAATTTCACTGACTAATTTTTTTTTGTTTTTACGGACTCGCAAAGGGTTCGAGACGGATCCGTCAACTCACAATTTCACTGATTCGTTTATTTATGGTTTTAAGGACTCGTAACAGATTCGAGCCGGATCCGCCAAATTGCAATTTAACTGATTTGCTTTTTTATGTTTTTACGGACTCGTAACGGGTTCGAAACGAATTCGAGAACACACATTTCCCTTTTTTATGATTTTACGGACTCGTTACGAGTTTGAAACGGATCCGCATACGTCTTTATGTACTTGGGTAGTTTTGTTTAGATGTTTAGTTCCATGCAAACGTTTTTGCTCGTAGTAGTTTCTACCGCAAATCCCGCAGTAGGAGATTTTAATCGTGGGCAATTCTTATCTGTGAATTCATTCTCACAAACTTCAATGCGCGTGTGTGTGGCACGATAATTTTCAACCGATCGAGCTCATATTTTTTAATTTTTTTGTTTTCCTAACCTCACACAAACAGGGCTACATGTTTGGAACATCGGAAATAAAAAATAAAGTCCACTTTATCCCAAAGTTGTGTTTACATTTGCTTTTTAAGGATTCCTCGATTTTATCGAAATTTTGCAAATTCTTATCAATTTTTGGTTAATGTATGAGAAATTCCTACTACAAGCTTACAAGTCATGAACATTTTTCTAATTGAAAAATGGTTTGTTTTTGTTGGAAATAATAGACAAATCAGTTAAGCACACTCACTGGCACGACTAGTTTCGAAATCCGTCACAAGTTCATCATCAGATGCCAAACTATTGTGCCTGAATTGATACCATCGGTTGATCATCAATCGTATATATACAAACTCAGTTCTGCAATTCACATGTGCGAATTAGTATCGATAGAAGAACCCTAACCTGGCGTTTACACGGGACAGTTTTGCTCCGACAGTAGCAACACATTCACACATTTTTACTACCACACTTACACTTCTCTCACTTGCCTCGCCCATAGATTAATACTTATAGTAGATCTACTAGTTCTCCCACCAAATTTATGACATTTGGCCTGGTGTGATATTTACGTTTGATGTTGAAAAGAATTGCTTTACTAATACCAGATAGAGGCATTGGTTCAAAACAACGAACAAAATAACAACAACGGCATTTCGTTTTGTGTGTTAAAATTATTGTGTTAAATACAACACAAATGTATGCTAACAATAACAGTCAATAAAAAAGTCTAAAACACATTTAAATTTCACAGTTTTTCACCAAAATGGCATGAAAAATTAAAGCAAGAAGTTATTGTAATTCCACCTGGTGTATATCACTTTTCGTCAAACATCTCTCTATCACACCGACCGCATCACGAAGAGTGTGAAAGGAAACGTCAGATGAGACAAATGGCGGCTCTACTATAAATTTACTCTAAGGCCTCGCCACTGTCTCTGATTTTTCAACGACAGTAACTTCGGCAAGAGATTTGACATAAGCGGCCAGATCACGGCTGAAGGTTGGCGCAATAGAACAACTGATTTTGCTTTCTTATGACTCCATCTGTTAAATTCAGTGTATTTTGTTGTTGTTTTGTTGTTTGTTCATATGGATCTGTGATGAATTTGACGGTTAGAGTCATGAAACAGAAACTAAATGCCGGTTGTTGGTTCACACAATTACAACAAATCCTACTTGCGTCAACCTCTACTAGTTCAGCCATCGGCCATTTCGGTGACGTTTCGTAGAAATTTGAGAAAAAAGCAAAACATCGCAAACGACTTTACAAATTGGGAAATATATTTGTATTTGAAAATTTTGCTAATTTTTTTTGAAATATTGTTTGACAATACAAACATATAAACATGAATACATGTCTAATTTTGCAGAGTACATCAGTTCCATTGTAATTTGGAGAAGTAAGACAAAACACAATGGCAAAAGAGCGAAGAAACAAAAAATCAGAGCACGAAATTTAACGAAACGACTCTGTCGGCGGTTGCTTAAAACTGTACTGCCTTTATAATGGCTGGACGAGTACGTCACACAAACAATTTGTCTCTTTGTGACAACTAATACATATTGTCAACTATCTTGTCTCAAACTGTCCCGTGTAAACGCGCCGTAAGTATCAACATACACTGAAAGGCCTATAATTCCAACAACAAGAACAGACAGAATTTTTCCACCATGTTCTTTTCCTCATGCATACTCGCATTGCTTTGAGGTGAGTTTCAATCTATATCACAGAGTTGTATTTTTCCGTGGTATAGCATTTCCGATGACCGGGCTAGTGTCAGTTACGTTTATTTGAATTCTTATCCATTAAATTTAACGCCACTCTTTATTTTTTTCCAATCTTTGTATGAAAGGGACTACCGTGTAGCGCGACAATAAGCGTGTTTTGGTTACACCGCTTGCTTATATAATCGCTTGTTTTGTATGAAGCACTTAGCGAAGACTAAGGGAGAACTTAGCGACGCGAATCATTTTCGCTAAGTTTAAACAAATTTTTTTTGACATCGTTTACCGTTTTCTACGCTTTTTCTTATTTTTGAATAAAATTACTTCTCGCTAAATAGGCCTTTTCTTTGCAACTTAAAAAAAAATTGTGTTCCATAACATCCCATGAAGGGATTGGGGAGAGCTTCTCACAATCAGTGAGATATGCGCTTCTAGTTTTAAACTCACTGATTGGGACCTACAGTTTTATACCGGTTCCGAAGGGTATTTTGAGGAGCATTTTCATGGCTAAATACTCGATAGTGTCGCCATCACTAAGCGAGGTGACCGTCGTCGAAAGAAATGGAAGGTGGTCTGAGCAGGGATCGAACCCACGTTCTCATGTACAAGAGCCGCGCACACTACCCATTGCACCACCGACTTAGCAAGCGATAATCGCTTGCTTGTAACCAAACCACGACTAATATTTACCTAATTTGATCATTGAGGTAAATAATATTTTATTTGGAATAAACGAAAGTTGTCCGCTCTCAATTGATTTTGTAAACACTGGTCTGTAACTATCTGTTTACTGATGCATTTACATGGCTTATAAAATCTGGAATTGTGCGCTTCTCATGTGGCCACCCACTACAATTAAACGCGTTCCGTCCTCATTTTTCCTAAATTCTCATAAACATACATAAATATGAATATACATACATACATATTATTCGCGGTTGTTTTTCAATATCCGAACATATCGCACAAATTTTTCCAATTGATGTGATAACATCTTGTGGACAGAACATGAATCGGAATGAAAACTTACCATTTTGCCGGTTCGAAGGGCGGGGGCGAATAGTACAAATTAATTTAAAAATAGCCACTCCAATATCCGCCTAATGTTGGAAGCCATCAAGTCGTGTGGGAACGTACGTAAGCATTTCGGATTTTTATGTTGTCCTATAGTTTTGTTGTTATATTCCGTGAAATATTTATTAGAATTTTTACTTTCGTCAGAAGTTAAAAATAGCAAACTGGACTTTTTTATACAAAGTTTTATTAATACAAAAACAAAAATACAGCAAGTTTTATCTTTTTGTTTTTTTATGGAGGCGGTAGAGACTGCATGTATAATTTATGGTTTTTGGAGTCTTGCCCATCCAACATTTTTCTAATCACATAACCGGAAATTTAAAGGCTGCAAGGATTTTTAGGGCAGACATCAAAACTCATGTGGGCTTATGGCCAATTGTCAGAAATGGCAGCATCCTTAATATGGGAATTAGTATACACTCTAAAAAAAACAGCCCCTGAACCATACTGCAGGAATCATGTATATGTTTGCAAGCATCGTTTTCACGAATTGATGGTCTGTTTTTGTTTTTATTAGTTTTCAACAAACAAAGTCATTTGGGTCACAAAAACATATACAGGGTGTCCCCTAAACTTTTGTCTAAACTTAAACACGTGATAGCTGAGAACAAAAGCTAATGTTTGTTCTTACGCCAATTGCCTAGGTGGCTTCGTTTTCGAGATATTCGTGTTTAAAATAATTGCATTTTTGAATGCATTTTCAATAAATGCATAATCTACTTTTTAAATGAAAAAGAAATATCATTGAAAATTGCTTCAAAATTGATTTTAAATAATTTATTTTTTCGTTTAAAATGAAAACGAATTTTTTTTAAAATGTTTTCTATTAACGAAATTTTTTTTCGTAAGTGTTTCCATCAGCTTTTCCATAATGGTACACGATATCACCGTATTCTTGGAAGGAGAATTTAATGACGACAAAAATTTAGAAACGAGAAAAATGACAGCAAGGGAAAATCTCTAAGCAATCAACTTTTTCAAAAAAATTTTTTTTAATTTCTTGCAAATTAAACAAGTAGTTTTTCTAGTTTAAAAAGTGCATTTAAAAATGCAATTATTTTAAACACGAATATCTCGAAAACGAAGCCACCTACGCAATTGGCGTAAGAACAAACAATGTAGCTCTTGTTCTCAGCTATCACGTGTATAAGTTTAGACAAAAGTTTAGGGGACACCCTGTATATATATATATATACATATATATATACATATTAATCATTATGCCTCTAACATGTAATATTGAATAGTAAACACAATGAGTTTGGATACAAATATACTACATTTGCATGCAAACAACAAAATATACAATTTTCAGCGTGTATGCTTAACACAATTTACTTATACTCGTATACACACGGTGAATAGTTGTCTTTTTACAACCGATGACCCGATAATGTCACCTTCTAAGACTTTCTGTGTCGCCGAAATTATAAGCCGTGCTCTTTAGAATGGTATGGATATAAAATGTGGCAAACGAGAAAACTTTTTAAATTAAAGTACAGCTGGCAGAAGGAGCTAAGAAGAATTTATCGGAGGTCATTGAATAGGAACAATCCCGACTATATTACTATATCTGGACAGATTAAATTGTCTAAGATTATAGGCAAGGAACAAGTTGTAATTAAGCAGTCAACACTTTTTATGAGAGGCTGCAGAAGATTAGACCGGGACCGAGAGCATTGCTTGAGATATACAGTATCGTAGGCAATAACATAAAAGCAAAATGTTCGGAAATTTTTGTAGACGGAGTTAAAATAGATAACTTGAATGATAAGCTAAATTGCCTTAGAGACCATTTTGGTTCATTTTATAGTGGCTGCTCCCCCGGTCGAGAAATTTCTGAGACCGAGAATTCATTAGATTCTCTTTCAGATCATTTGCGTATATTTGATCGTAACTTTCGGGCGGATAATTCTCAAACGATGGCCGTCGGTGGTGCAATGTTTAGTGTGCACGGCTCTTGTAAAGGATTTTTCAATAAGAGCGCTACAAAAGTTTTTTTTTAAATAAAACAAACCCGGTTTTAGATACCAATGAAATTCTTTATTCCAGTGAAAGTACGTTCGATGCCATTATGTATGAACTCGATTTCTTTTGCATGGCCACCACGGGCACGCTTGCAGAAGTCCAGACGCTGAAGCCAATTTTCGACGGTTTTCAAGCATAAATCGGCTGATATCGCTGGCTTGTTGGCATCGTCGCTGGCTTGTTGGCATAGACTATAGACTTGACGTAGCCCCACAGGAAATAATCTAACGGCGTCAAATCGCACGACCGAGGCGGCCAATCGACTGGGCCATTTCGTGAGATAACACGTTCACCAAACTTGGTTTCCAATAAATTGATTGTGGCATTCGCTGTGTGGCTTGTGGCGCCCTCCCGTTTGGAACCACATGTCCTCCAAGTCTATATTATCCAATTGGGGCCAAAAATATTTGGTTATCATTGAACGGTAGCGATTCGCATTCACAGTAATGTGCCGGTCTTGATCATCACGGAAGAAGTACGGCCCATAAACCGCACCAAACCGTAATTTTTTCGGGATGCAATGATGACTCATGGATTACGTGTGGATTGCTGTCTGACCAATAACGCATATTTTGCTTATTGACGAAGCCATTCAGCCAGAAATGAGCCTCATCGCTGAAGATGATTTTCCGATGAAAATCCGAATCATTTTCAAGTTGTTGCTCGGCCCAATTCACGAACATACGACGCTTATTGTGGTCAAGCGGCTTCAGTTCTTGCGTCAAATTGATCTTGTAAGGATGTAGGCCAAGATCTTTTCGCAAAATTCGCCACAACGACGTCACAGAGATGCCCAACGCTTGAGAACGACGTGTGAGAGACACATTTTGGCTTTCTTGAACTGAAGCCTCAGCGGCAGCAATATTCTCGACACTACGGGCACTTCTTTGTCTCACTGGCACGGGAACAATTTGTACTGTGCCTGTGGATTCAAATTTTTCCACTAGACGCTCAATTGTTGATCTGGTAGGACGATTATGACGACCATAAATTGGACGTAGCGCTCTTAAAGTTGAGGCCACTGACTCCAAATTTCGGTAGTAAATTTTAATAATTTCGACTCGTTGTTGGCTCGAATATCTTTCCATGATGAAATGGCAAACCTTACTGAAGAGAAATGTCAAAAGAGCGGGAAAAAATATGGCGTGGTTTGCTATCCCTATCGATTTACTTTTGTAGCGTCTCTGTTGAAAAACCCTTTACATGAGATCCTGGGCTCGAACCCTGCTCTGACCACCTTAAAATTTCTTTTGGCGGCGGTCACCTCGCATAGTGACGGCGACACTATCGAGTATATAGCCATGAAAAAGCTTCTCAAAATACCGTTCGGAATCGGTGTAAAACTGTAGGTCCCAATCAGTGAGTGAAAACTGGAAAGCGCAAAGCTCAGTGATTGTGAGAAGTTCTCCCCTATCCCTTCATGGGATGTAATGGGAAACCATTTTGTTTTTTTAGAATTCTCAAAACGATCCCAATTTGACAACAGCAGACTGGGTTATGGCTAAAGTGAGAGAATTGACTAATAAGAGATCATTAGAGATTAGACAACATTTCTATTATAAGGAAACTGCCGTTCGTCGCATTTGAGTATTTGACGATAATATTTAACATAAGATAGCAAAAATTTGTCCATTGAGGAAGAAGCCGGAAATCTCCCCTATTTGTTGTCGAATGTAGGAAAGCTGTTTGAGAAGGTTGATGAAAGAGAAAATGAATGCCGGCGTCGATGGGGAGTACATTTCAAACTACCAGTTTGGGTTTCGAAGAGTTCATTCAATTGTACATGCATTGGAAAAGTCCAGGGTGACATTATTAGCAGTTTGATGAATAGGAAATGTACGGTAGTAGTCTCTCTTGACATGGAGAAAGCTTTCACCAAAGTGTAACAAAATGGGGTATAGTGTAAGATGCTTCGGATAGGATTTGCCCCTCACACGGTAAAGCTTTTTCAAAGCATTTTGAAGACTAGGCAAATTTGTTTCCAGGTGGATAATACTTGTTCAGCTTTAGAAGTGGTAAATTGCGGAGTGCCTCATGGATCAGTGTTATCTCCTCAGCTATACAATAGTTTTATTAACGATTTTCCTCAATAATTTTCAGAGTCAGTTGGGTTGTTATACGCTGATGGCTCATTACTTTATTCCCACCATAAATAACCGACCATTACATTGTCTTCTGTTTCTCTCCGTCTATATCCACATTACGAAATGTGGGGTATAAAGGTTAACACATCCAAATGTGAAGCAATATGCATCCGTAATGCTTCGGGGAAGTGTGGGCGAAATGTGGTTCTGGAAAGTAAACTTTTGAGACTATTTGATAACGGCATTGACATTTCATTAAAAAGAAGAATTAAATATTTCGGTGCGCAAATTAATTAATAGGCTCATGAAATTTAATGAGTTATTTCACCGCAAAAGTCTTCCCGAACGGACAAAGCTTTTATTGTATAAGACTTGCATTCGACCTGTTATATTGTACGACATTCCCATATGGTTTACAATTTCTCCGACCTTTATGGGTCAGTTGGAAATTATGGAACGCTAGGTCCTTAGACTTTGTACTGGTAAACATTTTGAGCAGGACACGAAGCGATAGTCGAATAATGTAGTTTATGAGTGTGCAGACGTTGTGCCTTCACCGGAATATAGCTTGAGTAATCTAAAAAGATTTATTGATAGTGTACCTCTCCATGGAAATAAATGCTTTGGCGAGAAAAATTGCGGATGTGGAAAAGTAATTATCATTAACTGTCATCGTTCGGTTTTCCCGGATGTTTGGATTCTTCCCTGGGACAGACATTTTATCTAGTTGAGAGTCCTGCCACACATAGGGGGTAATATACTCTGTTTTTTTTGCTTATTATTTTTATTCGTGTTATTTTTAATTTGTTTCTATTCGTTTTTACTAAGTTATAAAGGGGTTTTCAACAGAGACGCTACAAAAGTAAATCGATAGGGACAGCAAACGACGCCATATTTTTCCCCGCTCTTTTGACATTTCTCTTCAGTAAGGTTTGCCATTTCATCATGGAAATATATACGAGTCAACAACGAGTCGAAATTATTAAAATTTACTACCGAAATTTTGAGTCAGTGGCCTCAACTTTAAGAGCGCTACGTCCACTTTCTGAATTTCATTTCTGGCTGAATGGATTCGTCAATAAGCAAAATATGCGTTATTGGTCAGACAGCAATCCATACGTAATCCACGAGTCATCATTGCATCCCGAAAAAATGACGGTTTGGTGTGGTTTATGGGCCGGCGGTGTCATTGGGCCGTACTTCTTCCGTGATGATCAAGACCGGCACATTACTGTGAATGCGAATCGCTACCGTTCAATGTTAACCGAATATTTTTGGCCCCAAATGGATAATATGGACTTGGAGGACATGTGGTTCCAACAGGACGGCGCCACAAGCCACACAGCGAATGCCACAATCAATTTATTGGAAACCAAGTTTGGTGAACGTGTTATCTCACGAAATGGCCCAGTCGATTGGCCGCCTCGGTCGTGCGATTTGACGCCGTTAGATTATTTCCTGTGGGGCTACGTCAAGTCTATGGTCTATGCCAACAAGCCAGCGACGATTGATGAACTTCGTACGAATGTGGAACGTGAAATTGCAGCAGTATCGGCCGATTTATGCTTGAAAACCGTCGAAAATTGGCTTCAGCGTCTGGACTTCTGCAAGCGTGCCCGTGGTGGCCATGCAAAAGAAATCGAGTTCCATACATAATGGCATCGAACGTACTTTCACACGAATAAAGAATTTCATTGGTATCTAAAACCGGTTTTGTTTTATTTAAAAAAAAACTTTTGTAGCGCTCTTATTGAAAAACCCGATACTTTAAGTTAAGTTAGTTGATACAAGTATCAATTGTTCGCTATAGTTATGTTAATGCCGAGGGCAAGCTTGAATAATTTTTGTTCTAATAAATTTTTAAACATTTGCAATTTTATGAAAAAGTAAGAAACTGTTTCACATATTTTATCGGCTTAAAACAATACATTATAATTTTAAGATGTTTAATGTTATAGATATAATAGATTATTATATAAATATTACTATGAAAATATATATATAAATATATAAAATATAGTCAAGCCATAAAGAAGTCAAGAATTAAAAAAAAATAGACGAAAAATTTATCTAATAGCCTGTTTCTCGATGTTGAAAGAATGTATTCGCAACGTTTGTAAACCAAAAAAATCTGATTTGGGTTTCACTAATTCAACTTTATGCGAACGACGACTCGAACGACAAGTCGAAAGAAAATTTTGAATACGTAAAGGTTTTCATAAAAAATTTGGTTTCTCTACTTCGAATGAACTGTCAACTCTGGGAACATTTGGTTTTAATTGTTTTCAATTTGTTTGTTTACTTTGTCTTGTTTGTTTTGCTTTCCACTGACAATCGGTATCAACAGATCATAAAGCAACTATTGTATAGAGAAGAAAATTTACTCATGGAGTGGAATGCCAACAAAGAAAACGAGTGAAGCGTGTCGTTTCTCTGCTAGCTCTCTTATTCTCTTCGTGGAATATTTCAATATACGAGCAGTTTTCTGATGCTGTTATTCTATCTAACTGTAGAAATTCCAACCATATTTAAATAAAATTTCATAAAGTATGTAAAAAGTATGAAATAATCAAGATATAACGCGGGAAAGAAATGCGTTTGAGTGAATCGCGTCGACCTTTTTTTGGTTCTCTTCTACTAGGGTTGCCAAATTGCGGGGTTTTTTCTTCTCTACCTATACATGCTTTTTGCAACAGATCAGGCAGGGTTGTATTCAAGCCTATACAATAAAGTAGTATTTTTTAAGGAAACTGTAATCAAATGAAAAATTTCGATCTGGCAATTCATAAATGCGTAATTACGTAACACATACAAATTGACAGACGCAAGTGCATAAGAAACCCAAATTGAATCGAATTCGAGTGACTGTCTTTCGTTCGCTTATGTTTTCATTTGACATAGAGAAACAGGCTCTTGCAACCTTATCGCGCAACTTGCAACACATCATTTTACCAAGATTTTATGTTTTTGTATCACGTACTTCACCGCTGCGTTACTTTGCGTGAATGCGTGCATTTTGGTATAATTCATAAAACGCAGCCGCGGATATTTTGTCACTTGAAGTGTAAAATTTCAACGCGCCGGTTTTACAGTGTTTGGACTGTGACTGGGCATACAATTTAATATGCTTAACGAAATAATTTTAGCGTATTAACTACATAAATTTAATTAACGAAATAAATTTTTTAAATTTAATTTAATAAAATGAAAAGACTTTATTTCACTGACATTATTTATTAAAACATAATTAAATAACTTTTCTTGGAACAAATTGTGTAACGGGTGGTCCAAATACAGCATACATGGGGCAACTTAATTATGTGACAATTATAATTTGTTGTTTAATTTGAATTTCCTATCCAAATACAAATTCAAAAAACGTTCAATACCATTGGCAATTGTACTTATTTTCAAAGCATTTACTTCATATCTGGCAATTTTGGTTTTCAAAAATTTTGTACAGTACAGGTTTATGAATTTGAAAGTACTATGAGGCAATACCTATCAAAGCCACAAACCTTATAAGAACAGAATTGCCAGCAGTCAAACAAATTCGAAACAATTAAAAGCATTCCCATATTTCATTACAATTGACATCCGATTCCACAACCCGCATTTGCATTGCCTAAGCAAATGCAAATTCAAATTCTTTTAATTGCCATTGCGAACAAGGTAAATTCTTTTGCATTAGCATTAGATAAAGTAATGCAAATTAAAATCCAATGCAAATTAAAAAAAACCATGTATCTTTTTAAATCATATGTTATTTTGACAGTGATAAATTATTTCTGTTCGAAATATTAACTATCAGCCAAAATAGTCGCTTTACGATCGAACAACGTAGGGAAATATTGCAAAATACTGCAATATCTAATCCATTTTACGTGTGTTATTCGTATATTTACGTTCAAATTTTGGACTATTCGTTTGTTTGTTCGAATTTGTTTTGTGATTATTATTATTATTACCGAAGTATCGATGCGACATCTGTTCAATTTAGTACTTGGAGAACAAATAGAGAAGACGCTGTCAAAGAAGAAATGGTGATAGGTGACTGGGTTGCGTGCTGCGATTTTCAAACTTCTGCTGCAGCGCGTCAAGACAAAGGTACAAAACACATCAACTGGGAGTAAATTTTGCCAATTAAATCGATTAAAAATAAAAGGGATATTCAGTGAAAAAAATCAACATGTAATGTGTTAGAGTAAAGTTATTTGTGTAGATCCCAATTAACATGCAAATTAAGCGTGTTTTGATTACACCGGTTGCTTATATAATCGCTTATTTTGTATGAAGCACTTAGCGAGAACTTAGCGACGCGAATCAATTTTGCTAAGTTTACAGAAATATTTTTTTCTAACATCTTTTGCCTTTTTCAACCCTCTTTCATATTTTTGAATAAAATTACTTATCGCTAAATAATCGTTTTCTTTGCAACTTAGCAAGCGATAATCGGTTGCTTGTAACCAAAACACGACTATTGTTAAAATTAAAGATTGCTCTCCGTGTGCTTCAAAAATATTTTGTTGGCGACGACGCGTCTAAAAAATGTTGATCGGCTTCCGTCTGTCAAACAGTTGATGTTTTTTTATAGTTTTAGTTATTTACAGAGTTGCATCAAATTGTGCACCAGTTTAAAATGAGGTTAAAAAGTACAGATTAAAATTGTATGAGTAACAATATTCTGGGTTAGCGTGGGTTAACGGAGTCAACCTTCAAAATGCGTTAATCTTGGTCGGTGTAAATGCCGTATTACAGGGTCAAATTGACTGAGCAAACGACCATCCACTTCGTTACGGCTTGCCGGCCTTACTGGGTTCCAATCCGACATCACAATTGGCCGAAAACTCAGCTTTTCTGGCAAAGCGCATTTTCATCTCATCGGATATGTCAACAAACAAAATTGCCGGATCTGGGGATAGGAAAACCCGCACATCATTGTCGAGAAGCAAATGCATCCACAGCCAGCGGCAGTTTGGTGTGGATTTTTAAGTGGTGACATCATTGAACGATTTTTCGGAAATGCTGCTGAAAAAATCGTAGTCAACGGCGAACGCTACTGAGCTATGATTGCTGACTCTTTACTTACTTACTTAGCCGGTCTCAGACAACCCCAGGGGTCAGGGACCTTACAAAACGAAGATAACATATTTCGCCAACCAGTTCGATCTTTTGCTTTATTTCTCCAGTTGGCAATACCAAGTGTACGCAGGGATTCGTCAACCTGATCCCTCCAGCGGAGTCTTGGTCTTCCTATTTTTCGTCTTCCTTCGAGTTCGGTTTCGAAAACCCTTCGTACTGTTTCGTCTTTATCCATTCTACTGACATGGCCTAGCCAGCGCAATCGTGTTATCTTGATCCGCTTAACTATGTCAATGTCAGGGTACAGCTGATACAGCTCATGGTTCATGCGTCGACGATACTCGCCGTTGTGCACTATAGGACCATTAATTTTTCGGAGTATTTTTCTCTCGAAGACTCCTACAGATGTTTCGTCTGCTTGCGATAGGACCCAGGATTCTGCGCCATAAAGCAAGACAGGTTGAATGAGAGTCTGGTACAGCTGGACTTTCGTTACTCGAGAGAGGGCTGTATCTCTAAAGTGCTTGCTTAGCCCAAAATAACATCTATTCGCAAGCACAATTCTCCGCTTGATCTCAAGGCTGACGTTGTTGTTTTTGTTCACGGCAGATCCGAGGTATATAAATTCGTCCACTACCTCGAAGTTATTACGGTTATCAACGTTCACGCTTTGGTCTAATCGCGTGGAGGGCCTGTTCGTTGAAGCCATTAATTTTGTCTTGTCCTCATTTACCGTCAGACCCACTTTTGCTGACTCCTTCTCAATTCTCGAAAAAACCGCAGTAACTTCTCTAATTGTGCGCCCAATGATATCTATATCATCAGCATACGCGAGCAGCATGTGCCTTTTGCTGCTGATGGTTTTATTCATGTTGACTGCAGCTTTTCCAATAATGATCTCCATTAAGATGTTAAAGAGATCGCACGATAGGGTATCGCCTTGCCTGAGGTCTCGCTTAGTTTCGAAAGGTTCGGTAAGATCCTTACCAAGTTTCACTGCCGATTTGGTGTTCGTCAAGGTCATCCTGCAAAGGCGTATGAGTTTTGCAGGAATACCAAGCTCAGACATTGCTTCATAGAGTTTCTCCCGTATCGGTCTAACGAAGGCCGCTTTATAATCGATAAATAGATGATAGGTGTCGATTTGTTTTTCGTGTGTCTTCTCCAGGATTTGGCGTAACGTGAAAATCTGGACAGTTGTCGATTTTCCAGGCCTAAAGCCACACTGGTATGGTCCAATCAGTTAAACGATAATTGGTTTTAGTCTTTTGCACATTATACTTGATAGAATCTTATATGCTATGGATAAAAGGCGTATTCCACGGTAGTTGGCACAGATACTCGGGTCACCTTTTTTAAATATGAGACATAGTACACTGAGACTCCAATCGCTGGGCATGCATTCATCTAACCAAATTTTGCTAATGAGCTGATGCATGCACCTTATCAGCTTATCGCCGCCAGCCTTAAACAGCTCCGCCGGTAATCCATCGGCTCCTGCGGCTTTGTTGTTCTTAAGCCGGGCAATAGCTGTTCTGACCTCGTCTTGGTTAGGAGGGGCAATCGACGACGTCCATATTGTGATCGATTGTCCCATCGTCATTGGATATCTCAAATAATAGTAGCGCGGAGAAATGCGGTCTCCATATTCCCAACATGCTCTGCGCATCTGCGACGAGATTTCCGTCCTTGTCTTTACAGAAGGTGGGCCCTGAACCATGTCCATCAGTTCCGTTTTTAGCTTTTTGGTAGAATTATCGGGCTTCGTTCTTCCTTCTTACGCCTAAAGAGACGGATTACCTCCTTTCTTTTCTCCCTATTCTCTTTACTTGCTTAAATACATATGTGGCCATCGGTGGTGCAATGGTTAGTGTGCGGCTCTTGCACATGATATCGTTTATCCGATCCCTGCTCAAACCACCTTACAAGTCTTTCGACGTCGCACAGTGGTTCAAAGTTCACAATTAACGCGAATTTATACAAATATCTTACATCTAAGAATTTTGACAAATATCGTTTGAATCCAATATTTAATAAACAAACTATATTACAGCGTGTAAAACACGTGAGTTCTTTAGTATTTTCGTGGCCTGGTAACACCAAACTGAACAAAGTACACACGTGTATTTTATAACCAAAATAGACAGCTACATTCATTGACAGATTCCGTTAACTTATTGAAATTTAAATCATGTTCGTCATCGTTCATTGAATTGTGTGTACCTTTTATGTCTGCTGGAAAAAACGGTAAGCTTGTTTATTACCAGGTTCATAGTAACAGGTTTTTCAATAAGGACTTGACAAATTTTTTCAAATAAAACGCAAACCATTTGAGATATTTCCAAAACTTTATGATCGACTTGAAATACAATCAAATTATTTATGAATGGAACTCGACTTCGTTCAAATGGCCACCGCGGGCACGTTGGCAGCGTTCGATTCGTTGGACCCAATTTTCGATGACTCGGTCACACATTTCGCCCGTAACGGCCGGTATTTCGCGTCCAATGTTGATTCCAATGAATGATTTGACGTAGCCCCAAAGAAAAAGTCTAGAGGCGTTAAATCCCACGAACGTGGTGGCCAATTGACTGGTCCATTTCTTGATATAACACGCTCACCAAACTTACTCTTCAATAAATCGATTGTAACGTGTGCTGTGTGACTTGTGGCACCGTCCTGTTGAAATCACATGTCGTCCAAGTCCATGTTTTCCAATCCGGCCCCAAAAAAATCGGTAATCATGGCGCGATAACGATCGCTATTCACAGTAACGTGACGATCGTTATTGTCGACGAAAAATATGGCCCAATGATGTCGCCGGCATGCAAACCGCACCAAACAGTTATTTTTTGTGGATGAAGTGGTGATTCATGAAGCACATATTTTGCTTATTGACGAACCCATTAAGCCAAAAATTAGCTTCGTCACTGAAGATGATTTTGCGATGAAATTCATCATTTTGACCCATCTTCTCTAGAGCCCTATCGGAGAACGTACGTCGCGTCAAATGGCCCATCGGCTTCAATTCTTGAGTCAGCTTCAGCCTTGTAATGGGTTTATTTTCATTCGATTAAAAATGGATGTAGAAAGAAAATTTGAGGAATTGCTACAAGCGATTCACTAAAAATTTAAGCGCTAGAAAAAAATAAATTTTCTAAATTATGCATTTTTAAAATTATTTGGTTACAGTTGGAACAGCACACACGTGCTCAGCAAGCTAGCTATATCTTGAGATTTGGGCGGGGATGTTGGTTCTACTGCAAACCTTGACTCCTATGTACAATTTAAAAAAGTCACGTGTGCTTTCAAATGCCCTTTATAACCATAACTTTATATTCACTTCCGTTGAATTTAACACTATCCTTAGGTAGAGCTTTGTTGTTAATGCTCTCCACCTCTTTACCTCTTTGATGAAAAACCCCAGATACACATTACATTACGTCAGACCTCGAAGTTTTACATAAAGAAGAAGTTTACCTCATATAAAAATCCATAGTTTTATTCTAATTAGAAACACTCAATCCATTAAACTTAATCACTAATACATCAAATTATTCAAATAATGTTGCTTTTGTTCGTTTAAGAGATCTTATTGCATACTCAAGCTTTTTTTTTCTATCATGCGATAAAACCTCTTTATGTTCAGATCATTAGCAACTGATAATCATTGTAGTAAAGTGGTTGTTTAGAGTGAAAAAAGAGAAAACAAAAAACTAAAGAGAGACTTACATTATTGAGTTAACAAATCCATCGCTGCATGAAGGCCTTCTGCCAGTGTTGCCAGAGACCGACTAAAAAATTATGCCAAATGTCCTCAAAAATAGTGCTAAAATTGGCATTTTAGTTTTTTTTTTGTAATTCTGTGTCCATAACATACACAGAAATGGGAGTTAATCTGCATTTGAAAATTGAATCAGGTAGTATACCTTAACTCTTCAACTTCAAAAGAATTATTATAGTTTTAATTTGTTATAGTATGTAAAGGGTGGGCCATGAAAAATTTCGAATTTAATTTTGCTTCAAAAAAAAAAAAAATACTAATAGAAATTTGTTTTCGAAATTATGACTTTATTGGTAAGGCCCATCATCGATATTTATGAATGGCTTTCACGACTTGCTTTACAGTACCTCATTCGATGTACCCAATTTTCAGTTCATTTCCGATTGTTTGGGACTCTATCTCGTGAACAACAGCTTCGATATCACGCTTTAAGGCCTTAATGGACTCGGGATTGTTCGCGTAGCACTTATCTATCACGGAGACCCAGAGATAATAGTCTAACGGAGTCAAATCGAAGCGGTGATGCGGCCAATAGACTTCCAAGTTTCGGCTGATTACGAGGTTTCCGAGCACAGTGCGCAAAAAATCGATTGAACGTTCGTAGTGTGGCACGTACCGCCGTCCTGTTGAAACCATACGTCATCCATGTAACGGCAGCTCCTTGCTCATTTTCGAAGAAAAATTGACCTAAGATGCCGCCATGCCAAAAACTGCACCAAACAGACACTCGTTGTGGATGCATCGGTTTCACCTCGACGACGTGTGGATTTTCCGAGCCAAAAATTTTCTTTGTTAACGTGACCCCCGCACAGTGGTTCCAAGTCAAAATCTAGCTGGACAAAATTATTTTATCATATATGTTTTTGGGGTCGCTGAGTTCAAAAAACATGTTTAAATTTTTCTAAGTCGCGGTGTTAAAAAAAAATACAGGAAAACAAAATTTGTTAATTAAAGAGGTATTTAAAACCTATTAAAAATTTATTGAATATGAACAAAAACAGTAACTCAAGTGAAAACCAAAAAAAAAAGGTAATACATATAAGAAAACAAAACAAGTAAAAAAAAATACAGCAGACAGTTGTCCGAGGCCTTCGGCCATGGACTGTCCCTGCAGGCTGTGTCAGAGACACGGCCATTAAGTTTAACGTAGAATACGCCATCCGATAAGACAGAAAACATATATAACAATAAATGATAATTAACATAAGCAAATGAATTTATTTATTTGATAGTTACTTTTGATAATATACATAAGCTTATGGTAGGAAAAATAGGATAAATATGTTTTTAAATTAAAAGAGTAAGGATAAATGATAAATAACAGACGCAAATCAATTTGATTTATATTTTTTATAATTATATATCCATGTTAAATTCAAATTCACATTTAACATTTTGTTTCACTTAAATACATAAGTAAATATACGAAATTTCAATATTTCATCAATCAAAACAACAGCCGAAGGTTTGTGTCCACACTGAAACAGCAGCATAGTTTGTGTTCACGCTACAAACTCAAACACTCAACCCAACACCACACATATGTTTGAGTGTATGTGTTTAAACAATTTTCATTTAAGAAATTTAAATATTAGGAAGATATCAACCAATATGAAATGTATATCAAACGAAAGATAACATCTTCATTTACCTACAAAAAAATTTTTAAAAAAAGTTATCTCGCCGTTTCCTCATAATCAATGAAATAAAGATTACAACAATAACAATCTGACATGACTTTCTATACCGTAAGGTAAGACGTATTCTACGCCAAAAGTAAGTTAATCTTCAACATCACTACTGGCACTATAATCAGAATTTTCATCATTGTCGGCATTCATTGCTGAATTTTCAAGCATGTCGTCAGCATACGCCAGCAACATTTGGCTTTTCGTGTTAATGGTCTTGTTCGTATTTACTGCAGCCTTTCTCATTATTATCTCCATTAAGATGTTGAAGAGATTGCACAAAAGTGTGTCGCCTTGTCTAAGTCCTCGCTTGGTACAGAATGGTTCAGTGAGGTCTTTCCCCACTTTCACTGCTGATTTGGTGTCATTCATTTCGTCATTCTACAGAGGCGAATCAGTTTTGCCGGAATACCAAGTTCAGACATAGCTTCGTACAGTTTTCCCCGTATGGGGCTATCGAAAGCAGCTTTGTAATCGACAAAAAGGTGGTATGCATCGATTTGCTTTTCGTGGGTCTTTTCCAGGATTTGGCGTAGCGTGAATATTTGGTCAGTTGTGGACTTGCCTGGTCTAAAACCACACTGATAAGGTCCAATCCGTTTTTCAATAATTGGCTTTAGTCTTTCACATAATACGCTCGACAAGACCTTATACGCGATAGTTGGAACAGACACACGGATCACCCTTTTTGAATACAGGACATAATACACTGAGACTCCAGTCGTCAGTGATATCTTCAACTATCATTACCTCCTGATCTTCAGTGGAAGAATCTGAGTGGAATAGTGCTGAAAAGTGGTCTCTCCACACTTTGAGCACACACTGTTTCTCAGTCACCAGATTCCCATTCTCGTCCTTGCAGGAGGGCAGCACATTATTAGGGCCGTTATTCGATCTTCTTACCCTCTGGAAAAACTTTCGGGATTCACCATTCATCCTGCACATTTCGGTTTTTTCACTCTCTCTCTGCTCCCACTGCCATTTATTCCGCCTAAATAGTTGGGTTTCCTCCCTTCTCAGCTTCTTGTACCGCTCACTCGCAGCACGCGTTGTAACTGACTGTTTCGTTGCCATACGTGCAGCGTCTTTTTCAGCAGTTGCAATGCGACATTCTTCGCCGTACCATGGCTTATGCTTCTGTGGTTTTTGATAGCCAAGTTCAGTCCTTGCAGCGGTTTCCAAAAAATGGGAGATGTGCTTCCAGTGCGCATCTGGGTCTTCGGTAGGGGGAATTCTGATCTAGCAGGAGAGAGAGTCTCGTGCGAATTTTCGCAACCTCCAGGTAATGATCCGAGTCGATATTGACACCTCGAATCACACGTACATCCATTACACTGGAAGAGTGCCTGCCATCTATTACCAAGTGATCAATCTGGTTCTTCGTCCGTTGATCAGGAGATATCCAGGTCGCCTTAGGTATGTCCTTATGCTGGAATCGTGTGCTACTAACTACCATGTTCTTTGCAGCAGCGAAGTCTATCAGTCTTATTCCATTATCGGAGGTGGTATCATGTAGACTTTGATTACCGATGGTTGTTCGAAAGACACTTTCCTTTCCTAATTTGGCATTAAAATCGCCTAGAATAATCTTAATGTCGTGGTCAGGTCAGCGTTCATATACTTCCTCCAGACGCTCATAAAATGTTTCTTTGACCTCATCATTTTTATCCTCTGTCCGTGCGTGCACACAAATTAACGAGATGTTGAAATATTTCGCTTTGATACGATTGGGGCTATGCGGTCACTCACTGGGTTGAATCTTGAAACTAGGTGTCGCAGTCTCTTGCCAACTACAAATCCGCACCCAAATTCGTGCTTTCGCTCTTGGCAGATGTATTAAATATCGAAGTTTATCTTTCTGGTGCAACCACATCCGATCCATCGCATTTCCTGGATCGCTGTGTTGTCAGCTTTATATTTTCCGATGACATCCGCCAGTTGGAAAGTGGCACCAGTCCTGTATAACGTTCGAACATTCCAGGTACATATCCTTAAATCATGGTCCTTATAACGTTTGCGAGGGTCGTCAACAGTTGGGGGGTTTCTTTGTTCATTAATTTTATAGTGTATTTTCATTGCTAATATAACGGTGGCGGGAGGCAAACCCACCGTGGTTTGCATTAACCTACTGCCAGGATGATTATGTTTCAGCCGCCCATTATGGATCAGACGCTGACCAGAATGCAGTGTGTCGAAACTGGATTTTGGTTTCTTCAATTTTGATCCGCCGTTGGTCAGGGGTGTTGGCTCATCCGCCTTCAAGGGACAGAAGAATATGTCCATTACTTCGAAGAGCTTCAGTGACAGGGTCACCTAATAATCCTGCGACGTATCAGTGATCGCATTACCACTCAGGTTGCTCATTCGTTTCGCCTTCTCACTTTAGCTAGTTAATGGAGTTTTCCGATAAAGCCATTGCCCAGGACATACTGCGTGGAAGTAGTGAGCTGCTCGGACTGCCCAATGAAGGAATAATTTCTGGCCATTCCAAAGTGAATGGCTATCAGAAATTTTCCACCTCCAAGGACATGTGGGGGCTAAATCCGGAGAAAATGGCGGATATCAATTCATAGCCCAATTCATGGAATTTTGCCATTGAGACTACACACGTGTGCACCCGTGCGTTTATGGACAATTGAGAGCAAACGCGGCACCCATCTTGCAGACAGGTTTCTTAAACCCAACTGATCATTTAAAATCGAAATCACACTGTCATATGAAATGCGTATGGCATTAACAATCTCACGCACTTTTACTCTTCGATCGGCCAACACCATATCGTAGATATTTTTTTGGCATTTTCGGGTGTATTGAACTCAATGGGCCGTCCAGAACGTTCAGCGTCATTTGTACTTGTGCGACCACAACGAAAGTCAATACACCACTTTTTTACCATTGAAATCGATGGTGCAGAGTACTCATAGTGTTTATCAAGCTTTTCCCTGGTTCGATTGACGTTGTTTTTTCGCAAAACATAATGTTTAATGAGAAATCGAAATTCACTTTTTCCATTTAAAAAAAAAATTCACGAGGTTGTATGTTTTGAACAGCTGTTAAACGCAAAGTAAATGACAGAACTTGCTCAAAATTTGACAGTAGTCTATTGACAGGTGGTACTTGATGGGAGCAGTGTTGCATTTCCTGTAACTACGAGGGAAGTTCGAAAAGTCACGGACTTAGTGATCCGCCCTCGTAGTATTATAAATAAAATAATATATAAGATCAAAAAGAGCTCTTTCAGGAGATACAAAAAATTAATCCCCTTGACCTTCTTTCCGAGATCATACGGAATAATCCTTTTGTCTTCCATTAGGAGTTCAAAAGTGGTGCTCGCGCGTAAGGACAAGGACATGCATTGTTAAAAAGGATGCATGAGGCTCGGAGATTTGTGGAGTAATCCATTAGTCGCAAATGAGCGATGCAAATTAATCTTTAGATGATTCTATTTTTTTTTTTACTATTTTTCTATTTTTCGTTTTACACATGTTCATAAACGTTGTCTATGTTTGCCGTAAAAGTACATTACAAAAGTTTTGTTGCAAATTAAAGGTCGGCTACAACAATATAAACGAAACATCGCAATTTTCGCCAAACGTTGTTTTCTTTGCGTTTAGAGTTGAATTCTAGAATGCTACTAGGTGACTCTTTAAGTGGGCCATGCATAATGTGCTGGTAGTAAATCAGAACTTTTACTCTTTATCAGCAACCACAAGGTAGATTGTGCTTTTTTCTATAGGTGGAGATACATTTTGGCGGAAATTTTTGGATACTCATTTTCAAGCCTTACGTTACTTATATGGTATATATTATTAAGCCACTTTGGCCTTATAATCGTGTAAAAGACAATCGAATGGCGATGAGATATATCCCCAACACATTTTACTGAATACATACAGCTATTGTCCGCCCGATTATGTATGATGGCCTCTTCTGGAAGAGTGTACTTACCTGAGTTTGTTGCCAAAGGTAGATAGAATACAAATAGTGTGTTCAAGGGTGCCAGCAATACGCCAAAGACATTTCCAGTTTCTATAGTTAAGGGATCTGCGGCTATCATTGTTGGAAGTATCGACTACATGAGAGATGATAAATGGGATAAACATTGCTGAGTTTTACTAGAAATCTAGTTTAGATTTCTACAAATATCTCTGCAATCTGTATTACAAAATAAAAAAATAAATGGTTTCCCATTACATCCCATGACGGGACCGGGGAGAACTTCTCACAA
The DNA here is from genome assembly GCA_963931995.1 of Phaonia tiefii. NCBI lineage: Eukaryota > Metazoa > Arthropoda > Insecta > Diptera > Muscidae > Phaonia > Phaonia tiefii. Next base: position 38,645,150 of record OZ008370.1, on the reverse strand, counting down.
TTACTGAGCTGTGCGCTTTCCAGTTTTCACTCACTGATTGGGACCTACAGTTTTACACCGATTCCGAACGGTATTTTGAGAAGCTTTTTCATGGCTATATACTCGATAGTGTCGCCGTCACTATGCGAGGTGACCGCCGCCGAAAGAAATTGTAGGTGGTCCGAGCGGGGTTCGAACCCAGGATCTCATGTACAAGAGCCGCGCACACTAACCATTGCACCACCGACGGCCAATCTGTATTCCTGACTTCAAAAGTTATCCATGGCTCGCAAGCAGCTCTTCAGGAGATGGTCAAGCCGGTTGATATCAGCCTTAGCTATAATCGTTGCTGAAACTTGGTATCCCGTTCAACTGAAGATACGAGAACGGATCAATAAGTCCGTGACTTTTCGAACTTCCCTCGTAGTTATATGAAATGCAACACTGCTCCCATCAAGTACCACCTGTTAATAGACTACTGTCAAATTTTGAGCAAGTTCCGTCATTTACTTTGCGTTTAACAGCTGTTCAAAGCATACAACCTCGTGAATTTTTGTTTAAATGGAAAAAGTGAATTTCGAGTTCTCATTAAACAATACTTTCTGCGAAAAAAAGTCAATCAAATCAAGGAAAAGCTTGATAATAACTATGAGGACTTTGCACCATCGATTTCAATGGTAAAAAAGTGGTTGACTGACTTTCGTTGTGGTCGCACAAGTAAAAACGACGCTAACCGTTCTGGACGGTCAATTGAGGTCAATACACCCGAAAATGTCGAAAAAATCCACGATATGGTGTTGGCCGATCGAAGAGTAAAAGTGCGTGAGATTGTTGATTCCATAGGCATTTCATATGGCAGTGTGGTTTCGAGTTTAAACGATCAGTTGGGTTCAAGAAGGCTGTCTGCAAGATGGGTGCCGCGTTTGCTCTTAATTGACCATAAACGTACGCGTGCACACTAGGGTGTCTCAAATTTTTTTTTTCGATTTTCATGGTTGCTCAAGCTTGATTGGAAAGTTTATAGGGTAAAGTATTTTTGAGATTTTTTTCAGATTTTTCGGAAGAGGTTAGAGGTCGCACAAGACGAATTTCTCCAAAAATCGGGTATACCGGAAGTTTTTTGAATTTTATTTAAAACTCGGTCAATAGCTACGATTTTCTCAACATTTCAAAATTTTTAAAGCAAAACGTTCAAAATTTTATTGTATATGCACAAACCACCAGTTTTGGCAATGGTTTTCCTCAATAAGGTACCACGTATTAAATGTTTTCCTTTTGCTACGTGTAATTCTTTGTCGTTACTTAGCGCATGTAGATATTTTCAATAATACAATGTTCAATACGATGGAAAGAGACAAACAGTTTATAATATTATTATGTTCGTACAGTGGGTAAAGAGTTTTTAAAGTGGCATAACTCTGGAACAGTAAATGTAAACTCAAATTTTTTTTACAGAATTGCTTGGAATTTGCCCATCTTTTAAAGTGCATCATTAGTATTTTAAATTTTCATAGAAATTTAAAGCAAATCCGATGCAAAAACAGCAAACAGATTATAATATTATTAGTTTCATACAATGGGTGAAAGGCTTTAAAATGGTATAACTCTGGAACAGTAACCGTAAATTCAAAAATTTTTTTTACAAAATTACTTGGAATTTATACGTCTTTGAATGCGCACCATTAGTGTTTAACATTTTCGTAGGAATTTTAAAAGATATAAAGCGTTATTTACAAAATTTGGGAAAAAAAATAAATACGTGGTACCTTATTGAGCAAAATCATTGCCGAAACTGGTGGTTTGTGCATATACAATAAAAGTTTGGACTGCTTGCTGTAAAAATGTTGACTTACAAACTAAAAAAATCGTGGTTATTGACCGAGTTTGAAGTAAAATTCAAAAATTCGACTTGTGCGACCTCTAAATAAACCTCTTCCGAAAAATCTGAAAAAAATCTCAAAAATACTTTACTTCAAACGTCTAAAATGCATCTGTCCGTTCCTTTGTATGAGTTGGAAAACATTTGTAGGATCTTACTGCTTTTTGGATCTAACAGATGAATACTATTACCAGCATTTTGGGGTGCACAAATTTGTTCGTCAGAGACTAAATACTTCTCTTTTGCTCACGACCATGACTGCAATTTTGAAGTCATGACCTTCTTATGTTTTAATAAATCACACAGGCAATTGGGTCTGGGTGACAGTTATCACCTGTACTATATTCACAAGAATTTGGAAATCATTAATTTTGTATGTTTTCTTTTTAAACGACAACAAAATGTGACCATGGCTGCATCCTCGTTCTCTTCTCAGTTGTGAGTGTGTCTAGCGCCTAAACATAGAATTTATAATTTCATACATATGCAGGCATTTGCTAAGTGAAATTACAGATGAATCGCAATTTTACTTCAGTTTCGCAGATTGTTTGTGATTTTATATGTTTTGCTCAAGTTTATTTACCTTGTGGTGCTATTTTTCATCATAATTACACTTATTTCTCTTTTCTGTTGTTTATGTTTCAACCCAAAATAGTTTTCAAATGATTTGGGGCCTTTTATCTTCTTTGCTGAGTGGGTGGGTGTGGACATTATTATAGATAATCTCTTTGAATGAGACTACTTGCACTTAATACAGTGACGAAAATTCGAATAGATCTTGGTATTCTTATTGTGAAATGGGTGGTGGTTGCGAGATTTGCAAGGGGAATGTTTCATCTAATAGCTATTTCAATCATAGACTAATACTTATAGTAGAGCTAATAGTTCTCTCACCAAATTTATGACATTTGGCCTGGTGTGATATTTACGTTCGATGTTGAAAAGAATTGCTTTACTAATACCAGATAGTTGCAATGGTTCAAAACAACGAACAAAATAACAACAACGGCATTTCGTTTTGTGTGTTAAAATTATTGTGTTAAATACAACACAAATGTATGCTAACAATAACAGTTAATAAAAAACTTTTAAAACACATTGGAATTTCACAGTTTTTCACTAAAACTACATGAAAAATTCAAACAAGAAGTTATTGTAATTCCACCTGGTGTATGTCACTTTTCGTCAAACATCTCTGTATCACACCGACCGCATCAAGAAGAGTGTGAAAGGAAACGTCAGATGAGCCAAATATTCTCTCTAGTATGAGATTTCTCTATGATTTCAATTCGTTTATATATATGACACAATCTTTTACACTAGGGTAATTTAACAAATATCTCCTAGTAGCAATTCAGTTAAGGAACCAACATAAAATACGTGTGAGGTAGGTTAGGTTACGTAGAAGTGGTTGCCATTATTCACACATATAGTACACTGAGGATGGTTGTAATATCACGGCACATGGTATTCCGTCTCCATCGTTGAACCTGTAAATTGACCTGGAATGGTTAAAGGACTTTCAAGTCATGTAATAAATACCCCATCTCGGTATACCTGGAGAAGACTGAAGAAGAGAAGTACATTAGTCCCTGGCGAACGAATTAGTGGTCCAAAAAACGGTTAACTCCCTGAATGCCTATCAGATCCAACATGAAGTAAGATCTACGATCGTCTCGTCCTTCTCTTCATCTCCACAGCTTCTAATGAAATCATGTGCTAAGATTCCTAGAAGCATTTCACCCTATTCAACAGTGTCCACTGATCACAGCTACTAGCTTAGAGATATCCTGTCTAGGATTGGATATCAAGTTTAGCGTAGGATTCAGGTCAAAACTTAAATCATACTTAGCTGGTGATCCAGCATTTTGTGCATCCAGATCATCTATTAGTTGCATTTTTGAGAGCTGCGGTTTTAACACATGTTCCAGGGGAACAGGTAAGGTAGTCCCTAATATCGCCAGGTCATCGGGTCTATGGTTCTCTGGAATATTGCTGTGCCCCAGCACCAGTATTACCATATATATTTTTAAAAAATCTGTACATTTCTCATCAAAAACCAATTTTTTTCGAAAAAATTAGTTTCAAAAAAGGAAGAAACTATATATGTGGGTTTTGAATTCACATTCCTTTGTTTTCAAATGTATGACACAAACCCTGGGTTTTTAGTTCACAATTGGAAACTTTAATTACATTTTTATTGCCATTGACTTAATAATTTAACAATTTAACGTAATTTCGTAACAATTTCGCGAAATCAAATAGATTCTAGCTTAAGTGAACTTCAGCTCTTATGGCGCACAAGTCTACAAGTAAAAGTGGCTGCATTACCGACAATTCCATATTGTTGTTAATTGCCAGTTTCTGTCAAATATTTATCAATTTTTTCGTGTAGGATTAAAGAAATCCGAAAGAAATGTATAAACCAAGTGCTTACAAATAATTGAAAAATCTACAACGTTACTGCATTCAAAAGGCAGAAGAAATGCGAATAACACTATGCAACATTTTTGAAGTCATCGAGTGCAACCTGCTTCTCGTGCGAAATTTCTCGAAGCTAACAAACCCCTATTTCGGTTTTGCTAGTTTAGCTGCTGTTCGGATTTTATGGCCTCATGTATATTTTGGCTAAAACTTAATTTTTCCGAAGAACATTTTTCTAACGGCTATATCTCGGAAACCAAATGGAATTTTGTTTTGCTCTCTTCGGCACAAGTGTAGCTATAGAATAGGAGAAAAAAGTGTAAAACAAACTAACCCAAAAAAACTGTCTCAAAATTGCAAAAATTTAAAAAAAAAAATTTAATTTTAAAAAATTTAACTAATCGGTGACTGACGTTTATTGACATGAAGCCTAATTCCCAATTCCATTAAGATCGGAAATGTTTCACGCGACTTATCGCATTGACAACACGGACGACTACCAAGCTTTTGTATGGGTGGTACCAGAAGGGTCGTGGCGACTTCGCCCATTTTTCCAATTAAGTAGATATTTACAGATTATTAACCAATGTTTGAGTTGCAGCTCATCACATCTACCAGAGAGAGGTTTTAGAAGAAACATGATTTTGTACTAAATGTGTCGATTTGTATGGGAGGTACCAGAAGGGGCGTGCCCAAAACGCCCATTTTCAATCCCAAACTCAGTATTGACAAATAATGGTCATTTTCACTTTCGCGGTGATCGATAATGATTTACGGCAGTTATCGTGTTGACCAGCGAGCCGGACAGACAGACGGACGGGGCTCAATCTTCTTAAAAAGTCCCAAAACGAATTTCGTCCAAAGATACTGATGGTCTAATATGGGCGTTACATTAACGCCTTCTAGGCGTTACATTTTTTCCGTATTAAATGATATACGATATACCCCCATCCTATGGGTGAGGGTATAATTGCATTAAAAAACTGAATCAGCTGTTCGAACGACTTTGCCTACAGATGCTACCATGAGTGTACACATATTTTTTTTACATGCCCTCTGTGAAGTTTGCTCAGGTTTCCTAATTTTAAATACAATTGACTACAATTGCGAATATTTTTTTAAATAAATTTGAGGAGGTAGTAATTCACTGAAAAACAAAAATCATTTTCAAAACTCGACTTCAAAGAGTTTCGAAACTGCTTTCGGTTTTTTCCGTGAATTACCGATTTTGAAAGAATTTTTCAGCGGTAAATATTGAAAATATCATGGGCGATTGCAAGTGAGTCACAAGGAGTTACAAATACTTACAAAAAAATCGGACCAATGGGGTGAATACATTTCATGTTTTGAATCCCAAACTAGTGTTTAAAACATAATTGATAGTAGTAGTAAGTATTATGGGTGGTATTGTTTTACCAACCAGTATATAGCTAGGGTCTACTATCTGTCATTTTCTGCACTTTTTCCGTGTGAAATGATATACTTATACATAGAGAGAGAGAGAGACCCACATCATAGTGAGGTTGTAAATATGAAATAATTTTACACCTATGCAAATTACTCCCACTGTACCTCCTCCCCCAACCATCCAACCTCTTTTATTTTAACATTTGTGGCTGACGTTTTTTTTTTGTCATCATCAATGTGTAGTTTTGTTCGTTCACTTTATTTTAATTGTTAACAAATTTATACGTCGGACTGTCACCCGGACGAACAGCCGGACCATTGTTGTCTTCATTTAAAAGTTTACGCACAAATGATGTAGTGGGTGCGATTCTGTACGTTGGATTCCACTTAAAATTCATTAAAATAGACGTTAAAGTTTTGCCAAAATTGTGAAGAAAGAGATTCATTGCCATCAAATTTGAATCATGTTCAGTCATTCGTTTAATTATTAACATCTTATTTGAAATTGAAATTGATTTGTCATACAAATGTACACATGTCTGTGCCTGTTTAATAGGTTGGCTCGAAATGCAAACATTGTAAGACTTGTGGATTTATGCGATTTGATTGAGGATGTTCTAGTGAAAGTGGTGTGTGTTTCCCTTGTGCTAATTGCTTCGCTAAGTACGAGTACATACACGCTGAAAACTTTGTCTTTTTTTGTTTGGATGCAAATATAACATGTTTGTAGCTTGTCGCAAATATACTATACTTGTTCTCAAACACATTCTGTTTGCTATTCAACATAACAAGTTTGAGACACAATGATTAATAGGCTATAATATATGTTTTTGAGACCCCAATTTGGCGTTTTTTTTAAAACCGCTAAAAACAACTACGAGACAGACAACAAAGAAACAAAAAAGCAGCTGAACTTCAATTCATGAAAACAGTGTTTGCGAACATGTACATGTTTCCTGCAATATGTTGCTGGGACCGATATTTTTCAGCGTGTAGGTAACACTGCTTTTGGAAACAATTTTCGTAGACAAGGCCGGAGACGATGGAATTACCTTAATTCGGGCACGAGGAATCGAACATCATTAGTTTTTGGGTTACAATTATGTGATTTTTCGATTTTGACCCACTTAAACTTTCTTTAACGAAGTTGTTCCAAACGTCTTGTCCTTCAACCTTTGAGAATAAAGCTTCCCTCTAAATCCACGTTTTTGAGGGTCTTTCATTAAGAACATCGGCAGAAAAGTAATTTTTCGACTTTCTTTGAGTTTTCCGTTCACAAATTGCCACTAATCAGATTCTTTTGTCAAATAAGATAAATCCTTTCTCAATATGACTATATTTATTTACTCATCTTCATTTTCAATATCGAATTGCACTTAATATCAATATCAATTTAATTTAATTTTACTTTTTCTACACGAAAATTTTTTTTTAGATAAAAACACTTTGTTTAATTGGGATTTGAACCAGTGTTCAAAATTGATCGCTCGCCCGCGCTCTTTCTCTTTTAAAATAAAGAGGAGGAGCAGACGAATGCTCAATGCCCTCGGGCAGAATTTCACAACAGCTCTGGTTCTCGGAGACAGTCGTTAAGCAAGCTCTTGTTTGGGCAGTTTAAACGATCAGCTCTTAACAAATACACAAAAATTTTGACGATTGAGGAGAATTTGCTCTAAATTCTCCCGTTACGATTAGTCCATAGAGTGTGAGAGGCGATTTGCTTTTTAAACAGTGTTACCACATATTTTAGGGAAAGTTATTCCATGTGGGATAATAAACGGGATAATAATGAATTACATTTTTTATTTCTACATTTATTTCTATACCCACTGTACTGTATCATTATTTGTTCATTTGTATACATATGTATTTACGTACATATGTATTTTAATTATTCTAATGAAAATAAGATCTCGCACTACTAAATCGCTAAAATTAAAACTAACACAAATGTATGGCAATACTTCGTGCATTAAATACTTTCTCTTTTTTCGCATCTCTCTCTCTCTCATCAATAAGTGGTGCTCAGTGTTGCCAGATAAAGTCGGTCACAAATCGTCAAATTGGAGGTGCAGAAATCGTCAAATCGTCAAAATAATTTTTCGAAATCGTCAAAAAATCGTCAACATTAAAAACTGCAATTGCTGTACCAAATTTCAAAATTTTTGCGGGGGGATAACAGTAAAACAAAGCAATTAAATCAATATGTTATAGTAATATTTTTAAAATTCATATATCTTTATTTAAACTCTATTCCGAAATCTGTTCAACTATTGGTCAAACAACCAACGAACAGAGTTGACAAATATGTGTACGAACACAATCGGAGCGATAACGTAGGCGGTGCAAATTTTAACACGTATTCTTATGGAAGAAAAACAAAAGCTGGGTTTTGACGTCGCTTCTGGCGTAAACGACAAAAATTAGAATTCTTTTTATTGCCCTGGCGTCAAGACGCAGAATGTTGGCGGCTTAATACAAAAATGGGTATGTGTTGAAAAACGTTTTCTATTTTTCTGACAATTAAAATTAAATTATTTAAAATTGTAAATTTATATTTTATAGGGTAAAAAAGAAGAGTCGATGCAGTTTTTGTCCTTCATGAATAATTTTCATTAACCCCTAATTGGCTGACCCCCGATTCAATTGTGTGAATTTGATTAAACGTCACACAGATAATATTTAGGATATTTACATACATATGTATATTATTGACGCGGTAGGTTTTATACATTAATATCGTAAGTTTTTAATAGATCTATACTTCCTCAGTCCGTCTACAAAAATGAAATCTCGATAATTCTATTATTTCAGAAATGGTTCCATTTGTGGGGAATTTTTCTACCCAATATCCCTTGATGGGTTAAAGTTTATGTTTAAATATGTATAACTGTCGCTCTTGCGTTACCAAAAATTTCAATTTTGGAATAGACTAAGAATCGTCATTCCAGAAGCTGAAATCGTCAAATCGTCATTTTATGTTTTTGTGACTAAAAATCCTCAAAATGACGATAAATCGTCACTTCTGGCAACACTGGTGGTGCTCATTATTTGACTCGGTACTGAAAGAGCAATTCAAACGAACGGCTCTGCGTTCTCTGTCATTGCGCGGGTGGTCTGTACGAAATGCTCGTCATCTGACAAAGAGCGGAGCAAATGTTATGCTCCGGCTCTCTAAATTTTGAGAGCCGGGGTGCTCGCGTGTGCCCGCACAAGAGCAATTTCTAACACTGATTTGAACCAAAGAAACACGTAAAAAAGTACAAAAAAGTGCAATGGCTGAAAAAAGTACTCTCGCCTACTTTGTTATGGGTTATGAAGAAAACAGTACAAAGAACAAAAAAGTACGTGTATTGTTGAAAACAGTAAGCCTGGCAAGCCTACATACATATATTTTGTATAAAACCGTAATTGCAACTCAAAAAACGAATGATGCAGTTCGAATTAGGGTAAAACCGTCCCCTCCGTCCTTGTCTCATTTTTCGACTTCCACAGTGTTATTCGAGGCCAATTGAGTCGATCTCAATACTATGACGCCTGCGAACATTCGTGTTTCGGGTGGAGCCGGAATGGATCGAACTGTGTTACTTCCTTTTGGCGATAAAAAAATTTCAACCTAGAATTTAAAAGGGCTTGGTGGTTTGAATATACTCATGTAGATCTATCATTTGGTGATCGAATGTTCTACTCCCGAGAGTGTCATTAAGATGAAGCATTGGGTGTAATGTCATTATTAAATTAAGCCCAAATTTGCTTTGGTGGGTTGAATGTATATGAATATAGATCTCACTTGGTGAACAAATTTCATACTCCCCAGACCATGACCCTTAACTTGTTGTATAGTGTAATTAAAAAGAAAAATATTAAATACCTCCCAATAAGAAAATAATATTATTTTCAATGAAATCGCAACCCAATGTACCATACGAATCTGTTACGAATTCGCGACAGATCCGTTTCTTCGGGCATTTTGTCCGAAACGGACATCCATCCGAAATTCCTCTCGAAAACGCGAATCGTTTTTTGTACTTTTTCGGATCCGTCTCGAACTCGTAATGGACTTCATAATCGAATCCGTTTCGGATTCTATTTTGTAAATAAAATGGATTCGAGACGGATTCGCTTTTATCAATTTCTGCGGATCCGAAACGGATTCGGTCTGATATTTAAAATTAAAATAGGTATGAATTATATTTTCTACCTCTAATCCACTGAAGTTTTTTTTTCACTTACATTAATATTAATTTTTTCAAATAAAAAAATTCGTTGTCACTTCGACCGAGTGACAAACGAATTTGTCGTCATAGTAAATACATTAGTGACGAGAACTTCAATTTGCTGTTCTGGGAGCCAAATGAAAAGCTCTTTTTTTATTTTAGGTGACAATGTTAGTTGTAACGTTCACAATAGCACATGACACTCAAAATGTTGTGTAAATTACAGCGTAAAATTATAAAAATGGCTACATCTCGCAAACGGAGTTTGCAAACAAAAAAATAAATAAAATTATCGTTTTCCAAGGGTTTCAGAAAAGGGTTTCAATTCACAAAGTAAAAACTTTTGGCGATTTTGGAGAAAAAAAAATACGAAAATGAACGAGTTCGAGAACTAGTGAACGAGTTTGGCCCAAGTCTAACTAAAGCTAAGGTCAGACCAAGGCAGCTTGAAAAGGTAGAAGCAATACTACAAAAATTACAACAAAGCAACAACAACCAACATTCTGTTTTTGTTTGGTGTGTAGTTTATATCCATATCAACGTACTACGAGCACAAAACAAAGGTAAACAGCATTTGACAGCTAGTGTGCACCACTTTGGCACCACAGAATGAAAAAAAAACAAATCAGCTGTTCTTATACCATAACCTTCTTGAGCAGCCTTGGGTCAGACGGTCAAATATTTTGCGTAAAATGGCTGATAATTATGTCAAATTGTTTTGTCATGCGTCTGACCCGCAAAATATTTGCTAATATTTGGACAGTGTGAACATTATGTGACAACACGTTATGCTTGTCAAATTTGTTCCGTTTGTTCTTGCAAGCAAAAATTGTTTACCTTTTTGGTGCAGTTATCAGAGCGTTGTATGAAAATTCATTTGAAAACAAGCAACTTTGTGTAATTATTTACAAAATGAATATTTAAAATTATTTATTAATTTATTTATAAAATAAATATTTTTGTATAATTGTCAATTATCGACAGAAAGAAGAAGAAACTCAAACTTGTTAATTGTTAAATCCAGCACTCGCTTGCAACTGAAATACAGTTTAGGATAAGACGCACGAATATAGTTTGGGTTCAATGCTCAATTTAAAAATTTTATTGCTTGGGGAAAAATAAGTTTTTACTTTGAGTACAAATATCCAGTCAAATAATTTTCGGCATCCCGTATTTATGGAGCTGTGGACCTTTAAAGTGGAGCAGTCTGAAGCGTTCAAGATATAAAGGGTTTGTCAATAAGAGCGCTACAAACGTTTTTTAAATAAAACAAAACCGGGTTTAGATACCAATGAAATTCTATATTCCTGTGAAAGTACGTTCGATGCCATTATGTATGGAACTCGATTTATTTTGCATGGCCACCACGGGCACGCTTGCAGAAGTCCAGACGCTGAACCCAATTTTCGACGGTTTTCAAGCATAAATCGGCCGATACTGCTGCAATTTCACGTTGGATATTCGTACGAAGTTCATCAATCGTCGCTGGCTTGTTGGCATAGACCATAGACTTGACGTAGCCCCACAGGAAATAATCTAACGGCGTCAAATCTCACGACCGAGGCGGCCAATCCACTGGGCCATTTCGTGAGATAACACGTTCACCAAACTTGGTTTCCAATAAATTGATTGTGGCATTCGCTGTGTGGCTTGTGGCGTCGTCTTGTTGGAACCACATGTCCTCCAAGTCCATATTATCCAATTGGGTCCCAAAATATTCGGTTATCATTGGACGGTAGCGATTCGCATTCACAGTAATGTGCCGGTCTTGATCATCACGGAAGAAGTACGGCCCAATGACGCCGCCGGCCCATAAACCGCACCAAACCGTAATTTTTTCGGGATGCAATGATGACTCATGGATTACGTGTGGATTGCTGTCTGACCAATAACGCATATTTTGCTTATTGACGAAGCCATTCAGACAGAAATGAAATTCAGAATTCAGAAATTGGACGTAGCGCTCTTAAAGTTGAGGCTACTGACTCCAAATTTCGGTAGTAAATTTTAATAATTTCGACTCGTTGTTGGCTCGTATATCGTTCCATGATGAAATGGCAAACCTTACTGAAGAGAAATGTCAAAAGAGCGGGAAAAAATATGGCGTCGTTTGCTGTCCCTATCGATTTACTTTTGTAGCGTCTCTGTTGAAAAATCCGTTACATACATCAGGCTGTCCCAAAAATGTTTCTTTCTCGATTTTCATGGTTGCTCAAGCTTGATTGGAAAGATTGATTTTTACAGATTTTTCGGAAGAGATTTTTCACAAGTCGAATTTCCACCAAAAATCAGGTATTCCTCACGTTTTTTGAATTTTACTTAAAACTCAGTCAATACCCACGATTTTCTTAGTTTGTAAGTCAACATTTTTAAAGCAAAACGTTGAATATTTTATTGTATATGCATAAACCATCAGTTTTGGCAATTATTTTGCTCAATAAGGTACCACGTATTAAATTTTTTCGTACATTTTGGATAAATTTTGTTAGTAACGCTTTATAACTTTTAAAATTTCTACGCAAATTTAAAAAAAAACTAATGATGAATTCTAAAAGACAGATATATTCCAAGCAATTCTGGAGAAAAATATTTTTAATTTGCTCTTACTGTTCCAGAGTTATACCATTTTAAAGCTTTTTACCCAATGTATGAACCTAAAAATATTCGCCCTTATTCCCGTTGTCGTCGTCGACGTCAATACAATATCGACACCATTTTTATTGGCGACTTGAAGGCATTTGGAAAAAAAAGAATTTTCCGTAATGTTTTAAGAGGGTTGTTTTTGGATCATAGACATTAAAAACTTTGTTGTTGTCGATGAGACAATACATTTATAACGTTCTAAAGTTGACAAAAATCTGATGACGACGTCGACGACGACAACGGGAATAAGGTCGATTATAAATTTTTTGTCTTTTTTTCATCGGATTTGATTTGAATCGGAGATACCTGCTTCAATAACACAGTACGACAGTGGTTGGTACACATGAGAAATGTTAACAGAATATGAAAATAGGCTTAAAATAAAGAAATACGTGTCTCGGCGTTTTGCTGTTGCACGTCAGAATTTTGAGAAAATCGATTTTTAAGCTTCGAAGGACCGTGGAGGTTCACTTGTAATGTAATACTATTATGAAAAGTTCTATAAAAACAGAATGGGTGAACCGATTTTAATGCTTGAGCCAGGTTTGAAAAGGGAAATAAATTTGGATGTTTTTTATTAAAAAACAATTTTTTTCTCCGCTAGATGACGCTTTAATTTTCATGTAAAGTTAACAAATATCCAAAAATGTAATGTAATGTAATGGACTAGGGAGAGCTTCTCACAACCAGTGAGCTGTGCGCGTTCTAGTTTTACACTCACTGATTGGGACCTACAGTTTTACACCGGTTCCGAACGCTATTTTGAGAAGCTTTTTCATGGCTATATGCTCGATAGTGTCGCCGTAACTAAGCGTGGTGACCGCCGTCGAAAGAAATTTAAGGTGGTCAGAGCAGGGATCGAACCCACGTTCTCATGCACAAAAGCCGCGTACACTACCAATGCACCACCGACGACAATGCCGAATAAAAAAAATCCGATTTAATTGTTTCTCTTCCACATTTTATCCTAAAAGATATTGGGTTTACATATTAAGCTTTTCAACACTGAACGAACCGAATTCTTAGAAATGTTTGGATGCAAACAAACCCACACGTCATGTTTACACTGTAAACAAAATGATAGAGTTGCATGTGAATGACAGTTCACTAAAATCCTGTTAGTGTCTGACTTTAACGGTTCTTCGATGTGGCACTGCAGCGTTCGTTACTTTGGTTAAGTACACACGCTACTGATCGTCGAGATACATGGAATTATTACCTATGACGTTAATGGTTTGGGGCCACAGCGAAGTAGCGACACAGTCGTTGTCGTCATCTGCAAAGACAACATCATTTCTTTCTCGGTTTCTTCATTTGTGTCGTTTGAGTCTGCGTTTGCGTCTGCTTCAACGTCGGCGTCGACGTAGCCATCGTCGAGCTTGTTTATCGAAACAACGGATACGTGAATGAACTGAACTGACGGAATTGAGCGGAGCGAGTGAGTGAGCACCGACATACATATATATATACACACACACACGATACAACCCAACAACCAGAGCACAACACGGATCGGATCGTAAAGTAAAGTTGCACAGATCAGCAGCAGAAAGTTTTCTTCTTACGAGTTCGAACGCACGATTTTCGTTGGCGCAACATTAGTTTTGAGTTGGCTACCAACGCGAGCGGGTCATTCTCTTTGCAAGCGACACACGTACTAAAAATCGTTCCTCATTGTATCTACACCTACATATATTTAAATATATATAGATAGATATATCTAAATGATCTATATATATGTATAATTTTCTCTACATTTTGAAAAAAATTAAAGAAATAAAAATAATTTATAAAAAAAAACTCGAATAAATGTACACTCCATGGATACTACCCCACCAGCTACATAATATTCTACTGCTGACACTTGGATATATACATTTCTATATATAAACATGCAAATGAAAAATATATATTTTTTATTGAAATAAAAAAAAAAAAAATATTAAAAAAAGCGAACAACTAGAAAATGATATAAAAATTGTGTTATACAATCAACGGGGGAAGAATGAAAAAAACTAAAAAATACTAAATTTAAGAAAACTTAAGAAATTTCTTTGAGAAAAAAATACGAAAATTTAGCAAAAGAACAAACATTAAGCTGCGTACGCTGCGATGAATTTGTGCCAAAATCTTTAGTTTAAAAATAAAATAAGAAGGAAAAATAACCGATGAATATTTAAGTGGATATTTTAAAATTAGATTTGAAATTGCTGTTGTTTGTCTCTGCGCTCTGTCAATCTCTTTCGATTCTGATCCGTTTGTTTTTCGATCAATTTTATTCAATTAGTTACAATGTAATGCTCTATATTTTTTTCACCTTCTCTCTATCTCTCTCTCTCTCTCTCTCTTCTTGATCGTTTTAGATTTAGAATCTTAAGGATACTACGAACGAAATATTATAAATAATTGATTTGTTAGATATTTTCCGTTTACTTTTTCGTATTCGATAACTGACTTCTTACCAACTGTTGAGAATACATCACTTTGTCCGTCCCCTCCGCACTTGTCCCCGTGAGAAAATAAAAGTACATAATTGCAAGAACAACAACAACAACAACAAACACGAAATAGTTTAATTTAAACAATTAAAATTTAAATAGTACAAGCAACTAAATTCAATAAACGACTACAATTTTAACGGTTAAAACGTCATTTCAACTTTAGTAAACACGAATTCAAAATGATGATGGAGAACGGTCTCTCCATGGATGGCTACGGGGAAAGCTACATGGAGCAGGAGGAAGAGTGGGAGCGTGAGGGACTCTTGGATCCAGCCTGGGAGAAACAACAAAAGAAGGTATGTACCAAACACCCACCCAACCCCCACACACTTTTTTTGCAATATCTATAGT
Source organism: Phaonia tiefii (assembly GCA_963931995.1). Taxonomy (NCBI): domain Eukaryota; kingdom Metazoa; phylum Arthropoda; class Insecta; order Diptera; family Muscidae; genus Phaonia; species Phaonia tiefii. The sequence goes on along the minus strand of OZ008370.1, from coordinate 38,629,749 downwards.
CGTTATATAAAAATCGAAATGGATCGGTCGAACTTATTGATTTGTGCCCTAAATCTAAAGGCGGGGGGCGAATAATAATTTGGGCAGAATTGATGTAAATATAGTATGAAATCATATATACAGGAGCCAACATATGTGTATATGTACATCCATCGCATGTATGCTGCATATACCTATACCGATGCACACATCCTATGAAACAGCCACCAACCAACCACCCCCGTGTCGGCCTTCTAACACATAGATACATATGTTCCGAACATATTATATGCGTTTATCCCCACCTCCCCCTATCCGTTGGATGGATATTTTTACTGAAACAATAACAAAACCAATAGAAAGAAGGCAGCAAAAGTTTGACCAAAATCTTATAAATAATATTCTGTCGCTTTGGCCAAAACACCCACGATCTTTTTTAAAGAACTTTTTCAAATTTCGGTTGTTGAGTGCCATAGAAAACATTCCCCTCACCAGTATCGGTTGTGATTTTGATGCGGCTCATTGATGCTGCAACGAGCGAACGATCTTGACCTGATCCTGATGCCTAAGTTGCCAAAGGCCAGTTAGTGAGATTTCCAACCACTTACTAGCTAATGACATGAATTTGCCATACCTTAGTTACTCATTCATATCAATTCTTCCTGCTCAATTTTGAGTTTTGTGTACACTTTCAACAGTGTAGCGACGCCGCTATTCACCTCATTCACCACATTCACCATCTAGAAGAACATTTCGGTAAAGTTTTAATTCGGTGTGTTTTTTTTTTCGTTGAATGCGAACAAAAAGCTTTTTCACATTTAAAAATAGACAACTTTTGTGATTTTTCATTATTTTTTTTCACACAGCACTTTCCTTCCTCACGATTTTCACATTTTCCCTGTGTTAGAGAAAACACATTAAAATCGGTCAGCGAGAGAGGGGGGCGAAGTGGGGAAGCCGTGAAAATATGTATATATGTATAGTATATATCTAGTTAGAAAGACGAAAATGTCGAAATTTTCAGAAAAATTTAGTAAAAAATTCGTATATATTGGGTTAAGTTTCTTGTTATGCATTCATATTTGTCACAATGTCAACCATTCGATTCCCAAATCGCGTGGAAATGAGACAATTAGGTCTGGGTCCGTATATCTGACACGATTTTAAATATTGTATATGTATGAAAAGATTGAAAAACAGCCATCTTCGGGATATATTAATTTGATGATAAGGGTTCGTTTTACTTCATGTATCTTAGTTACTTCTGAATAAATTTGTGGAAGATTATGATGCCAATTGTGTCCTCCATTATGAATGTAAACCAATTAATTAAACAATTCAATACCCTTGGAGATTTTCTAGGTTTCACTTTCACTTATGGCCAGTTTTTCAGTCACTGGTGATCTTCGTTCCTTAGTTAAAATGTGGTTAAACATCGAATTGTGTTTTTCACTGAAAAACCACTGATAAACACAATGCAAAGTTAGTGGTGCTTTTCAGTCAGTGGTGATCTTCGTTCCTTAGTTAAAATGGGGTTAAACATCGAATTGTGTTTTTCAGTCATTGTTTAACTATGATTTAACCACCCAATGTTGGTGGGTTAACTTTTAGTCAGAACCATATGATTTTGACAATAAAATTACTAACTGTCAAAATGAGAAAAGTACGATTTTATAAAATACATGTTTCTGATTTGCGTATTTGTACACATACGTTGAGATCGTTAAATTGTTGTGCCTATATAGTGTTTTACACATTTTTGTTAAAATGACTTCAATTTTTTGCATCTATTTCTTATTTTACATATGTAATTACATTTTGTTTATTCCCCTTTGCTATTTTGATATTTGTCCCAAAACAGATGTTTTTCTTCCAATAAGAAGACAAGGGTTGCCATATTCGTTAACTTACATTAACTCACCACTGAAAAACACAATGCAAAGTTAGTGGTGCTTTTCAGTCAGTGGTGATCTTCGTTTCTTAGTTAAATTGTGGTTAAACATCGAATTGTGTTTTTTAGTCATTGTTTAAGTATGATTTAATCACCCAATGTTGTTTGGTTAACTTTTAGTCAGAACCATATGATTTTGACAATAAAATTACTGACTGTCAAAATGAGAAAAGTACGATTTTATAAAATACATGTTTCTGATTTGCGTATTTGTACACATACGCTGAGATCGTTAAATTGTTGTGCCTATATAGTGTTTTACACATTTTTGTTAAAATGACTTAAATTTTTTGCATCTATTTCTTATTTTACATATGTAATTACATTTTGTTTATTCCCCTTTGCTATTTTGATATTTGTCCCCAAACAGATGTTTTTTCTTCCAATAAAAAGACAAGGGTTGCCATATTCGTTAACTTACATTAACTCACCACTGATAAACACAATGCAAAGTTAGTGGTGCTTTTCAGTCAGTGGTGATCTTCGTTCCTTAGTTAAAATGTGGTTAAACATCGAATTGTGTTTTTCAGTCATTGTTTAACTATGATTTAACCACCCAATGTTGGTGGGTTAACTTTTAGTCAGAACCATATTATTTTGACAATCAAATTACTGACTGTCAAAATGAGAAATGTAAGATTTTATAAAATACATGTTTCAGATTTGCGTATTTGTACACATACGTTGAGATCGTTAAATTGTTGTGCCTATATAGTGTTTTACACATTTTTGTTAAAATGACTTCGATTTTATGCATCTATTTCTTATTTTACATAATTCCATTTTGTTTGTTCCCCTTTGCTATTTTGATATTTGTCCCAAAACAGATGTTTTTCTTCCAATAAGAAGACAAGGGTTGCCATATTCGTTAACAATATGGCAACTTACATTAACTCACCACTGAAAAACAAAATGCAAAGTTAACCTCTAATTAACTTAGGGCGAGTTTCACACTGCTCATTTAAAAGCTCCCGGAAATTTTGCATATTAAATGACGTTTAAATGACAAGCATCGGGCATTTAAAGTACATTTAAATGGAGAATTTTCAACTGTGAAACTGGCCATTAGAATTACGATTAAGTAATCCGATTGTTAACTACCCACTTAAAAACTGGCCATTAGAGTACATTGATATAGTAATGCCAATTCGAACGCAATTGCTCTACTAACCTTATTGATACTATACGAGGGTTGCTATTTATATTTCGGGTCCAGCAATAAAAAAACAATCAGTTATCATTGGAAATGGTTTTATTGTTTTTCAATGTATTCTCCGTGAAGATCAATACACTTTTGCATGCGCTCAAACCAATTTTCGAAGCACTATTTCCACTCCAATTGAGACACCTCCAAAACATGGTTTTTGAACGTTTCAACAGCTTCTTCGGGCGTCGAAAAACGTTGACCACGCAGTAAAAAAAAGTCATTGGGTGCCAAATCAAGGCTGTACACACTCTGGAAAATAATGGCACCAGCAACATATTGCAGGAAACATATACATGTTTGCAGGCATTGTTTTCAAGAATTGAAGATCTGCTGCCTTGTTGTCTGCCTCGTTTTTGGTTTTAGCGGTTTTCAACAAAAAACGTGACATTTGGTTCTCAAAAACATAAATTATAGCCTATTAATTATTGCGTCTCAATCATGTTATTGTGGCCGTCGGTGGTGCAATGGTTAGTGTGCGCGGCTCTTGTACATGAGATCCTGGGTTCGAACCCGGCTCTGACCACCTTCAAATTTTCTTTCGGCGGCGGCCACCTCGCATAGTGACGGTGACACTATCGAGTATCTAGCCATGAAAAAGCTTCTCAAATTACCGTTCGGAATCGGTGCAAAACTGTGGGTCCCAATCAGTGAGTGAAAACTGGAAAGCGCACAGGTCAGTGATTGTGAGAAGTTCTCCCCAGTCCCTTCATGGGATGTAATGGGAAACCATTTATTTTTATTTAGTTATTTAATCATGTTATACTGAGTAGCAAACACAATGTGTTTGAGCACAAGTATAGTATATTTGCGACAAACTACAAACACGTTATATTTGCATCCAAACAACAAAAAAAGACCGATGTTTCTACGTGCGACGGATGACCCATCAATTCAACATGTTGAGTGCTCAAATAGTCCATTGTTGCAGCTGATGTGTGAGAGCTCGCATTGTCCTGATGCAAAATGATCCTTCTTCTCTTGTTGTTTTTCATTATTTCTTCGAGCACTGCTGGCAAACAGATGGTGGTTAACCACTCAGAATTGACCGTTATACGTTCCACTAAAGGCACAGTGGCCACATGACCGGTTATACCGAAAAAACGCGACCATTTGCTTCGATGTGCTGGAACAACTTTTGTTAGATGTCGCTCGTCTTGAAAGACCCATACGGTCGATTGTTGTTTTGTTTCGGGCTCCTATGCATAGATCCATGATTCGTCACCTGTGACGAAAAACGCGTTTGCATTTTTTCAACATTTCTTAGCTGCAATCGACAAGAGCCTTTTTTTCAGCATTCGTCAAATTATGTGGGGTCCAACGAGAACATATCTTTTTCACGGCCAAATGAACTTGCAATATCTTATTGATGCTTGTCATACTACTGCCCAAGGATGCCTCAATCTCACGGTATGTCACATGTCTTGCTGTATGAGTTCACGCACATATTCGATGGTTTCCGGCAAAACGACCCAAGTTGGACGACCTTCACGAAATTCATCCCGGAGCGAACGGCGTCCGAGACTGAACTCTTGGTATCAGCCATTTGCAGTGGTTTTTGATGGAAACAAGTTGATTAAGACACTCTTGTCTCGATAATTCACGCCGAAAATCGTAAAAAATTGGCGCTCGAAAATTTTCACGGATTAATTAAATTGTTTGACCGAGATGAATTTTTCAACACTGTAAATACAACACATAGTGCTTGTAAATGAAAACGTTCTATGTATGTTTATGCTAAAAAATTCCAACTTTCCAATGGATGTTCTAGTTTGCATCTGACAACACTAGTATTGCCACGACCCGAAATATAAATGGCAACCCTAGTATTATTTGCAAGCATGCAAATAATAGTAGGCAAATAATACTAGGCAAATAATACTACGAAAGCATCCCTGGATGCCGACATACGTTTTAATGTATGAGAAGTTCATGCCACACGAGATAACTGGTTGGAAACATTTTTCTAATCAGTGTTGGGGTTTTTTAATTTGCAGGTTTAATTTGCATTTATCGAATGCAAATGTAAAAAGAATTGCATTGTACGCAATTACAATTCAAAAGTTGTGCATTTGTATTTGCTCAGACAATACAAATGCATGGTTGTGGAATCGGATGTCAATTGTAATGAAATAAATATGTATATATGTCCTTTATTTATTTACACAGAATATATCAATGTAAATCAATATTGCAATACAAAGTTTAAATAAAAGGTTCACGAAGAATATAGGGCATCAAAATGAAATTCTGTTTTTATAGTATTTTATATGTACAGGTTTGTGGCTTCGATTAGTATTGCCATAATCCTGTACAAATAAAATATTTGAAATTCAAAATTGTCAGACATCAAAAAAATGCTTTTGAAATAGCTACAATGGTTTTTAATTTTTTGTTCAATTTGCATTTGTTCAGGTAATTCAAACTAAACCACAAATTATAATTGAAGCCCCTGGTGGAAGGTGTTAACTCATTTTTTTTTAAAAACAATACGATTATTTTCCTTCTTTTAATGTTTCCATGGCATCTGATTTTGTTTTAAATAAATAAATAAATGTTTACATCCCATGAAGGGACAGGGAAGAGCTTCTCACAATCCAATCACTGAGCTGTGCGCTTTCCAGTTTTCACTCACTGATTGGGACCTACAGTTTTACACCGATTCCGAACGGTATTTTGAGAAGCTTTTTCATGGCTAAATACTCGATAGTGTCGCCGTCACTATGCGAGGTGACCGCCGCGGAAAGAAATGTTAAGGTGGTCTGAGCAGGGATAGAACCCAGGATCTCATGTACAAGAGGCGCGCACACTACCATTGCACCACCGATTTTATTTTAGATAAGAAAAAAGTCAACATCTGATATTTAAATTATTAAAATTTTTAAATTTTAATTAACAATATTAATTTAAATTTTTTTTAAATCAGATACCATGGAAAGGAAAATATTGTTTTTGAAAAAAGTGAGTTAACACCTTCTTCCGCCAGGGGCTTCAATTGTCTTATAACTATTTGTCCATGTATAGAAATATGTAATAGACAAAATCAGTGAAACAAACTCACTGGCATGGCTAATTTTGCAGTCCTTGACAAGTTCATCAGCAGATAAATGCATGCGAAGTGTATCGATCAAAACTCTGCTAACCCATCAAATGAAATTTACACATGTGAAGTGTATCGATCGAATGCCCCTAAGAATCAACAAAGTCATTAAATCAAACTCACTGGTTAGAACTCATAGTTTTGAACTACTTGACAACTTCATCAGCTGATGACATAACAACTGTTCTGAAACTGTTACCCCCTGCAGATAATCGCATGAGAATTTTATCGCTCAAAACTGCCCTAATCCCTCGAATGAAATTTGCACATGCGAAGTGTATCGATGGAAATTCCCTTAGTATCAACACTGAAACTCATTACATTTTTACAGCAGTTTTAATAGAATAACGAACAGTTCTAAATTATAAATTTTTAGCTTAAAAAGGATTTCAAACTCGTTTTCTGTCTTACCCGAGTAAAAAAAGTTCAGATATAATGGGATCTTAGTAGACGTAGTTAGATCTGAAAAAAATATATGTAATATGATCACATTAAATCAGAACTGATCTATAACTAATTAGGCCTAGTTACAACTAATTATGTCTCAAATTTATCCTGGCCAGATATAATTGGTTCTAAAGTGATATATAGTTAGATCTAACGCAAGATATAATTAGGTCAGGGGCGAGATACGGTTATACATATGTAGTCAAATGTCTGATGATATCTAACGAGATCTGCATCTAAATAGAACCTTATACATATATCGCCAGACCTATACAGCAAAAAAAATTTACATTTTGAAGCAGTACGTGTTTCTGAAAGCTCTACACTGCTTCTTGCTTTAAAAAGTGCAACTGTGTAGGGGAGAATATAGAGATTTTTGGAATGTTGTACTGAAGTGCTTCTGAGAACTAATAAACAAATGCATCACAATTTATTAAAAACCTTTAGCAATGTTACTATCTTAGACAAAAACATTTATTCTGCTATCACTAAATTTTTAAATCTTAGGTGACAGTTTCAACAGCTTCTACGTGGGAATTTAGTTCCAAAAAGAAGTGCTTCTTCTATCAGCCCATTGTTTAGTGCTTCCGACCATTTTGGTGCTTCTAGTGCTGCTTTGTGGCAAGTAGCTTTTTTGCCGGGTAATTATGTCCCACGCGAGATGCAATTATATCGTGCTGGAACAAATTTGAGATCAAATTAGATCCAAGACATATTTAGATAATTACAGATCAGTTCTGGTCAAATTTGAACCATTTTTCGGATCCAATGAGATCGAGTTAGGTCTCCTAAGATCTAAACATATCTACACTTTTTTTTACACGCATTAATCAATTAATGGTTCAGTTTTCAAATTGATATTTTAACAATTATCTGACTAGATATTTTTAAATTTCCTAAGATGCAATTTCAAATCTAATATCTTATCGTTTTGAAAAACTTATCTTCTTGGTGGCTAAAACATCAGACTGTTTGTGAAACCGAAAATTTCGAAAAAAAAGAAGTTTGTATCTCAGCTGATATCGCAAAAACATGCCGGTGCGACATTTTAATTATATCAATTGTGTCTAAAAGACAACATTTGTTGTACTTATGGTATTTCCTGTGAAACATCACAGTCGATAAAGAATTTATGAATTCAGAAAGTGGCACTTGTATCAACACATGCGAATTTTTCTTACTCCATATGTGCCATGCATTGATTGAATAGAGTGAAATTGTAAAATAAACATTAGGCCTGTTTTATTTTAAGCTGACACCGAAATTCAAACAACGTTAAAAATATAACGTACTTGAATTACGCGCCTAAACAATTGTTTGTGATTTTTTGATGATGATACAAATTTAACATGCCAACATAGATAAAGGGTTATCCATTTGACGGTTTCAAAAAACCCCCGTTTCCCATTACATCCCATGAAGGGATTAGGGAGAGCTTCTCACAACCAGTGAGCTGTGCGCGTTCTAATTTTACACTCACTGATTGGGCCCTACAGTTTTACACGGGTTCCGAACGGTATTTTTGAGTAGCTTTTCCATGGCTTAATGTCGCCGCCACTAAGAGAAGTGATTCCCATCGAAAGAAATGTAAGGTGGTCAGAGCAGGGATAGCTTTTCCATGGCTAAATACTCGATAGTGTCGCCGTCACTAAGCGAAGTGACCCCCGTCGAAAGAAATGTAACGTGGTCTGAGCAGGGATCCAACCCGCCTACTCATGTACAATAGCCGCGCACACTACCATTGCACCACAGACGGTCACAAACCAATTAAATGTAAAAATAAAACAAAAACCTAGTAATGATGTCTTCCAATTCCTTAATCGTAGCCGGCTTTTCTATGTAGACTTGGGATTTTACGTAGCCCCAAAGCAAAATGTCTAGAAATCTGCTATCACATGATCTAGTTCCGTTATCATGGCGCGATATCGCGGCCGATCCACTTTTATATACCGGCCGCCCTTATTTTTGAAGAAATATGAATCGATGCTTCCATCAGCCCATAAACCACACAAAACTGTTGTTTTGTCTAGCTACGAGGGCGGATCAATAAGTCCATGACTTTTCGAACTTCCTTCGTAGTTATATGAAATGCAACACTGCTCCCATCAAGTACCATCGGAAATAAAAAATAAGGTCCACTATATCCCAAAGTTGTGTTTACATTTGCTTTTTAAGGATTCCTCGATTTTATCGAAATTTTGCAAATTCTTATCAATTTTTGGTTAATGTATGAGAAATTCCTACTACAAGCTTACAAGTCATGAACATTTTTCTAATTGAAAAATGGTTTGTTTTTGTTGGAAATAATAAGACAATTCAGTTCAACACACACTCACTGGCATGACAAGTTTCGAACTCCGTGACAGTTTCATCATCAGATGCCTAACTATTGTGCCTGAATTTATACCATCGGTTGATCATCAATCGTATATATACAAACTCAGTTCTGCAATTCACATGTGCGAATTAGTATCGATAGAAGAACCCTAACCTGGCGTTTACACGGGGCAGTTTTGTTCCGACAGTAGCAACACATTCACACATTTTTACTACCCCACTTACACTTCTCTCACTTGCCTCGCCACTGTCTCTGATTTTTCAACGACAGTAACTTCGGTCTTGATCATGATCTGAACCATGATCTGAACTAGTAAAGGTTGGCGCAATAGAACAACTGATTTTGCTTTCATATGACTCCATCTGTTAAATTCAGTGTATTTTGTTGTTGTACTTTTTTGTTAGAGTCATGAAACAAAAACTAAATGCCCGTTGTTGGTTCACACAAGTACAACAAATCCTACTGCGTCAACCTCTACTAGTTCAGCCATCGGCCATATCGGTGACGTTTCGTAGTAATTTGAGAAAAAAGCAAAACATCGCAAACGACTTTACAAATTGGGAAATATATTTGTATTTGAAAATTTTACTAATTTTTATTGAAATATTGTTTGGCAATACAAACATATAAACATGAATACATGTCTAATTTTGCAGAGTACATCAGTTCCATTGTAATTTGGAGAAGTAAGACAAAACACAATGGCAAAAGAGCGAAGAAACATAAAATCAGAGCCCGAAATTTAACGAAACGACACTGTAGGCGGTTGCTTAAAACTGTACTGTGTTTATAACTGGCTGGACGCATACGCCGCACAAACAATTTTTCTCTTTGTGACAACTAATACATATTGTCAACTAAATTGTCTCAAACTGTCCCGTGTAAACGCGCCGTAAGAATCCAAAACACAAACAACTATTAATAAATAATTATCTCTAGCGGATTTGGACTAATATAATTTTTAATTTAGTTGTCTTAGATCCTCGTTATGTTTAAAGTTGTAATTTCCTTTAAGGCTATAAGAGATCATGTTTTCTCCGGTTAGTGAAAAAAATGTAAATGCCGCGGGTGGGATTCGAACTCACATTCGCTGGACGATCGTTTCGATGTTTGTGAAGCCACTGCGGTGTGTATTTACACAATTTTTTGTACTTTGTAAATAATTTAAACGGTTGGTTGGGTACCCAATATTACAGTCAACTACAGTACCAATAAACAAATATTAGGAACAAACATTAATAAAATTGTCAAGGTTTTAGAGCAGCTAGTTAAAAGTCATTTACGGGAGAAATAAAATCAAGATCAATTCACTAAAAGCTAACACTAAAATTTTTATCATTAAAAGTGGCTCCCGAAATTTATTTATTAAACTCTTAGGTACAATATTGTCATGTACAGTAAGATGATATTAAAGTATTAACCGCTTATGAGTTATTGATTGTAAATTTCGACCACAATTAAAAACAAGTACTTTTTAACATAATTTTCAAAACGTATTTAAATTCGTTGGTTCGCTAATAACACCGTGAGACAAAATTAGATTTTTTTTTGAAAATGATGGGCTTCTGTCAACGGATTCTGGTAGAAAAGTGTTACAAAAAATATACGTGTATCGGCGTTTTGCCAGATCTGATCAGAATTTTTTTAGGGCGGGTCAAAGTTTCCGCCCCTCGGAACTTTCCTGCAACATATCGGCATGCAAAATTGTGTGTTCGTTACTTCTGAGGTACAAACTATGTTCAGGTGTTTTATACAAAAGATTCAGATAAACATTTTTGTGGAACAAATTCACCCTCTGTCACGTATAAATAATTTTTACTTTTTTTTTGAAAACTCACAAAAAACTGCTCGAAAATGACGGGGGGCGTGGTCAAAATGTTCTACAAAAATGATCGCCATAAAATTTCACTATATGTGTCCGAACACTCCAAGACACAAATCTTAGACCACGTGGTAGATAATAAGCAAAAACTAACTGCCTTCTAAGGTTAATAATGAATTTTGTCATTTTATAGTCCACATAATATAATGAATTTTGTCATATTTCATCTTTTATCTAGCACTTGGGCTAAGATTTGTGTGTTTGGAGTGTTCGGACACATATTTGTAGAACATTTTGACCACGCCCCCCGTCATTTTCGAGCATTTTTTTGTGAGTTTTCAAAAAAAAGTAAAAAGTAAAAAATACGTGACAGTTAGAGGGTTAATTTGTTCCACAAAAATGTTTATCTGAATCTTTTCTATAAAACATCTGAACATAGTTTGTACTTCAGAAGTAAGGAACAGACAATTTTGCATGCCGATATGTTGCAGGAAAGTTCCGAGGGGCGGAAACTTTGACCCGCCCTAAAAAAAAAATTCTGATCAGATCTGGCAAAACGCCGATACACGTATATTTTTTTTAGACCTTTCTACCAGAATCCGTTGACAGAACCCTATCATTTTTTTTGGTGTCGCACAGTGTCATTGGTTCACCGGATCGAATGAGTAATAACTATTGAAATTAATTTCACATACGCTCCAAACACCCACCCCACCACCATTATGTTACACAGGACAAATATTTACTGAGAAACCGCTAACAAAACAAATCCAGATGAAATAGAAGACTCTCTTAATTTGTATAAACTAGTTTCAGATTTTCTCTAATTTTCCCAATGGTGGAAATTTTGCCCTCTGGGCGCGTTATAATCCTAAGTGTAGACAAATTTCATTATACAAGATCTTATGATCAAAATACAGCCTCACAAAAGGTTAAATTGAAATCATGATATCCCCGCAACTATAACAATTGCGATTACTTTGAATTTTGACAGCTGATTTGTTATGAGTCATAAAGTTAATTTGGTAAAATTAGTTTTGTTTCAAATAGTGCGTGCGCGTTCAATGAATACCCATTGAATGATTTGGCAAGAATGACATTAAACAAACCATATATATTTTATAAATAATCTGTTAAAGTGTCAACAATGTTTACGAAACTGACATTAAACAAACCATATAATTTGTAAATAATCTATGAAAGTGTCAACAATGCTTACCAAACTCCATCTTTTAAATTACAGACATTTTCGAAATTTCTACAAACTTCTATCAGATCAGTTTAATAGAACACGTACATTGTCATTAGAAGTTATACAGGCATTCCTAAGTTTATTTGTATTTCTTGTTTTGTAAGTGAAGGTCATGTTGAAAGCAGACGTGAATAGCTGTCTGTGTTTATGTCAAAAACAGCTGTGCAAAACAACTGTAAAAGCCGCGAAATTCTGCCTCTCCCTAATGACTATTCGCCAGAGTGAACGGGCCAGGTGGGTGGATCAGGTAAACATGGGAACAAATGATTGTTGTTAGACAAAATCCAATATAATATATATAAGTAGGTGCGTGTTCTTACATACAAACATTTTTACACATTATATATATGTATGTATGTACATGTGTGTAATTATATATATACCTGTGTACATTCAGATGTTTGTACACCTGAGAAATGTCGAGCCAAAGCAGAGGTGATGGATGCTTTAATTAAAACAGAAACTGCGAGTACTTTGAAAGATAAAAGTACAAACTGCAAAGTGTAGAAGGAAGTAGCAATAAGAAGCGGCAGCCATACGAATAGAAATACATGTACATACAGACAGACAGCCAGATACTCTACATAGAATTTGAGCAGATCTGCGACTGACGCGAATTTCGCAAGTATTGAGATTTAAATCAAAAACAGAGGCGCCGCGCAGTTCTCACGTTTTGAAAACATTAATTTGCAATCTACATATTATAATGAAATATTTTCCCTACTATCCGCATATAAATAGTTGATCATTGAAAATATTTGCTCACATTTCGAAATTGTGTTTATTCATTAATACTAGATGCGCATTTGGTCTTCAATGAAGTGACATTTAAATTGTATTTTTACTACATTTTGTTTAGTATATACGAGGGGCGGCTCATTGAAATTATACAAGCAAAGAAAAATTTCGTTCCCCACAAACGAAATGTTAGACATCTAAACTTCGTTTGAGGAATTTAGTTGCGGCAATTGAACATTTATGTTTATGAGAATCGAACAACCTGCACAAACGACGAGAAAACGGGACCTTGCGAATGTTTCGAAGACCAACAAACGCCTAACATTCAGATTTGCTTGTTTGATTTCGTTGAAAGAAGACAGTATCCGAATGTGTGTTTATAAAAACTTGGTTTCTCTCGAAAGAAGAGAGATCACCTGATGAGTGTATGCGTATGTGAATACACTTTTCGTTTATAATAAACGTGTTTCTTTATTTGCCGCGAAAGACAAATTCCGAATAAAGTTGTTAACAAAAGAAACGACATTTACGATAAACGATTTTTATTTGCGGGAAAGTCATCAACATTTGTGGTCAAACAATAGAGTAGTTTGAAAAGGAAATATTTTTGGGATAAATAGAATATTTTCACGCAAAACGAGCACTTCAATTTTCTTTGCGTGCAGGTTAACCAGCTGAGTTTTTGCCACCGTTATGTAACCACTACTTGACCAACTGGTTTTGATCAAAAAGCTGGACACAATGTGAAGAAAAGTTGAATTTTTTGGTTTTAAATAGAAAATTAAATAAACCCAATGTGCACAAAAACGGATGCGGATCTGTTACGGACCCGTTCCGGATCCGTAATAGACTTAAAAAAGGAATCAGTGTAATCGCGAATTTACGGATCCGTTGCGGACCCGTTTCGGATCCGTAAAGTATTTGAAAAAAAGGAATCAGTGTAATCGCGAATTTACGGATCCGTTGTGGACCCGTTTCGCATCCGTAAAGTATTTAAGAAAGGAATCAGTGTAATCGCGAATTTACGTATCCGTTGCGGACCCGTTTCGGATCCGTAAAGTATTTGAAAAAAGGAATCAGTGTAATCGCGAATTTACGTATCCGTTGCAGACCCGTTTCGGATCCGTAAAGTATTTGAAAAAAGGAATCAGTGTAATCGCGAATTCGTAAAGTATTTGAAAAAAGGAATCAAAGTTACAAAAGGAATCACTGTAACCGCGAATTGAATAATCCATTTCAATCCCGATTTGTCTCCGTAAAAAAGTAAGAAAAGGAATCAGTGTAATAGCTAATTGAGTTTTTTTTTAAGAGTAGGTCCTTATGTGGGACCCAGAAAAATCAGTTTTTAATCATTTTTTTTCGTAAATTACAACTCAATTGGAATCTATTTTTTTTCGAATAGGAGAAAAGCATTGAAAGTCAAATTTCATTTCATGTCATTTATTATACAAAATTGTAACTTTAAAGCATATTGGCCAATTAAACAAGTACCTAATATGATGTCCATAACGAGTCCGTAACGGATCCGAAAAACGGACATAAAATCCGTTTTTGGATCGTTTTTTTGGGAGGAATTTCTCCCGCTTGCGGATCCGAAACGGATCCGTAACTGATTCCGTTACGGATAGAAAGTACGAAGAAGTGGATCCGTTGCGGATCCGAAAATGATCCGTTTGGCACCCTGGGAAAATACATGTATTTTAGACCGACTCACAAAAAAACGTTCCTTTTGTTCATCCTCTCAAAATGAACATTGGTTTGTTTTATGAAAAGGCTTCTAAAAATACCGTTCGGAACCGGTGAAAATCTGTGGGTCCCAATCAGTGAGTATAAAACTAGAAAGCGCAGAGCCCACTGGTTGTTAGAAGCTCTCCCCGATCCCTTCATGGGATGTAATGGGTAACCATTTATTTATTTTATTTGTTTTAAGATATTTCGTGTCTAGTATTAAGATCCCGTGAACTGGCCCATTTTTAAAAAAAAGGTTTTTTTTTTAGTTTTTCTAAGAATATTGTAGACAATTAAATCAGAAGAATCTCCGTACCAAAATTTTAAAAATTCGATTTTTTTTCCAGAATATGTATCTCGAAAAAAGGCTGTGTCAGGACATTTTTTGACATGTTTTATATACCGTTGGACGCGCCATAAAACCCCTTTCATGTGATACTAATGCTAACTGTATACCGGGTCTTTAGCTAAAGTGCAAGTTTAGCAACATATTGCAGGAAACATGTACATGTTTGCAAGCATGGTTCTCATGAATTGAAGATCTGCAGCTTTTTTGTTGCTTTGTTGTCTGTCAAGTCGTTGTTTTTACTGGTTTTCAACAAACAAAGTAATTTGGGTCTCAAAATCATTGTGTCTCAAACATGTAATATTGAATAGCAAACACAATGTGTTTGGACACAAATATAGTATATTTGCGATAAGTTAATAAACACATTATATTTGCATCCAAACAACAACAAAGATAGGAGTTTCAGCGCGTATAAGTTTATGTTATTTCAATTTAAAAATAAAATTCGCAAATAAAATTCTGATTTTCCAAAATTGACTCACCGCCCGCCCACTTCACCCATTTCTTTTTCGAAATGTTTGGTGTTTTGTTACGGTTATATAGCGCTAAAAATATTTGTTTGTAGAAGTTGACGGAAACCCCTACAATTTCCCCCTTCCCTCGACAATTGGCAAACACTTTAGGCTTTTATCTCGAATATGTTGTATATGCTATGCGCGGTATGGTGGACACCTGTGTTAAAATTATTTCAATTAATTGGTCATAATTAAAAACACCTTTTTACATGTCACATTATGATTTCTAGCCCTGTGTCCCTTCTATTAAAATATTGAGCACTTTTAGCATAGTATTCAAGAATTGTGAATGCAATTCACAATTTATTTGCACACTGAGATATTCGGATTGTACTTTCTACCGTCGCGACGGTGACTTAATTTTTCGTTTCGGCCTTGTTCATACTCACCACTGTTGGTTTTTGTTTTTGTTCTTATAACTTATAATTTTTGCAAACATTTGCAAACTTAAAGCAACAATAACAGAGAAAGACGGCTAAATCGTATCCGTTCAATGACACAGAATTTGCGTTGCTGTAAATGAGAAAAATGTGCGGATTTTGAATTTTTTTGTTTAAATTGTTGTTGGCGTATATTTACATACGTACGTACACTTGTGTACGAGTATATGAGTATAATCATGAGTTACACACAATATGAATAATTTACAAAATGTTATACTACACAATCCATTCAATATTTCAGTCTTTATACAAATTTATTCTCATCTGTGTGATGATAAGATTTACTTGTTTTTGATTGAAGACAAAGTTCAGTGATTTCTTTTGCGATAACGTCGTATTGTTAACAACGTCAGGTAGAATGATATGTTGGCGAAAATCTGTTATTAGTTTAACGAAAGTTCAGTTAAAAACTAAAAGAAGTGTAATTTATAGGATGGGGCAGGAGAAACCTGGCCAACCATCCCGCATTTGGCGGGATTTCCCCGCTTTTTGCAGGATTGCCCTACTACTTTCCAATTGAAATTTGAAAAATATCATTTTAATTTTGAAAAATATCATTTGAAATTTGAAAATTATATTTGAAATTTGAAATACATCAACTGAAATTTAAAAATTTTATTTGAAATTTGAAATACATCAATTGAAATTTAAAAAACATCAATTGAAATTTGAGAGACATCAATTGAAACTTAAAAGACATCAGTTGAAATTTAATGAAATGAAATGAAATTTAAAACACGTCGACTGAAATTTAAAACACATCAATTGAAATTTGAAACACATCAATTGAAAGACATCAATTGAAATTTGAAAGACATAATTGAAATTTAAAATTCGTCACTTGAAATTTAAAAATTAGTAACCGATTTTATGTATTAGATCTTTAAATTTCAATTGATGTCTTTTAAATTTCAATTGATGTGTTTCAAATTTCAATTGATGTGTTTTAAATTTCAATTGATGTCTTTTAAATTTCAATTGATGTGTTTCAAATTTCAATTGATGTAATTTAAATTTCAATTGATGTTTTTCAAATTTCAATTGATGTATTTCAAATTTCAATTGATGTATTTCAAATTTCAAATAGAATTTTCAAATTTCAATTGATGCATTTGAAATTTCAAATAGAATTTTTAAATTTCAGTTGATTTTTTTCAAATTTCAATTAGAAATGGTGTAGAATAACAATATTATTATATAAAAAATAAAACCAGATACAATTTAGCATTTTGGAAAATTTTAATACAATTTGGTGAAATTTTGAAAATTATAAGGAATGTGAAGAAATGAAGCATATGCAGGTAGGTATAAGTGTGCATAAAAATATTTGAAAAGCATGTGGCATGTTGCTATATAAAGTGGATCAAAAGATGTGAAGACACCCATTTTAAAGTTTGATCTTTAAAGCTGCAGCTACGCACATTTGAGAACTAAGAATAAGTCTGTTTAATAGAAGAGGTAATTGCCGATATAGTGCTTCATAAATACCCTGGAAAAATTTGTGCAGGGTACCTGCATTCGGGACGGAAACTCAACGGTATCGACTTTAAAATTTAAAGTAAACTGCATTTGTTGCATGCTGCAAATGTTTTTCTTCACATCTTTTTATCCACGTATATGTATATGCTACATTTGACCATCATTACAATTTTGTAAATGTAACCAAATTATATTAAAATTTTCCAAAATATTAAATTGCATCTCGTTTTTGCTTCAAGTTAGAGTTGGGTAGTTCATGAACTACCTAGTTCGTTTAGGGTGACCAGACACCACCCTCACGTATATAATGCATATGTTCGATATCGCCACTAGGCTTGTGTCGAACTCGTTCACTAGTTCTCGAACTCGTTCATTTAAGGTGCCCGGTCGTAACAATAACGAAGATGCTCGCCGTATCGAACATGAGCATTATGTTCATGAGGATGATGTCTGGTCACCCTAAATGAACTAGGTAGTTAATGAACTACCCAACTCTAATCGCCACTGTGTTCGTGATTGTTATGTCCGGGCACCTTAAATGAACGAGTTCGTGAACTAGTGCACGAGTTCGACACAAGTCTACTTCAAGTGCATTGCAGGAGGTTAAGGGGTTAATTGTTTTTACTGAAATTTTGCGTGTGTATACTCGTACTACTTGACACTTAGAATGATTTTTCTACAAACCAAGTCAATTAATTTCTTTAATTTAATCTCTATCAATTTCAATACGTCTTTTTATTGAGCTTCGAATTGTCATTTTGTTATTGGCACTCACCAACTATTTTGATAAACAACTTTACATCTTATCTTTTACGAGATTAAAACACAAATGACCCTTCACTTCATCTCAAACGAGTTAATGTCATTACAAAATGTGTTGTGATGCCGATTGATGGGATTTAGTCGCGTTACTTTAGATTGCCATGCCAATTTATCTTCCCTTGCACAAAACATTCCAACAGAATGGACTGGCAATACCTAATAAACTCGAAATCCTCCTATTCCTCCTTGTACTATCAAGCAGTTTCCACTGCCTTCCGGTGGACTACACAAAGAAAGTTGTGGATAACGAAAAGGCAAGACCTTCTGGAAGACATGGAGGATGGTTAGGTGAATTCATTAGAAGGCCTTCTAGAATGCCTTATCTAAGTAAGGCCTTACCAGCTCCCCTTCTGGGAAACCGTTTAGGTATATACATGTACATGCTGCTGATTCAAAAAATCAATACGAGTAGCAAAAACTTAAAATTTTGCAGCATTTCCTAGTAACCCGGCGAACAATTTATTTTCTTTCTTTTAATTTCTTTCTGTCCGAATTCCGACAGAATGTCGGCAAACATTTTCTAGTCTGATGCCGATTCGGTAAGAATTCTTACCGAAAGTTATGTGTACGGTTGACAAGAATTCGGATCGACTTCTCGGAGGAAATTCGGAATTTTGTACAGACTTTTCAGACAGAATTCTGTCCGATTTCGGATTCGAAATTCGAAGGAAAATCTGGTAGTTTGTCTAACAATATGCCGACTAATTCTGGCCGGACAAATCGTCCTAGAATGTGCAGACAAATTCTGACCTTTGTCGGACAATTTGTTCGAAAATTGTCGGAATTTAAGTCTGAGAAATGTACCGACATGTTTCGCCGTTTTCTGATAGAATTCGTATACAATATGATACCTTTTTAAAACTGTTATAACTGATTCCATGGGATTTTGAATAATTAATAATATAATATATTAAATAATATATAATAATATATAATAATATATTAATATATAATATATTAAATAATAGTATATATATACATTGTTTATATAATTGTAAAACAAAAATATAAATGAAAATGTACTTTTTAGCTAAAAAAGAGATCCCTTCAGAGAATGTGCAGGCGATATCGGATAGTTTGCGTAGGGACTGTTATACTGAATAAGATCAGACAATGTGCAGATTAAGTCGAGTAAATGTCAAAAGACATTAACGAGTTTTTCAACCAAATATCAAATATAAATATAACATATTTAACAGAGGTTTTTGGACGTCAAACATGTCGGAGAAAATTGTTCACTGGGAAGCTATATCAATGGGTTATTTACACAATTTCAAGATTTTGCTTTGACTAACAAATAAATGCCAAGTCATAAACTTAACACTTTTAGCCTAGAGTAATGACGTATAGAGACGCCAACTCTCTCGGTATATTGATGATATTTGTGTGTATTGCAGATGGGCGGTTGGATGTTCGAAAGTATTGCTTTAATAATACCAGATAGAGGCAATGGCTCAAACCATCCAACAATAAATCAGCAACGGCATTTCAATGTGTGCGTTAATATTTTTGTGTAAATACACCACAAATATATACTAACAATAAAATATAAGAAAAAAAGTCGAAAATACGTTTAAATTTCTAAGTTTTTAATCAAAACGACATGAAAATTTTAAGTCAACAGTTGTTGTAATTCCACGCACTATCGCACCGACCACACCACGAATAGTGTGAAAGGTAATGTCAGATGAGAACAATGGCAGCTCTATACGTCATTACTCTATGACTTTTAGCTTTTGCTTATTTTTTATTCGCACCACCCATTGTTGCAATTTTTGTGAGTATAGTCGGGTTAATAATGCCAGTCACATTTTGAAGTTATTGTTCTTTGCATTTGTACTTAAAATCATTCATTAAAACTATGTAGTACGAGTACATATGTAATTCAAGTACAACAATGAACAACTCAATTTTAATATTTCGAATAATTTTTAGTTCAATACGAACGTGAAACCTTTTTTCCGGTACTAACATTTGAGACATATTTGATTATATTAAGTACTCGTATAATTTTCCTAAATCTCAGTACAACATCACACATTTAAAGTAAATGTATTCTAGAGAAATGAAAGAAACTTGTTTCCTTATTTTAAGTTCTGAATCTTATTATATACATACATATGTATATTCTAATTAATTAAAATATCCTCGGATCTAGTCCAATTTCCTAAATGTAAGTACAAATTGACTACAATACTCCGAAAATTTGTTGAACTACATTTAGGAAGTCTTTTATTTTAAGTGCATATTTCTAAATTTATAACGTATAATTTGTATCCGAATTTTAAATAGTATTATTATTAGTATTTATTTTCTGAATGCGACCGTAGTTTAATTTTTAAATGGTCATGTGTTTTTACACAGTACATATTTTGCTGGCAATGACATTTAGCGATGAATTCAAAATTCCTTTTGGTTTGTGTTTTATGGATTCTTAATAAAAGAAATTTGTCACCTAGATATCTATCTTGGGCATACGTTTCGAAAATTTCCACTTGTATGAATGATGTTTGTTGCCGTTCCACACAGTTGTGTACGGACGGACGCACAACACGCCAAACAGAATATGGTTCAAGATCATATCGGTGAAATGTGCCAGGGAAATATCTGAAAGTCATCTCAGTCACACTGACGCACCCACCTACGCACTTTTCAACAATGATCGTCCCACATAATGTGTGATATTATTTTTAACCGTTTGAAGGAGAAGCATCTTTGAGTGGACGGCACCAATCGTTTGAATCGGATTGTAAAGAAATTACAAAATATGTTTTCACACAATTCTTTGGTCGATTTTAGTAATACATACATATGTATGTACATATATATGAATATTTACATTGCCCATCATACGTCATCATTCGGACTTCACGGCTAAACTTTCGAAGCCTTAAGATCAATTGAAACATGTTTAACTTGCTAACCGACAGAAAATATGTTGACAAATACTTTGTATAAGGTTTCAAGTTTATTTTGATTTTTTTTTAGATTTCGTAGATTTTTTTATAGATTTGAATATGGTTTACGAGAGTTGCTATTAATTCCTGTGATACTACCGATACTCTAGTGATACTAGCGCCAACTTGCATATCCATCGTAGAAATAAATATAAGTATTTTTGACGGTATTCGAGTACGTACTGTGAACATTTGGTCATTCAGACGAGATTAGTGTTGCTAGAGACCCAGCAAAATTTTTCGAATTGTTTTCTAAATAACGAATTCTAGAACATATACGTTTGGAACGAGAATAACATCGGACGAATCTTCACGACAGTCCAACATATGCTCTTTCCTAATACACATTTTAGTAGTTATACATCTACCTTGCTGGGGTTTTGTTTTCATGACTTGAAGTTTCGAAAGAATCGAAATTTGTTCCCTGAATTGTTGTAACTAAATATCATGCTCTGTAACTAGTTCCATGGTACAAATACAAGGTAGTAGCATTAGAATTGTTGTAATTATCGTACCGAGCTATTGTCAAAATCAGCTGATAAAAATGTCACCCATACATGTACAATTGTGAACATAGATAGGTGAAATCAAAAGAAAAAGAACTCACACAAACAACTTTGACATTTACTGGGTCCCTGCAGTCGGCGTAGCTAACGAATTTTTAGTTATTTCCCTAACTACCAATAATTACCATTAACTACCCGCCAGACTACCAGCAATGCTTTACACTGGCGAATTTAACATGAGGATGTCATTGACGGTAGTCAGTGGCTACACTCTGCACTACCTTGTACCATGCCGATCGCTAGTTACATGGAATTGACGAAATATCTAACAACATTGTACTAACTACTTGACTAGTAAAATCCGCTTGATGAATTCGCCGGACTATAATGAATTAATGTTATGAATAAATCTTTTTCATTATCTTCACCACATTCTTTTTCCACCATTTCAAACTTTTGCACAATTTGTTCCTTTTCTTTCTTTATTAAGCAGTTCATTTGTCTTTTGCTTGTCATTATACCGTTCTAAATATTAAAATTCCCTTTTTTATACTTCTACCACGATGATAATTCTACGAACGTTTAATAGCAACTGACGCCAACACAAAAAAATAACCAAGCAACCAACAAATCATAACGGCATAACGGTTCACTGCACTGTTTTTTTTCCTTGTTTTCATACTTATAATAATGAAAAGGCGAACTCTAGTATTACCTGTAGCCACTCAAGTAGCTAGTCGAGACTTTTCGCTAACGAAATAACTGACTTCATAGAGACACTAGATACTTTTGAAACTGCAGGGGTACGATGAAATGTAAACAAAAGAAATTAGCTGTGCTATCGCTACTACCTTGTATTTCTACCATGACTAGATTTGTATAAAACTATGGTATTCGAAAAAAGGTCCGTAAGAATCAATTCTTTGTACAAAAATCATTGATCATTGAACCCTGATGCCACACGTGTCAGTAACTGGCTATTAGTTGAGTGTCCATATTATTTATAAAAAATTCGAAATAATTGCAAAAACAGCTAAACATATTTGGGAGACCAAGTGTAATTTGGGAGACCAAGAAATTTATAAGTGAAATGAAAATAAAAGAACCCCTACCTAATCAATATTAAAACTCGTGTAAGAGACTCCATTTCAAATGTTTTCTTCCATTGGACAAAAGGAGAATAGAACATATAAATACAGGGTGGAACGCGGTAATTTGCTTATTTGGGAATAAAATAAAAAAATTATGATTCTTAGAAAAATTTATTTTATATTTTAATTATATTGAATAGTAAGGGAATTTTTAAATTACATGGTTTTAAATAGTGTATCTGGCAAATGTCGACCTTCGCTATCCACACACTGCTGCCTACGTTTTCTGAAGTTTTCATGAACTCTAACAAGCATGTCGACTGGTATTCTCCCAATTTCAGCCTCAATATTGTTAATTAGGTCTTCCAAGGTGTTGGGACGGTTGATATACACCTTCGACTTCACCCAGGAAACAATTGCCTCAAACAATTCATGGTAACCCTCGCTGTGTATGCAGTAGCACCATCCTGTTGGAACCATGTATCCTTTAATTGCATTAAGGAATTCACAGTTACGGCAAGACGGTTATCTTGGAAAAGGTAAGGGCCAATGATGCCTACTCTTGATATGGCGCACCACACAGTGACGCGGTCCGAATGCAGAGGTCTCTGATGAAGTTCTCTGGGTTCCACTTTACCAAAAGTATATACAAAACTTATTTTGCATTACAAGTAAAAACAATATTTTCGGGGGTTTCGGGGGAACCTGTTGTAACTGATTTATCTCCGATGGAAGGGCCCGCTGTCACTAAAGTTCTAGTACGTATTGTTTCTTGGTATCAATACCAGCAGATTTTCTAGGTTGAACACAATTGCTGCTCCGATTGCTATTCGCAGTATCATCCAATATTAATATCGCGTACTGTCAATTTCCATCTATAGACAATTATGAGATCATATGGCCTTTACATGAATTTACAAGGTGCTTTTTGTAATGGCCTGAAGTATTTATGTAGTACACTTTTTTGCTAATGTTGCTCTTGGTGTTGCTGTTTTCCGTATAAACCTAAGGAGTGTTCCTCTCCTGGCTGGGATGCATGTATGTACGTAGGCCTTACTTTCTGTAATTTTTGGGTTATTTTGCATCATTGATACATTTATAACCAAAGTAAAAAGTTTCTCAATATAACAAATGTTGTTGTTTATTTGCGCTTAAATATATTGAAATCTAGTCAAATTTCAAAATGTGTCAGTATAAACGACTTAGATTTCGATTAATGTTTTCATTCGAAATCTAATGATTTCGCTGCAGCATAAACATGCTTTTATATACAAATTGTCATTAGGCTGGCTTTTAGTGTCATTAGGAAAGCGTACGATAACAAAAATGTACAAAAAGTACTGAAGTATCAACGCAGTATATAAAATGTACCCGAGAGTACATAAACTGTACATACATACATATATACCAGAAGAGTACAAATAATGCACCAGGGACTACATAATATGTAACAGAAAGTACGTAATTTGTGCCAAGAAATATATAGAAAATGTGCAAAAGGTACATAAAATGTACCAAAGGGTACACACAACATTGGACAACACGGGAATATAACATATAAATTGAATATCGTTAGCAGAAATGCAAAAACACGCAACTACCATTTTAATTTCTATTTCCAACAGAAGAAACAATCCTCGTAAAAGGGTGAGGAATTAATTTTTCAATTCAAATTTTCAAATCTTTGCTAAAGTAGAGCCTTCCTTACCTTCAGTAAGATTCGAAAATATACTGGCAAACTACATTTGTTGTATTTTTTAATAAGTTTTTATTCAACTCCTTTGAACAAAATGAAAATTGTAGTTACGTTCTTTTGCATTTTAGCTGACGATATGCTTTTAAAATACTTAATTTCGGAGGGAAATGTATATTTCCAATAGGGTAAATTGAGTATCTCACATTCCTCGCATTAATCATAATTTTATAAACTTTGAAATGTAAAAATATGCAAATATATGTGACCGGCTCCACGAAAAGGGACCTCTGCGCCGAAAATTTTTTTTTTTACTTTTTGAGTGATTCTTATAGGAAAAAAACGCTCTTTCAAATGCCGCAAACGGCAAGTTTCTATGTCTTTTAGTTTTTTTTACAAATCACCTGTAAAGATTAACATAATTAATGAAAAAATTTAAAAATATGATATAAACAGATACATAATATACAGGGTGTCCCCTAAACTTTTGTCTAAACTTAAACACGTGATAGCTGAGAACAAAAGCTACAATGTTTGTTCTTACGCCAATTGCCTAGGTGGCTTCGTTTTCGAGATATTCGTGTTTAAAATAATTGCATTTTTGAATGCATTTTCAATAAATGCATAATCTACTTTTTAAATGAAAAAGAAATATCATTGAAAATTGCTTCAAAATTGATTTTAAATCAAATGCGACAGGAAATGACTATTAATACAACTACAACTGAAATAAGAGACCGCTTATCTAAGTGCATAACGCAACATGGCTCTCATTTTGAAAATTTTCGTTAATTGAAAACATTTTAAAAAAAAATTCGTTTTCATTTCAAACGAAAAAATAAATTATTTAAAATCAATTTTGAAGCAATTTGCTGCTTTTCACCTTTCACTGATTTTTTTTAGGAAGTTCTTCCAGTTTTTTTTGTTATTTTCATCTCCGATTTATTCACCATTGTAGCACGTTTCTTTATAGATTGTTTATCTACGTCTTTGTTTCTGGTTTTCACATCAGCTTGAGCTTTTTCAACTGCAGCTGTCTTCTTAGGGAGTTTTTCCACTTTTGCTACCGATTTTTTAGGAGTCTCAGTTTTGTTTTCAGTCAGTTTCTTATTTTTTTTGGTGACTGCCTTGTTTTCGGTTGATGTAAATTCTTCGGATTTCGCTGCCTTCTTCTTCATCGGTTTTTGTGGCTTCGGAGCCACATCATCGCACTTTTTCTTATCGAAAACAAGCTCTCTTATATTTTTGTATAAATACCATTGTCTTTCTAAGTTTAATCCATCCGGAGTAATAACGTTAGGATAGGATAAATCATCGGTGCAGATACGTAGCTCAAATTTTATTGTATCCTGGCTGTCTGCGAATAATTTCGCTTCCACGCCATCCTTACTAATGGTGAAGTGGTGAAAGGTCGTAATTCCAACTAATGGCTTGAAAAACTTCTTGAAATATTCAACCCAATCATACCATGTGACGTTTTCCATTGTCACTGGTTTATTATAGCCGGAGGGAGAAGAGGCAGTCACGCAGTTCTTGATATCTTCGTAAGTATCAATATTACTGATGGCGTACTTGGCTTTAAAAAATCCAAAGTATCTATCTGGCGAAAAAACAGGTTTTTTAACTGTTAGAAATATTTTTCATAGAGGCAACACTGCATAGTGAACATCGTACAAAGTACCAGAGAGTCGAAATACATCGCCAGATGATCAAGGGTTGAAGGAAGAGTTGCATAACCATGCTCGCAAAACACGGAAAAACGAAGCGCTTTTTTTTTAAACGCGTTTTTCTCAATAATTTCTTTTCAACCATCAAAAACAAACAAACGATTAAAATGAAACGTCAAATTATTTTGCATACAACTTCATTGCGAATGAAAACAAAAGGAATTGCAGAACACTCGATAGTTTTTTCCCCGTTCCGTTCTTCTTCCCTCTCTCTCCTAACAACGTAAGAATTGCAGCAGAATTGCATTCTCAAAATTCCACGTGTAAACTCTGACTAAGCACCAAACCAGTATATAAAATGTAACAGAGTACATAAATTGTACATATACAGGGTGATTCAGGAAGTTCCGGACAAATTTCTCCAGCGTATTCCTGGGCTCATTTCATGAAGAAAAGTTTACTAGGACCATGTCCGAAAATGCAAGGGTGCGAAATGGCAGCGGGTTCAAAATTTTCGGATTGGTGGTCGGAGGGTAGTAGGGTAAAGTTGCTAACTTCTGAGCCAGTGGTCGGATTTTTTTTGTTTTGGGGCTTGTTGGAAAGGTCTTTGAGAGGCCTTTCAGAAAAATAGAAAAAAGTCAAATTGCCGAGATACAGAGCTTTCGGAAAAAATGGAAAAATAAATTCACATAACCTCAATTTGCTCAGCCTAATTTCAGACATATTCAAGGTAGGTATTCTACTGGCCGTCGGTGGTGCAATGGTTAGTGTGCGCGGCTGTTGTACATGAGATCCTGCGTTCGAACCCGGCTCTGACCACCTTCAAATTTTCTTTCGGCGGCGGTCACCTTGCATAGTGACGGCGACACTATCGAGTATCTAGCCATGAAAAAGCTTCTCAAATTACCGTTCGGAATCGGTGTAAAACTGTAGGTCCCAATCAGTGAGTAAAAACTGGAAAGCGCACAGCTCAGTGATTGTGAGAAGTTCTCCCCAGTCCCTTCATGGGATGTAATGGGAAACCATTTATTTTTTATTCTACTTATACCTTCGGGTAAAAGAGATCAGCTCCGTCTTGGCTGGGTTTATACCTAGTACATTCAACCCGCTCTACTGCCAAAAGTGCGTAAGCAAACCTGGAGTATGTCCCTTTAGGTACAGGGACACATGCCCATTACTGTTATTTCCACGTCTTCGGCATAAACAAAAATTTTCCCATACGCATAACCAATATTCCATTCAGAGCAAGGTTCCATAGAAGTGGAGACAAAACCCCACCTTGAGGAGTGCCTCTGTTCGTGCAGGGCAGATCTGCCCATTGCGGCGCCTCTGATATCATCCTGATATCCCGAAATTAACATTGGCACATAACAAATCACACAAATTTTACAGAACTTATCACATATGGCAACGCCCCATACCTAGCGATTTGTGAAAATGTCCTCAGGTCTATTTGTTCGGAACTTTAGATTTTATAACACAAATTAACAGATTTATTACACAAAATCTCAATAACCGTATCAGTATAACAAACAAACCAAAAAAAGTAATGTTTTGAATAATTATTTTTTGAATTGCATTTAGTATTTATGGCTACAATCTTGCTGTTGTTGTTGCTGTTGTTCATTTTCAAAACCAGAAACCTTCAAATGTCAAGTTGACAATAATTAAGATCAATATGCAAAGAAAACAAAAAATCTAAAACAGAATTTTCGGTTGGAAACAATAACAACAGTTTCCATCTGAATGTAAAAAATACGCAAACAACAAAATCCCAAACCAAATTATTGAAAGCAGTAGCGAAAGAAGAAGCATTCTGAGTTTGATGACAATTTGACAGGTTTGTTGACGACAACTGAAATATCTTTCAGTATTTAACTTTTCAAATAACGTGTGGAAGGACAGTCTGGCGGCCCGACAGACACATTAAATTGTTTCAATGCATGATCGAACGGCCATAACCCAGTGCGAGTAATAAAGGAGATGCAAAACAACAACAACAACAACATAAAGAACAAATAGAATAAGTATTAAACACATGTTGGTACATATGTATGAATGTAGTAGCTGACATGAATGAGGCTGCAACATCATCATCGGCAACTTAGCAAGCGGATGTATCTGCTGCTAAACGAGTGATGATAGATAGGGAATAAATAGGCTGCTGCAGTTGCGACCAACAGAGGCGTAATTTTCGGCGCTCTTATTTTAATGGAAGATATTTTTGTTCTCTTCTCTTTTATACTCTCTGTGCGAAATGATGAATGGCTGGGAGAAAGAGGCCCACAAGCGTCAAATTACATTTAGCTAAAAATGGTTCTTAGTTTTGCTAGTGCGCCGGTCAGAGCTTTCAAAGCTTTGTGCGCCACTATCTATGAAATATTAAATGTAGCGGCGGTACCTACAAAAAACGCATATGTTTGTAGGTGGGATTGTGTACTACGTACTTATCGATGTATCCATTCCCTTCTACCACCACTTGTGTTTTCGAAAATTCTTAAAGGAAACCAACTCATGGAGGGAGAGTGCACGAGTTTTTATTATTTTGCGCATGCGCATAAAAAATCCAAGATCTGAACAAGTATGACCTCCTCATCCACCCACAACAGAGGCAACACACTACATTTGACTGCTTGTGTTAATGTGTGACTGAGTTTCCCTGCGATGGTTTTTTGGATTGTATCTATTATTATTCAATGTCTCCTCTCTTTCACTCTCTATGATTGTGGGATCAACATATGTCAGGCGTCAGTCATTTCATTTTTTTTTGACAGTCCTCTTGTTGTTGTGTTTTCTCGTTATTTTTTCCGATCTGTAGACGGAATATCATAATACACAACAGCAGCGACCACCACACTGCCGTCACCGTCAACATCACCTTCGTATTTGGTTCTGCCATTTGTATTTTTAGAAATATTATACAATTCCTTAAGTTTATTTTTAAATCGTTTTTGTTTTTGTTTTCAAACTTAGTTTTACGAGAATATGATGAAGAAAATCACATTGACAATCGAAAATCAGTTCAACATTAATGGCTTGACCTAAATAAGAACGTAATGTAAAAGTCGGTCAAAGTTAATGATATCTTTGTTTAAGATGTTGACAGGTACCATATATCACATCAAATTGTTTTTGTTTTACCTAAGGAGTACCTAACGCATCTTTGTATACTAATTTCCAAGCAAATGCAAGTTTATTTTGTTGCCTTAACCCTAGGGCCATGATGTTTGGCCAATTATCTTTGCACATTTGTAATAAAATGACATTGATTTCCAGCGGTGGAAATAAGGATCTGGAGAGCCTGAAATCGTGACCAAGACCCATTTACCTCCTCCTTTCTTTTTAACATTGCGTGAGATTGGAAGGCAAGGCCTTTCATCCCTCTCTACTAGAAGGCCTTATGAAGGCCTGCAAAAAGAGTAGTTTTAGAAGGACTTAAGTAAAAGTAAAAAGATGTATATGCAAATTAGTTTCATATTTCAGATTTATACTTTAACCAATTGTAATTATTATAAATTAATTTTTTAAAATTCTGCAGCCACAGGAATCGAACACACGACCTTTATCTTCTGGCCTTTCAGATGTTATGATTTTGCAACGACGAATTGCGAACATGTGGAAAGACAGGCTTTCATGAACAACAACGTCCTCTGGCATTCTTTTAAAAGGCCTGTGGAAGCCTTATAAAATCATGCATTTCGCAGGCTTTATTAAAGTTGTCATAACCAAAGTAGGATTCCTCAACTTATTCGTGGAAGGCCTCGCAAATTCCGCCACTGGGTTGTTATTGCATATTTATGCATATTATGCTTCGAAAACATATTTTGCATGAAATGCATATTTTGTGGATATCTTCACATATATGAAACATTTATTTTTAAAATTGTATATTTTTTTATTTTAAACCGCACCGCTGTATCTGTTATATCTAACCTGACCAACCATCCCGCTTTTGTTGAGATTGTCACGCTTTTTGCGGGATTTTGGTGTCTCATCCCGACTTGAATCTAAAATAAAAAAAGAATTATATACAAAATGAAACGCTTCATTTGAAATATATTTAATATTATTTTAACTCAATACAGTATTTGTAGTTAGTTTTTTTATTTAAAACCAAAAAATTACACTACTTTACCCATTGTGTCCCGCTTTTTGGTCACAACCAGGTGGTCAGGTTACTTATAATGGAAAGCAAGCATTAATAAAAAAAAATTTCAATGGGTACTAACTTAGATACAGATTACAAATATAGGTTGGAACTGTTTGCGTAGTATGATTTTAAGGATGATATAACATTTCCAACTCAGGCCAACCAAGACTGAGTACGGACATTTAAAAATTAGAATTTTATATCGGGTAATACTTAGCAGTAAGTGAAGAGATACATACATACTTTGATGGAGTGGTTTCGTCAATCTTAGAGGAAAATTTACTAGCTCAACCGACCTATAATAGGGTGTACCCAACAATGTTTAAGCTATGAGTATTGAATAGCTGATGACAGATATTTTTGACCACGTACCAACGGTTAACGTTTAGAGTTACAATTAGGGTGTTCACAAGAGTGTCCTAACTGTTGTATGAGTCGTATGTGCTAAAGTTCTACAACAGTTGTACAACTGTAGTAGATTTTTTCCATACAAAAGTGTTGTACGATAGTACAAATTTTGCAGATACATATCGCACCCTATCTACAAAAGAGTCATAACTCAAAATTTTCAAATTTTCAGTTGAGCCAAAAAACTGATGTTGTTAACTAGAAATATGTATGAAAATACTGAATTATAGACATATTCAGACGGGACTTTTGGTCCTTGGATAGAAATGGTCCTTGGTTATTGTTTTCAAGCAAAAAATTAAAATCTGAAAATTTTGAGTTATGACTCTTTTGTAGTTAGGGTGCGATATGTTTTTACGTTGTACTAAGTGATCAGCTGATACCATTTGTTTACCATTGTAGCAACGTGTAGTGAAGAAGGTGGTTGCACCAACAGAGCTGATCGAGTTTGTTTATATTCGCCTCACAATTACAGTAAGCAAAAACTGGAAACCGGTCCACCAGTGTGGTAGAAGATATAATTTTAAGCTGAAAATGTAAGATACAAAAGTTTGGGTAAAATTCTATATTAGGAGCTATGGGCCACCAAAGTTCGGATATACGGGCGGCTACTATGTATTAAAAAGCGTCTAAAGGAATTTGTCTGGCAGCGTTTTTGGACAATATAAGGCAAAATAAACAGAACAAATTAAATGAAAATTTTCCGTAACTCGGTTTGTTATCCAAATATCGCCCGTTCATATTTAGAAAAATTATCGAGAATAGTTTTTACATTTTCCCAATATCCAAAAAATCTAGAAATGCAATTAAACGAACTGAGGTATTTCTCTCCCTGGTCCCTGAGCCCGGCCGGACGAACCGAAATACAAAATAATCGTCCGTTATACGGACTTTTGGAGGCCTATAACTCCCAAAATAGGATTTCCCCCAACTTTTGTATTTAACATTTTGTGCTGTAAATCGTGTGTTCTACTCCGTTTCCCATAAACTTTTTGGTACGACAACAAGACATAAAGTCGACCTGTTCCTTATTATTACTATTAAATGCAAATATGTCTGAAATTTTTAAAAGAAAATAAAAAAAAGAATCATGAATTAACATAACTTTTGTGTTTTCTATAATTTTTTTTTTTATTTTTTCTATTAAAAATAACCGTTGCCACAGATGTTTGAAAAATTGCACTTTTCGAAAAAACTGAAAACCTAGTTTCTGGGATACGGGTTCCTGAATACTCTTCTCACAATCAGCTGATTTTGAGAATTTAATTACTAATTAGAAGTCGCCCAATAACATCTAGTGCAAAGTGTATTTATATCAAGTGGAAGCATTACCACAGCTGATTTCAGTAGTTTCATGACGTTGTACCTAGCAACTGTCAAATTCATGTGTATTTTGTTTTTGTACATGCTTGTTTACTATTATTGTTGGTAGCAGACTTTTATTGCAGAGTTTGACACAACGTCGGTACGAAATAAAAACCAAATGCCTGTTATTTTTTCCTACAACTACAACAACCCTTAATGCTTCCACTTGATATAAATACACTTTGATCTAGTGCTACCACCTTCTTCAATACACCTTGGATTGTATCGGGTGTTTTTTTTAGAGGTTTGTTTTTCGAATAGAGATAAAACTGGCATTTTGTGGTCAAATCTGGCAACTCTAGTGTCATTTATGTTCAGTTTGGTTTGCCATTTCATCATGAACAGGTTGACAAAAGAACAACGCTTGCAAATCGTGCAAATTTATTTCGAAAATAATGGTTCAGTTCGCGAAGTTTACCGCTAGCTCCGTCCATTTTCATCGCAAAATTTTGTTCAGTGATGAGGCTCATTTTTGGTTGAATGGCTACGTCAACAAGCAAAATTGCCGCATTTGGAGTGAAGAGAATCCACATGAGACCCTTGAGACGCCATTACATCCACAAAAACTGACTGTTTGGTGTGCTCTATGGGCTGGTGGAGTCATTGGGCCATACTTCTTCCGAAATAATGCTGGAGAGGCAGTTACCGTTAATGGATAACCGACTATTTTGTTCCCGAATTGGATGGCATGAATGTGGATGAGTTGTGGTTCCAACAAGACGGCGCTACATGCCACACAGCGCACGTCACAATCGATTTATTGAAGGAAACATTCGATGAGCGCATAATTTCGCGGAATGGACCTGTCAATTGGCCACCAAGATCGTGTGATTTGACACCATTGGATTATTTTCTTTGGGGATATGTGAAGTCGCTCGTCTACGCCAACAAACCAGAAACGTTGGGGGAATTGGAAGCCAACATTCGTGGCGTTATTGCCGACATACGGCCCCATATGCTCGAAAAAGTGGTTGAAAATTGGACCTGTAGAATTGGCTTTATTCGAGCCAGCCGCGGCGGCCACATGCCCGAAATCATATTTAAACATTAAAGGCATAAAATTATCCTTCCAATAAAGCCAAATTGATGGACATTAAAACGATTTTCTTGTGTTTTATTTCAATTCGAAGTTCTATACCCCTAAAAAAAAACACCCGATAGTATATGCATTTACGACAGGGTGGAGGTCTTATATTTTCTTTCAGTTGGAGGTCTTATATTTTCGTTCAACCTACAACCTTAGTACACCTTGTGAATTCCCTAATAGTATTTACCAAAAATATCAGTCTTGTGTGCGGTTAATATGTATAAGGTTTCAACTACGTGCCATGAAGAGCATATACATACAGTGGCGGTCATACAATTACAAACGATGTATTCAAAGTTACATTACATTCACAACTTTTTTATAAACTGTCTCTCATTTTAGTAACTCCCGTTATATTCCCACTCTAGTTGAATATGGTGTTGGATGTTTAAATATCAAAAATAACTTTTGAAAATTTCTCACAATTGCGAAAACTGTAGTGACAAGTGTTTCTGAGGGTGGACAGATGATAGTTATTTGTAGAGTCAGTAAAGCCAACCCATTTTTGTCTTGAACCGAAATTAATGCTATTGCAACGCACCAAATCTCGCAGAATATCGAGAACCATTTTATCAAGAACCATTAGACGTAGATTACAAGAAGCTTGTCTGCATGAAGGTATTGCATGAAAAAGGTCTCACGTCCCAAACAAAAATACTCCAAAACGTTTGAAATTTGCAAAGGAGCTCCTGCAAAAACCGATTAATTTTTCGACAAAAATACCCTGGACCGACGAATCAATGTTTAATTTGTTTGGTGCGGATGGAAAGCGTACGTAAGACGGCCACTAAACAAATCGTTTGACCCTAGATACACTATAAATACCATTAAGCACGGAGGAGGAACCGGGATGGTATTTGGGTGAATTTAGTTGCTATGGCGTTGGTCCTTTACACAGCACAGATGGTCGAATAGACCAACAACAATATAAAAATATTCTGGAAAATGCAACCGAACCATTTTCAGTTACATATATTTTCCAGCAGGACACCGATTCTAAGCACACTTCCCTAGTTGTGAAGCAATGGTTTATGGATACGCATACCAATGCTTTCGTCTGGCCACCACAAAGTTCGGACTTAATTTCAATTGAAAACTATTGGGCAGATGTCGAACGACATTTAACAACCAAAACCCCAAGAAATAGTGACGAACAATTTCGAAATATTAAGGTAGTTCGGGGAATCGATGCCATTCTCGCGATGCTGGACATTGGTAGAAAGTTTACCAAGGAGATTGTCCGTATTAAGCGTCTTTTGAATTATTTATAATGGACAACAACCTCCAAAGACTACATCGATAAACTGGCTCTGATTAAAGAATTTGAAGAAAATATAACTCGCGCCATTCGCAAAATACCACTCGAAATGCATTATCGACAATTTGATCCTCAAAAAGGGGAATTTTACCCATAATAACGCCAACGTATGAAACACACAATCCTTCAAAAATAAATATAAGATATTATTGTTTTATATGGCAATAAATATTGCCTGAAAAATTTATTTTTTTTATTTTTGAAAAAAAAGACATACATATTTATAAATGAATCACCCACTACTTACTTTAGTTCCAATGCCATCCTTTTGTATGTGTAATTTATTTCAAGTTGTATTTTCCTATTATTATGATTTTCAATTTTAGTATCGGTATGAAAATAGAAAAGGAAGTTGTATAATTTCCCTTTTATCACAATTTATTTAGTTTCCAATATTTCGATCAACTTGGTTGATCATTTTCAAGGATATTGTCAGATAACATAAAGTATACGACTAGTCTTCGCTGCAAGCTTTTGTCAACTTATTTTTTGTATTGTTTTTCTTCGTTTTATATGTTCACAATTCACAATAAATGTGTGTATATATTTAATTTAAAAAAAAATAAATAAATGGTTTCCCATTACATCCCATGAAGGGACTGGGGAGAACTTCTCACAATCACTGAGCTGTGCGCTTTCCAGTTTTCACTCACTGATTGGGACCTACAGTTTTACACCGATTCCGAACGGTAATTTGAGAAGCTTTTTCATGGCTAGATACTCGATAGTGTCGCCGTCACTATGCGAGGTGACCGCCGCCGAAAGAAATTTTTATTTTTTTTGAAGGTGGTCAGAGCCGGGTTCGAACCCAGGATCTCATGTACAAGAGCCGCGCACACTAACCATTGCACCACCGACGGCCATATTTAATTTAGTTACTGCATATTTTACGATTAATAGTGCATATTTTAAGAGCTTAAAGAGAAATGTTTGTCATTCTACTCATTCTATCATTGATCAGTAAACACTCTGGTTAACCTATTGTCGTGATTCAACAACTACAGGTTATATTAAAAGAACAGCGATTCAAATACATTTTGTTTTTACACTTTTTTGTTTTTTTTTTATATATATTATATTGAGTTTGATAGAGTCATGCAAACAAAAACAAAACGTCTGTTGTTTCATACAACAACAATCACAATACCTACTGATATCACCTATTATAAATACATCTTGTCTATAGGGCACGACCTCCATTATTCATAATACACGACGGGCCATTCAATTTCTAGATTAATATGTCTAGGCGATGATAGTAAATAGTGAAAAATATGTCCGTCCGTTTCTATTTTAAATATAAGAACATTTGAAATAAT
Organism: Phaonia tiefii; assembly: GCA_963931995.1. NCBI lineage: Eukaryota > Metazoa > Arthropoda > Insecta > Diptera > Muscidae > Phaonia > Phaonia tiefii. The sequence goes on along the minus strand of OZ008370.1, from coordinate 38,594,021 downwards.
TTCCAACACGAGGGGGACTACAACTACGAGGGTTGTTGCTATTTTATGTTTCCGAATTTAATATTTTTCATATTTTTACGGTATTCGTATATAAAACATTTTGCCGCAAGTTGTTTTGACTTTCTGATTGGTGTATCACCAAATTATGAGTTCTAAACGGACCAACAGCTTTTTCTCGGGATCGAAAATCATTGCTTGACGTCGTAGTTTATATTTGTACGTACGGGAATAAAATAAATTATTCGGTGGCGTTATATGAGTTCGCATTGTTAAGCCCCTGTATTCAGTTTTTGCGCAATTTTCGAAAAGAATTTAGTCATTTTCTCTAAACGGAGAATTAATTAATTCCTCTGAATTACCTTGAAAATATTTTATAAATAATTCCTTTTCTTACTTCATTTTAAGACTGAATTTACCGACAATTGGTTCAAAGACTTGTCCCTGCCGACTTTTGCATTAAAGTTACCTATACAAATTGTAATACCGAGAGAGTTCATTCAAATAAGCGCTTTTTTTAGTTCAGCCCAACAGAATGAACTAGTTCGTTCATTTAGTTCACTGGTTCAATTTAGTTCATTTTATCATTTTAATTCAACAATCCATATGAGCTGTGAGCTAAAGAACCGATTTCACTTCAATTTGCCGTTCTAGTTCTAGTTTTGAAGTGTTTTGGATATTGTAATAAATTTTTATAATAAATCGGGATATTCAAGGAATTATTTGATATAATAACCTTACGCCGAGGTCAAAATTACAATTGGTCTGAATTGTCTTTATATTTTGAAACGGAATGGGTCAATATCACCGTAGTTAATGTGTACAGACTGGTTACTCTTCGACTGGTAACATTAAGCGAACCACAGGTTTGTCCTTCACGAGCATGAACATCAGCTATCGTTGATTTTTATTGTTGGTTTACTGCCCTTCTTGACACCAAATAAGAATGTAATTGAAGTTGCTCGCATCACAATCAGGTTTGCAAAATTTGTTGGTAATATTTTTTTCAAATTCATCAGTCAGATAAAAAGTTATCGACCCAGCTCATGCACATGAAGGGCAAGTCTGTGGTTCGCTTTAGGCACCAGTTGTGCAAATTGGGTGAGACAAAAAAAGTATGATCTATTAAGTGACAGAGAACTGCAAAACTGAAATAAAAGAATAGCTGAATTAAGTGAACTATTGAAACAAAAGAGCAGAATAACGTGAACTAGTTAATCTAGTTCACAAGAGCAAATGGTTCAATTGAGGTAGTTCGTTCGTGAACTACACAACTCTACATTGGACTCTTCTAAGCACTTATACAACTTGTCCTTGGTGTTATCGTCTTGATCTTCTGTCAAGTTATGCACACAAATTATCGAAATGTTAAATTATTTCGCTTTTATGCGGGTAGGGTTCACAGGATTGAACCTACACAGAAAAAAAATTAATACTTTCATATTTGGATGTATTCAATGAAGAAAATTGTTGCAGGTAGATAATTGAATATATTTCAATTAAATTTACAATCAGCTTGAGTATAAAGTTAATCAATGAAAAAAAAATGTTTTCCCGTTACATCCCATGAAGGGGTAAGGGAGAGCTTCTCACAAACCAGTGAGCTGTGCGCGTTCAAGTTTTACACTCACTGTCAGGGACCTACAGATTTACACCGGTTCTGAACGAAATTTTGAGAAGCTAAATACTCGATAGTGTCGAAACAAATTTAAGGTGATCAGAGCAGGGATCTATCCCACGTTCTCATGCACAAGAGCCGCGCACACTACCACTGGACCATCGACGGCCACTAATCAATGCTTTGTAACATTTTCGATTAAATGTGTACTACTGTTGACTACAACGTTAATCAAAAAAGTATTTATTTTTCAATTATATACGTAATCAACTTGATTACGAAGTTAATCAATATTTTATACATATCCATATACATATTTTCAATTACATGCATAATCAACACGATTACGATGAAAATCACAATTCAATAAGGGTGTCGTTATTTCGATGACCATAGACATCTCCTAAGGTGCCTTCTCCACAAGTATTTGGGTGTATCGTCACTCCTCATAGGGATAAAGAAAACTCAACTTAGGAGAATTGTTTCAACACATGAGAATGCGAATTTTCAAAACACTAGCCAAAAGAGTAGCCAACTCACTCAGTAAATTGATGACGTTCGGTGTTTTGCAGATGGGCGGTTGGATGTTGGAAAGTATTGCTTTAATAATACCAGATAGAGGCAATGGCTCAAACCAACCAACAAGAAAACAGCAAACTGCATTTCGTTTTGTGCGTTAAAATTTTTGTGTAAATACACCACAAATATATACTAACAATAAAAGATAACAAAAAAAAGTTCACAAAACGACATTTCAGTTTTTCATCAAAACGACATGAGAAATTTAAGTCAGCAATTTTTGTAATTCCACCTGGTTTAAGTCAATTTTCGCCAAATAACTCTCTATCGCACCGACCGCATCATGAATAGTGTGAAAGGAAATGTCAGATGAGAAGAATGACAGCTCTATATGACATTACTCTATGGAATGTATTGATGTTTCAAGTCTAGCCAATTCCAACAAAAGCTGTTCGCATACAAAACGCTTTGAAGCATATGGTTGCCTATTTTTCCGGAAAAATGGGCATATCGCCATTAGAGCAGTGTCCAAAGGACAATTCAGAATGGTACACCATCATTTGTCTTCGAGCAAATTAAGGAAAAGTAACCGCCTAACAAGCCGGCTGTCAAAGGCTCAAACTATAGACATTTTAAGCACTCACAATATCGAATTGATGGGAGGGTCATTCTCTCCATTTTGCACCCAACGATTTCCTTTTATTCCCCTACATCAAAAATAAATTGCTACGTGAATGTTGTTCGACGTCCGAAGAAGAGGATGATACGTCTAAATCGCATGTTTTGGAGTTACCGCGTTTGGATTGTAAAAAGTGCTCCCATAAAAGTTTTGTGAACATCAAGGATAGTATTTTGAAAAACAATGTTTTGAAAACAATATAGCCATTGTAGTTTTTCTCACAACTTAGGTAGACACCCGCGTAAAAACTTATATTCTCATGGCAGCTTGAAGAGAGCTTCTTACAATCAGTATTAAATTCGCAACCAGAGCGCAGGATTTTACAACGACTCCGAACGGGGTTGCTTTGAAAGGCTTTTAAACGGCTAATTATTCGATAGTGTCGCCGTCACTAATAATGGCCAGTTTTTCAGTCAGTGGTGATCTGTGTTTCTTAGTTAAATTGTGGTTAAACATCGAATTTTGTTTTTCAGTCAATGGTTAACTATGATTTAACCACCCAAAGTTGATTGGTTAACTTGTAGTCAGAACCATATGATTTTGACAATCACATTACTGATTGTCAATATGAGAAATGTTAGATTGTATAAAATATATGCTTCTGTTTTGCGTATTTGCGCCTATATAGTTTTTTACACATTTTTGTTAAAATGACTTGGATTTTATGCATTTGTTTCTCATTTTACATAATTCCATTTATTTATTTCTCTTTGGTATTTTGGTATTTAACACAAAACAGATGTTTTCCCCAATAAGAATACAAGGGTTGCCATATTCTTTTACAATGTGACAGCTTACCTTAACTTGCCACTGAAAAACAAAATGCAAAGTTAACTTCTAATTATCTTTCAATTACGATTAAGTAATCCGATAGTTAACTACCCACTTAAAAACTGGCCATAAACGAGTGACCGTCGGTGAATCAAACAAAGAGGTGACCAGTCAGAGATTGAACCCACATTTTCAACTACAAGAGTCGCACACGCTAAAAATTGTACCTCCAACGACTTCAAATCGATTGTTGTGAAAAATACGCAATCTAGACTTCTAATTAGATTTTGATTTTAAATTACTTCTTATGAAGGTATAGGCAGTTAGTGAATCCGTAACTTGGTCCAGATGTTTTCTGAGACAAAGTATAAGAAGTAGTGGGTGGGTAGACGTCATTACGCTCCTATCTCTTTTAGGCTGCACATATGGAATACTTCTTTTGATTGTTTACTATTTGGCATGAGGTGAATACAACAGTATCTCGTGTTGTTTTGAATATAAACTTCAGATTATGAGTTGTTTTTTCATTATGAAACCTACATACATACATATGTATGTATGTATAATATCACCAAAGCTTTTGTCTTTTATTTATTTTAGAAATTCCTTCTATTTCTATTTGAGTTTCTGTTGTTCTTCTTAGGCGGCTGCTAAGAGTTTTCAGCATGTCTGTCTGTTTGGGTTTGTGTTATTCAAAAAATTTTAAATTTAGCCAAATTGGTTCAATTGTAAATAAGAATTAGTCATCTATCCTCAGCACCTACTATATTGTGTTTTGGCTTTTCTTTTCAATTATATCGTATTTTTAAAGACCAAATACAATAAGCAGCATCGGGGGGTAGGGGGCAATCACGAATTGTGCCACGATATGCTGTACAACTACTATAGTACGAGTATATTGTATAGTATAGTATATTTCTATGATTATAAACATTACATACATACATATGCAGATCTGTATTTAAATCCATCAGTTCATTCGTTTGTTCCTCCATTATTCCATTAATGAAATCAGTTGAAAGCCATTTCACTTCGCTTCATTACGAATTTGTTTACAATTGTTTTCTGATGGCTTCGAAACATTTCTGATTTTTTTTCAATTGTGTTTGTACACTAATACTAATGCTATACACATACATATGTATGTATGTACTTGCCATTGTATTCGCATAGTAAGTATATAATACATTTGTTTATACATTATACCTACGCACATATGTATGTATATACATATGTACATCCATACGTATGGATACTATTTCCTATTCATGCGAACATGTTAATGCTTTTTAACGGGTTTCGTCTATTGAACTCCCAATAACCAAAGTTTTATTGTATCTCAAATTAGGGAAGCGATATCACTATCAACTGAAATCTAACAACAGGTCAATAGTTGGAAAAAACTATATTTGTTCCAAATTGTAACCTGAAGAATAGATTCCCACAGTGAAAAATGATTTTTCGTAAATATTATGAAAGCCTTTATAGATTCTACGAATAATAAAAAAGGAACTTCCCATTACATCCCATGAAGTGATTGGGGCGCTCTTCTCATAACCATTGAGCTATGCGCTTTTTAGTTTTACACTGACTGATTGGGACCTACAGTTTTTACACCGATTCCGAACGGTATTTTGAGAATCATTTTCATGGCTTAATACTCGATAGTGTCACCGTCACTATGCGAGTTGACCGTCGTCGAAAGAAATGTAAGGTGATCAGGGGCCTAATTACGGCATTCGATATCGTCTTCAAAATCGAATGAAACAAAATTTCGACACTACCTAATGTTTAGATCACGGCATTCGATCGTAATTTTAAATTGGCTACTCCGACTTTTTGCAATGCTGCAAACATATGTTAAGCAGAAAATGTCAAAAGAAAAACATAACAAAGTAAATTTATCATCTGAATGTTTAAACAAAAATTGGAATTTGGTAAAAGACAAAGTTTTATATGGAATATAGTGGATCCCACGCTATTTTTTTACTCGACATCGTCCGAATCAGAGGATGAGTGCAACATAACTTTAATTAGAAGAAATAATCGCGATAAAAGTAATCCTCTGTCGCTGCCTCTCTGAAAGCACCTCCTTTTGTTTGCCATTTATTTTATTTATATTTGGTCTTGAAACACTTTTTTCCTTCATTTAGTTTAAATTCTCCCTGAAAATAAATAAATATTAAATATTTTGCAATAAAAAACATTAAAACTATTTACATTTTGCCGATGTACTCTTTTTTTCTTTGGTGTCTGCAAAATTATTAGTCTTTGTTTTGTTTCGATGACATTTGAGCTATCGAATGTAATACCGCATAGTTGCATTACGATATCGACTGCCGTGATCCGAACTATCATCATTTCGATGCAATTATACTCGATATCGAATGCGGTGATTAGGCACGAATCGAACCCACGATCTCATAATATACAGGGTGATTTTTATGTTCCAAAGCGATGCTTTTTGAGCGCCATTTCTGTTTGGTTAACAATTGTCAGTTGAAATTGTTGTTGATGAAAGCCCAGACACTTCAGTTAGACACCGTGCACATGAATTTCAAATGTCATCGTCAACTTTGTTCACAATACTCAAAAAATGCAACTGGCTCAACAACTAATGGAAAATGGACATATGTGCAGACGGGAGTGGAGTGTAAAGGTTTTGCACCTCAATGAAGACGACCCCCAGTTTTGGCGAAAAATCATTATGAGTGACGAGTCACATTTTGAAATTCCTCAATTGACACACCAACGGCCTTTACACCCTCTTAGAGTGACTGTAATACAACACTGCTCCATCAAGTGCCACCTGTTAATAGACTACTGTCAAATTTTGAGCAAGTTCCGTCATTTACTTTGTGTTTAACAGCTGTTCAAAACATACAACCTCGTGGATTTTTTTAAAAATGGAAAAAAGTGAATTTCGAGTGCTCATTAAACATTATTTTTTGGGAAAAAAAAGCCGTCAATCAAACCAAGGAAAAGCTTGATAAATACTATGGGGACTCTGCACCATCGATTTCAATGGTAAAAAAGTGGTTTACTAACTTTCGTTGTGGTCGCACAAGTACAAATAACGCTGAACGTTCTGGACGGCCAATTGAGTTCAATACACCCGAAAATGTCGAAAAAATCCACGATATGGTGTTGGCCGATCGAAGAGTAAAAGTGCATGAGATTGTTGATGCCATAGGCATTTCATATGGCAGTGTGGTTTCGATTTTAAATGATCTGATTGGTTTAAGAAAGCTGTCTGCAAAATGGGTGCCGCGTTTGCTCTAAATTGAGCATAAACGTACGGGTGCACACGTGTGTAGTCTCAATGGCAAAATGCCATGAATTGGGCTACGAATTGGTACCTCATCCGCGATATTATCCGGATTTAGTCCCCAGTGACTATTTCCAAACCTAAAGAAATGGCTTGGTGGAAAGAGATTTAGCTCCAACGATGAAATTATTGATCAAACAAATGCATATTCTATGGACCTCGAAAAATCCTATTTTTTGGAAGGGATACAAAAATTGGAGCAACGTTGGACTAAGTGTATTGAGCTAAAAGGAGATTATGTTGAAAAATATGTTTTTTGCACAAAAAAAAACCGGGTTTCATTTAAAAAGTCACGGGCTTATTGATCCGCCCTGGTATGCTATGCAAAAAATATTGTACCGTTTAACCCTTCTGCACAAATTGGGTCAAAATGGCCCAATTTTGAAGAACAAACGGCTAAAATCATGTCTTAGGATGGCTGCACGTTTATACAACTTTTTCATATCCTCAGTCAGGGCCTTCTGATGGATTTTACGTAAAAAAAATCTTTTCGGGACTAGCCAATTTTTTTCATTACATTTTAAGTACTTTAATACAATTTGTGGGTAATTTTGACCACCAATTCCCGCGAATCCTTCTGCGAAAAGCTTTATGGCCAAAATCCAGGAAGCTTTAGTACACACTTCCAGTTCATCGAAGATCATTCAATTTCAAAATTTTTTCTCATCCTTTTTGCGTAATTGAGAGAAAGACAAAGATGTTTTTGTTTGTCCACATACCAAAAACTCAAGCAAGCAATCAATCCGTTCCAATACATGCAAAAATTGTTAATGCAAACAACATTATGTGTAAAAGTTTAATCAGCCACAATTAATCTTCTTGTCTTAAAATAAATTTTGGATTTGTATATTTTATGTTCAAATAAAAAGAAAATTTAGTTTACGGATGTGTTTTTACTATTGGGTCAAATTGACCCACAAATTGTTTACGATTGGTACGAGTATAATCTGAATTTGTGCAGAAGGGTTAAGATTTATTTAAAAAAAACCCTCGGCCTGCAACATAAAAAAACACCCTGAACAAGAACCATGCACACTAACCATTGCACCATCGACGGCCACCGACAGATTCTACGACTTCCTTCATTAATTTTCAGCTAAAGAAGCATTTCTGTGCCATATTTTCATAGATTCTATGAAACGAAATCTGTGAATTTTATTCATAACATCTATAAAACTTTTTAATAGATTCTATGAAATACGAGTAAAATATATTGAAATGTATTTGTTGATAAAATCTATGGAAATGTTTTGATGATGATGATGTAATAGAAATATACTGCTTGTTTATATCCCTGCAAATCGTACAGCTATTTTTTTTTTAAATCATCAATATTTTTTTTTTAATACATCAATAACTAATTACAAACTTATTTTTAACATTAAAAAAATATCTTAAAAACTACCCAATCATGATCAGCTAGTAAAGAATTCATCACGCTATATGTAACGAAATCTCTAAATGCAATGAGAAGTCTTTGGTACGCAATTGCTCGAAAGATAATAGCACCCAACACAAGATACGGAAAATTACAATTTTCCATTCAATTAATGAAGAATATTTCACAAAAAATAAAGGCCTCGTTATTTACACGATATAGCGCTTAACACTTACAGAACAAAGTCCAAAGTGTACGATTCGCGATTTCAATTTAGAAATGAACAGCCAGAACAGGGACAGCCGTTGTCTTTTTATATCATTTATCGCCATTTAGATTTTTTCTCAACTATACCTAATCATCCGTGGTGCTACCTACTAGTATTTTCTAGTATGTTCGACAGTTAGTGTGTTTTTCAACCTTTTTCCACTGTGGTGAATACTTCATAGATTACAGCCCACCTCAAGTGTGGTTATTCTTTAAACAGTACGTTAATTTGACAGATCATATTACTTGGGGTAATAATATAACTATACTCACCACTTTCACAGTAGCATAATGTTTCACTGCAAAATTATAATAATTTAACAAAGCAGGTACATTTTTCGAAGCGTGCACTGCATTTCGGTACCTACAGTAACTTGTGTGAATGCTACTTTACGAGGTGAAAAATCGACAATCATATCTGTCAATAGTGGCGAAATGTTTTCACAAACGAATTAATAACATGGCATGCGCATGGCCAGTTGACAGTTTAGCACTGGTTGTTAGTTATGGTGAACCCTAAGAACATCACCGGATCAATATAAATGAGTACATTACGTTCCTGCTTGCTCTCTTTTTCTTATCGGGTGTATAATGTGCGTTGCACATGGTGGTTACCAGTTTGTAACCTGTTGCTCCATATGTGTTGTTTGCTGTTAGTATTTTTATTATTATTATTTATTATTACTTGTAGCCTTTAGGAACGGTACATTCAAATTAAACCGGCTTTTCTGTTTTCTCTCTCTTGTATTGCTGACTCTTGTTCGAATTCTTTAAATAACCTGCACTCCATCTATAGCGCGTACTTTATACGAATTTGAGCAGGTATAGTATGTATGTATGTAAATACAACTGAAAGTAGATTTTTATTATATAAGTAATATCAAAACTTAACCCATTAAGGCCATCAAAAAGGTTAGGGTCCTTGTTATATAATATCAGAATTTAATCCCCTAAGAACCGAATGTAACTTTAAATCTTGTGACAGGCAATTATAAAATGTGTTAATCTAGAAACAAACTGACATATACGCTCTGTTCGATCACTCGAAAATTTCCAAATTTTTACTGAATCGTGTTCGTTTACTCCAAAAGTCTAGTAAATGAGAGCCTGAAAGTGACAATTTTGACAGTTCGATGTTAGACATCTTGCAAATTTTGGTTGCAGAAATTTTGGCGAATAAAAATTTGCAATATAGAACAGCTGTTTGAAATATCAGCTGTTTTATGTAAACAAATAAAAGTGAAAAATAAATTAACAACAGCAAAAATAAATACAAATGAGTTTTTAAATATTTTATTTAAAATATAAATAAAATTTAGAAATAAAATGGAAAGCAATAATGTATAGTGGCATTCAGCAAATTCTGGTGAACCGACGACGTTATAATTGGACAACTGTGGCAGTGGATATATAATGTAACTACAAGCCACAATGTGTGTAGCAAAGAATAAAACTACATCAGCTGTTGCCTTGCAAATTTTTACTGGAAGTCGTTCTCGTACTTTTTGTACACATTTTCATAAAGAGAGTAAAATCGTTATTTCTCTCAATAGCAGATTCTTGCAAATTTTTACTGGGATAGTAAACAAACAAAGTTATTATTGTGAATTTGTTTGAAAAATGTCAAGTTGAACGCAAAGTTTTATGATTTAAACTCGACATATTTGGGCTATTTTGTTTTTAAGCTGAAATAAAATAAAATATTACGAACTTTGACTAATTGCTTACATTTGGTTTGTTGATAACATCAGGCGGTGTCCATGACACAGCTGATCGACTATGTAGTAGGAAATTGATAGAAAACAGAGTGGATAGGTGACAGAACGATAAGCAACCAGAAGCAAACCATGCAGAAAACTAAGTTCAAATAGTGTTTGATTGATACTAATAATAGCTAAATTATGTTTTATGTTGGTTGCATGGAATAAAACTACACATTCCATTTTATTTCTGTTCGTTTTATGTCCGACCAAGGAGTAAAATTCAACAGCAACTCGGAAGTCGATGAAATGGCCTAGTACCTCGTCGTCATCGAGAGAACGTAAAGAGAGGGATAGAAACTCTTGTATATTTCTCTATTATCAAATATCAAAGAATTTCAAATAAGACGCAATTGAATGGGCTTAACAGTTGTATAGAATCAAACCGAACTGAACTCGAATAATGAGCCACATTGAATTGAGCTAAATTTGAATAAATAAACTAAATTGAGTTAACGATAAATAATTGGAGTTCATCTACTTGGTCTTTGGTCTCTGAAAGAAATATTGGTAACTACCCTATACAGGAAGCCATCACAAGGGCCTATATACGGATAGCGGAATGTACACCCACCGTTTAATATAAAAATCCCTCACCAATCAAATAAATACGAATAAGCAAAGTAATCCTCATCCCAATACTAAATCTAACCACTAAATCAGTTTTTCCCTGCTGTTGGCCTAATGAATAAAGCACACAAGCCTCTCTTCAAGAGATCCTTTTGCTCGAGTCAAGCCTCCCACAGAGACTGAAACTGGTATAATATACCAACTACCAGGGACCATTCCCACTTACGATAAATATTTGGAGTCCATCTACTTGGTCTCGGGTCTCTGAAAATAATATTGAAGCGATCACTAGCGTCCATGTCCAGCTGACTACTACGTAATTTGACGCCACTTTTCGCTGCAACCTATAACACCTTGCTAATTGGGGTTTATTGCCACTGCCAGAAAAAAACTGGACCTCCAACCAACGATGGGTTGTATTTCTTCTGCATTTCAATTGAAGCATATTCTACACGAATGCACTTTTGCTGTCACCATTGACGATTTTAACTTATCAAATACCAAATACCCCAATGGGTTAACTATCAAGCAATTTTCCCTGCCATTCCCTTCTCTCTAGCTTGAGGTTAATTTAGCGGGAAACCTTTAAAGTTATTGCAGATTGGAAACATGTCTTGTTGATGTTGGGTGCATGGATGATGTTCATATGGTCTTTGTCTCTGCTCGACGCACTCAACATGTTCTCTTGGTTGCATGCCCCCACTCATACAAGTTGTTGGCAATACATACCAGATGAAGTTTTATTGGCCTAAAAGACGGATGCATTTACATGGTCTATACTCCAGCCTACCCATCCATCCATCGATCCATTCAAGTCACAAGTCGCTTGTTAAATCGTCAAGTGCTAAGGTTAAGGCTGCACATGCGCATGCGCAGACGACGCCTTCTTTGTTAACTGTGTTTGATACGCATGGCGTCGTTTATTACGGTCGAACTGGTGATGCTGAGAGGAGTATTGACCGATCGGTAAATAGTATTTGCTTAGCTAATGCCAGATTTTTACTGCATTTAGCAAATGCTTATTATAAACAATTCTGCTGTCACACTCACCCGTAGAGACATCGTGGCATAATTATTGTCATGTGCGCATGTGTGAGTGAAGCCGGTAATACTATTACCAAATAGCGGTTGAAACGGCACAACTTGTTCTGGTTTTCATAGTGGTTGTTGCTATTGCCGTTTGGCCATACAGTGCATTTTTACTATTCCGGTTCAAATGCACATTCACACATACTAGATAGATAGCAGTAGATCTAATTTTATTCTTGGAATCTTAAAGTGGTCTTCTCTAAGCCATTGCAGTCTTTGGCAACCATTAGCGGTGCCGTTATAATGCATCTTAATACCAAACGTGTTCATCGTCATCGTCGTCGGCTTCATTTTCTTCATTGCTTTTGCCATCATCATCATCATGTGCTTCCTCATCTTCTTTGTTGGCATCTAGTACATCATCTTGTTGTAGAGCATCTTCTTGGTCGCCTCGACATGAACACTGTTACTGGCTGTTTTTAGTGAATCCATATCATAAAATAGACTTTCATTCGTAAATGTCATTGTGACGGACTGTTCTGTGTCCCCCACCTCTTGTTACATTCTAATTCTTTCAATTTGAACCCCCCAAACTGCGACTGAACAACGAAGCAGTCCACCAGTTAGCCGGCCGGTTTGAGAGCTGGGGACTATAACGCCATCACCGTCGTTACCGTCAGCATCTTCTTCAGCCATAAACTCCGCTTTAGATGCGTGTGGCTGTGAGACCATAATAAAATCACCTTTTAAATTACATTTACAGTTTTGAAATGGCTTTCAAGTATTTTCTTAATGAGATTGCATTTTCATTTATGGATGGAATGGAGAACTGATGCGATCCCATTGTTTCGTTGCCATGTTGGTTTGAATCTTTCACTCTTACTAACTGTTGTTTGATCCTATTGTCAAATGTGTCACCTCATTGATGTTAACTTATGTATGGTAAGTTGCCCGAGTTAATAGGGGAAGAACAACAAACAAATCATCTCGTCTTTTAGTTTTGATTTCTGAAAGAGGAAACGGATATGGATATTGTACTTGTATTATTATACCCCGAGTAGTTCATAACATTAAAATGAACCCCAACTGGGTCGATTATTATGAAGTTAAGTCAAATGGGTCGTAGGTTATTCAAACCCCTTCTTAGATGCTGGTAAAAAAAAAGTCATTACGTTAATGGCAAGAAGAAGAGGCAGATGACGGAAAAAACAATTGCGTATTTTCGACAATCAGAACATTTGTATCTTAACCCCAGGATGGTGGGCTGCATCGGAGGTGCTACCCACCCTACTTGTTGTCTATAGGTCCAGTGTTAATGCTAATATACGGCAAAATGTATGTCTTTCCTTTGGCAAAATACACAGAACAAATTCGAGTTAATTTAGCGATTAAATATTTGAATCAAATGTCTAAAGTTGTACAGTACTTCTAAACATTTTAAACAATTTTTTATTAGCATCAATTAAATATCTTAACCAAGGGTCAAGAATTGCATTGTAATTTTTTTTATTTGCGTCAATTAAATAGGTATAAATATTAATAAAAAAGTATAGAAATTGTATGTTTGTTGGCTTTTGATTAAAATACTTTCTTGATGCAAATAAAAAAATTTGGTTAACAAATTCTAATATGTCAGGCAGTCGTTTAAGAATGTCAATTGTTTTCTGTGTAAGTGTCCTAATGGTATAGAGCTCAAGTGTGCCATATGAATCGGTTTCGAATTCCAGACGAACTCTTTTCTTCGTATACTATTTTGCCGGAAACGGAAGTCTGTTACGGAAACATAACGAATCCGTTTTCGTATGGAGAAATTGCTCTCGAAAAGCGGATCGGTTTTCTACTTTTTCGGATCCGTCTCGTCTCGAAATCGCAATGGACTTCATATTCGAATCCGTTTCGGGTTGGATTTTTTAAATAAAATGGATTCGAGTCGTATTCACTTTTAACAATTTAGCTAATTTTGGTCGATCACCACTTGACCGAAATATGTCGCACGAGATGTTTGCAGTTTCAAATTTCCTTCCCCAAACTCGTATTTCTCTTTTTTATGCTTTTGAGGACTCGTAGCGTGTTCGAAACGGATACGCCAAATCTCAATTTCACTGATGCGCTTTTTTACGTTTTTACGGACTCGTAACGGATCCGCCAAACCGCAATTTCAATGATTCACTTTTCTATGTTTTTACGAAGTCGTAATGGGTTTGGAACGGGTTCGACAGCTCACATTTCGCTTTTTTATTCTTTGACGAACTTGTAACGGGGTCGAAACGGATCCGCATCCGTTTTTGTGCACATTGAGGGAATATTTACCAAATAATTGTATTTATCAATTTGTATACCAAATAATTGTACACGATATAGAAAGTGCAAAAACGATGTACAAGTAGACAGTCAAAATTCCTCACTCAAATGCCAACAAACAAAACGAGTGAAACCCTAGTACTTCTCTACTCTCTCTCTTACTCTCTTCATTTAATATTTCAATACACGAGGAGCTTTTTGATAGTTTTGTTGTATATAACTATACAAATTCGAACCATGTTGAAGTAAAATTACATAAACTATGCAAAAAGTATGAAATAAGCAAGATATGACGCGAGAGAAATGCGTTTGAGTGAACTCCTAGCACTTTTTGGTTCTCTTTTACCAGGGTTGCCAAGTTGCCCACATCTTCTGGTCGTCTAATTGTAATGCCATGTTCCCACTACAGCGCCAATTACTTAATTCGCTTTTTGAATTACTATTCTGAATTACCCCGTTTCCACTACACATACATAATTCGATCTGACAGTTGTTTACTTTTTTTTTGTCTCGTTTCAATAATTTTGAGAATGGGAACAACAAAAAGTGAGTACGTATTATAGAAAATATTTCTGGATATCCAACAACCTTTATATTTTCGTCTACTCCATTAACTTTGCAGTGGCCAATAGTTTTCTGGCCATCACACTTTTATTTTAATAATTTACTATTTTGCATCCATTGTATATTATTAAGTTGTTTTTTCTTTGCTTTTATATTTTTTTGTCCGCTGTTTCGATAAACTTTCGATAAAAATTAGTGAAGACAATGATTTGTTCGTAATTCATAAGGTCATTCAAACTGAATTACCTACAAGCAAAGGTAATTCGCTCTCAAACTTTTGTATGGTGAATTACGTAATTCGGTTTGTAATTGGTGATTGAATTACGAATGAGAGAGCGAATTACGAATAATTCTGTAGTGGAAAAATTAGACGACCAGAAGATGTGCGTAATTTGGCAACCCTGGTAAAAGAGAACCAAAAAGTACTAGGAGTTCACTCAAACGTATTTCTCTCTCGCGTCATATCTTGCTTATTTCATACTTTTTGCATAGTTTATGTAATTTTACTTCAACATGGTTGGAATTTGTATAGTTATATACAATAACACTATCAAAAAGCTGCTCGTGTAATGAAATATTCAATGAAGAGAGTAAGAGAGAGAGTAAAGAAGTACTAGGGTTTCACTCGTTTTGTTTTTTGGCATTTGAGTGAAGACAAATTTTGACTGTCTCAAAGACGATTTACAATTAGACGACCAGAAGATGTGGGCAACTTGGCAACCCTGGTAAAAGAGAACCAAGAAGTGCTAGGAGTTCACTCAAACGCATTTCTCTCTCGCGTCATATCTTGCTTATTTCATACTTTTTGCATAGTTTATGTAATTTTACTTCAACATGGTTTCAATTTGTATAGTTATATACAATAACACTATTAAAAAGCTGCTCGTGTATTGAAATATTCAATGAAGAGAGTAAGAGAGAGAGTCGAGAAGCACTAGGGTTTCACTCGTTTTGTTTATTGGCATTTGAGTGAAGAGAAATTTTGACTGTCTACTTGTACATCGTTTTTGACTGTCTACTTGTACATCGTTTTTGGTGGAAACAAGGCATAAAACGCCTGTGGAAAGTCTTGCCAGGAGCTATCAAAAAAATGTGCTAAATGTCCAAACAGGTGCAAAGTTAATAAAAAAGATGCTAAATTTGTATTAACTTAAAAGCGACTTTAAAAATCAATATTTTACAAAAGTGTATATATGTATTTGATATCTATTACAAAGATTTAAATAAAATGGCTATTTTTCGGGTTTATTCGATATTTTTCGTTTAATTCCAAATTACAACCACATTCTTTTTCCAATAAAATCAATGGTGTTGTCTATTGTCTACTGTATCTCCAGCTGAAGCGGGTTCTCTGCAAAAGAAAAATTGTTTTAAAAAAAATGTGTATTGCTCTTTCTTTTTACACTGTGGCATCTGTAATTTTATAGTGACTAATAATACGTATTTATAGGATAACACGTCTAAGGCCCAATTTTTTACTGGGTATTGAAATTGGTAATCAGTCGATTTTTATTTATGTTTGATCTGACTTTAAATACGAAAAGAGTTTTTCAGTGCTATATCAAATAATCTTACTATCACGTGGCAACAGTGGCAAATGCTACGAAAAATAACCGGTATTCATACATTTATCGGTTAATCGTTACGATGCATCAATCTAACGCCATTTGCAAAACAAAAGTGAAGTGATAAAATACAAAATATTATATTGCTGACAGCCCTTGGCCGGAGATTTCCTCCGGGTGAATTCGGTTTGATAGAAGTTCTCAAAAAAAGTTATATCACAAAGACGATTTACAATTAGACGACCAGAAGATGTGCGCAACTTGGCAACCCTGGTAAAAGAGAACCAAAAAGTGCTAGAAATTCACTCACACGCATTTCTCTCTCGCTTTGTATCTTGATTATTTCATACTTTTTACATAGTTTATGTAATTTTACTTCAATATGGTTGGAATTTGTATAGTTATGTATATACAATAACACTATCAAAAAGCCGCTTATGTATTCAAATATACAATGAAGAGAGTAAGAGAGGGGGCAGAGAGAATGGCTAGGGTTTCACTAGTTTTGTTTTTTGGCATTTGAGTGAAGAGAAATTTTGAGAAATAAGTACATCGTTTTTGATACCCATGATACCATCCCAGCGATAATCAACATGTTCTGAAACACGAACATTCATCATCTGTTTATGCAGTGTTTACAAATGCAGCTAGATACCATATTAGTGGCCTTCATGATAGCTCGAAAGAACATCGTAAACTCGAAAACATCGTAAACTTGCTCAGCAAATGTCAAAACAAACAAATTTCCCATACAAAGCGACTTGCGCATATGTAGAAAGTTTTCGAGGCAAATTTGCTGAGCAAACCTGGAAAAAGAAACGTGAAAACTTTTGACATTTCAATGTCAATATTTTTGTATTGAAAAAGAGAGGGTTTTTTGATTTATGTGAAAAAAATAAAATAATGGAATAGGTAAAGCATATACGTATGTATATGAATATGTATGTATAATTACTTTATCAGCCTTTTTTTTTGACAATTTCTGTAACGATACACTGAGCAACTTTATTTGGTGCCTCATGAAACGCTTCGGTGCAAACTTACGCTGAGCAAAAGTTCTAGGTTTTCTTGTTTGCATGAATACCACTATTATACTTTATACTGGCGTCCATCTAGTTCGCATAATAGTCCAAGATTTGGTTGGCATTATCTATAAATAAATAGGGCGGTGAAATGCTCGACCGACAAGACAATAAGCAATACGGTATTTTTTAGTTGTTTATTTGATTCAATTTAAATTTGGATTAAATTAATTTCCAATTCAAAGCTAACAGTTATAAATTAACTTAATTGAAAATACATTAATTAAAGTTTTAAAAAGATCAATTTAAATTCAGAATGCCTATACCTTAAAATACACAGGTATATGTCAAACTTTGATACTCAACTGAATTGATAAAAATACCCATCCAACACTCACAGAAAAATTCGTTGGAGGCAGACGAAGTAGCCGTAACCGAATTTAGAGGTTGTCACAACCACATCATCAACGTCATAATAACCGAATCAGAGGTTGTCTCAACCGCATTAGAGGATGGCACAACCGAATTAGAGGTTATCCCATGCGATTTCGAGGTTGTCACAAACGAATTCAACGTTATCACAACCGAATTAGAGGTTGTGACAGCCGAATTAGAGGTTGCCACCAATGAATATATATGTAGGTCACAACTGACATTTGAAATTTGTGTCTATTAATCTAGTGATGATTTACTTTTCATGTATTCTCATAAATAATTACAAATAATGCAATTTACTTGGGGTAATCTTTAGGGATACAAATTTATTTCACATGAAACTTCCGCCCGTTTTTTAAATGTGCTATCAGGGGTCTTGTGGCCGTCGGTGGTGCAATGGTTAGTGTGCGCGGCTCTTGTACATGAGATCCTGGGTTCGAACCCGGCTCTGACCACCTTAAAATTTCTTTCGGCGGCGGTCACCTCGCATAGTGACGGCGACACTATCGAGTATCTAGCCATGAAAAAGCTTCTCAAATTACCGTTCGGAATCGGTGTAAAACTGTAGGTCCCAATCAGTGAGTGAAAACTGGAAAGCGCACAGCTCAGTGATTGTGAGAAGTTCTCCCCAGTTCCTTCATGGGATGTAATGGGAAACCATTTATTTATTTATCAGGGGTCAACGCGCCAATACTGACTGACAATAGTGGAGACAGAACTCCCGCCTGCGGTGTCCCCCTGTTAACGGTCCTAGCAATTGTAACACCACCCCATTCAGCTTGGACGGATCTATCCACCAGAAGCTTCCCAATTAGGTGTGTCACTAAGCTGTCGACTCCTAGATTCTGTAACGACCTAAGAATCGCCAAAGGTTGAATGTCATTGAAGGCTCCCTCGATGTCCAGGAAGGTCCCTAGAGCGAAGACCTTATTCTCAAGAGAGTTTTCTATTATGCTGACTATAGAGTGGAGAGCCGTCTCAGTTGACCTGCATGCTGAGAACTCTATAGTAGATTCTGTGGAAGATTACTTCAAACGTGAATGTCCAGTAACCTTTCAAATGCCTTAAGAACAAAGGATGATAGACTGATTTGTCTAAAGTCCTTTGGTTTGACATGAGAGCATTTGACCGCTTTCGGGACGAAAACCACTTTGGTTTGCTTCCAAATGCTAGGAATGACTCCCAACGTAAGGCAGCCCCTGCAGATTGCCTCCAACCAACTACAAGATAGGTATAGTGCCTCCTGTAGTTGCGCGGGAATTATCCCGTGAGGTCCGGCTGATTTATAGGGCTTAAAGCATCTAATGGCCCATACCAGATTCTTTCTGCTCACTATTGAGCGAACTTTTTCTAAGATAGGTGAGTTCCCGCCTAGCTCTTCTGGCTGATGACCAGCATTCCGGTCATCGTTGGGAAAGTGGGTATCCAGGAGAATCCCAAGAGACTCTTCAGACGAATACGTCCACGTTCCATCGTCTTTCATTAAGAACCCCGCACACGGTGGGTTTTTAGCGAGCACGCATGATTGCACCGAGGTGGCTTCAACTGAATTTCAGTTCTGGGGAATAAATTCAAATACAGTCCAGGAAAGTGTTCCTTCTTCTTCTTCGACTTTTTAAAGTAACTTTTGAGCAAAACTGGGTAAATCTTATCAGATGAAAACAAATGGTATGTGGTATTCATATTCACTTTTAGATCTTAGATGCGTACTGGAACAGGTCCTGGATTTTTTTTCTCCAGAGAAAGTCCATAACCGACTTCTTTTCTTCGGTATAGTGTTTTTTAAGCTGTGCCCATAGTTACTATATTTTATTAAGTCGTCCCATTTTTTACGTTCTTGGGACCATTCTGAAGCTGATGATTGATTAATCATGATTTTTGTTTGTTTTTTTTAATCATCGTGTTGCGTACAGGGAATTTCAATTTATTGATATTTATTTCAATAATTGATGTGTCTATAATTTTCATTCATACCTTTGAACAACAATTAAATTGCAATTGATGTCTTTTGAAATTTAAAATTATTACAAAAATTTCCTATGAATATTTTATACAGATTTTCTCTTCAAAATCGTTTCTTAACACGATTGACGTGAGAACGTGCTAAAATCTAAATTTAGTTTAAGATAAATGTAGAGACAGACGGCGGAAGAATCGACGGTATATATGAATGACACTACGGAAAAGAAGAGGTTGGGCACAACCTCTAAGATAAGGAATTCATAATAAAAATTGTGTATGGAATTCTAAGATTCTTTCAATAATATTGCACGGAAGCTATGCACTCGATAGTGATGCCAATGGGAATGATAGGTAGTCGTTGCGGGGTACGAGCCCCAGACAACCTAAATTTGTTTCTTAGATCAAAGAAAGTGGCCAACCTTGCCAACAAATTTAACAGGAAATGCAAAATTACATCGTTAATCATTTGGAATGTCGATAATCATAAATCATTCAATTATTTTGTAACGAACAGCTTGAGTTGACTTTCGATAAGGATCGAAACTGAGCACTAATTATCACCTTTTAAAGAGTTTTTTTTTTATCGTGCAATAATTATTGTTTTATACAAATAGGTACGAGAGTATCCATATAAAACAATGAGTTTCACTAAAGTTGTGGGTTTTGAACTCATTGACTGCTCACATAAAATGTTAGCTCGAATAAAAATAACACAATGGAATCTGTGCAATATGGTATGTGGCGTGTGCGCGCATGCGCCTAATATGCAGATGTGACACCGACACGATAGCCGCAACCACAGCCACTGACATCTGCAATTACAATAACAACGGAACCAGCAACAATAGCTCGCAAATTGTGCATTGACGTCAAACGTACAATGTACGCAGCGAGGCAGCGCTGTGACATGGTATATTTGTATACGCTCTCTCGCTCAATCTCAAAAAAGGAGCAGCAGCGGAACATGTTGTGAGTTTGCAATTTAGCTGCTGCTGGGAACTGCATCAGCCCCAACATGCTTTGATGCAGTTATTTGCTTATACGCCAAATGGGGACAAAACGACTTCTAAACCAGTTCACACACAGTACAAAGATCTTTTATTTTTGTCTGTTTTCTTCTCCAGCAACAACATCAACAACGGCTTTTTTATTTTCCAGTCCAACAACCAAATAGGAAAACCAACAGACAGACAGACACGGCTGGTTGTGCGACCTTAGAAACATTCATAAATATGCTGGTATTGTTGATGTTGCCATTGGTGCTGGTTGGTTGGAATCACCCAATGCTGCTGTTGCTATTGTTGTTGTGGTTCAAATTGGGAATATTACCACGTCTGTGGGAATAAATTATACATATAGACGAATGTGATTCATGTAAATTGCTTTATTACTTTTTGCATTCACGTTACGAGTTTTTATTTATTAACCAAAACAAGGATTTGTTGTCGATTTTGGATGTTCACACTTTCGCAAGCTAATAATTAGTAGAGAAATTTTGTAACTAAAACCCAATCACAGGAATTTATACATAATTTAATAAATCATTCAAATAATTTTAATCAATTGCATCTTTCCCTCCAATAATATATTTTCAGACCTTCACAGCCTGGTGTAACAGTCATTTGCGCAAGGCCGGCACCTCTATCGATAATATCGAAGACGATTTCCGCAATGGCTTGAAATTGATGTTATTGCTGGAAGTTATCTCTGGTGAGACTTTGCCCAAGCCCGATCGTGGCAAAATGCGTTTCCACAAAATCGCCAATGTCAATAAGGCTTTGGACTTCATTGCCTCCAAAGGTGTCCATTTGGTATCCATTGGTGCAGAAGAAATCGTTGATGGCAATTTGAAAATGACCCTCGGTATGATCTGGACCATCATCTTGCGTTTTGCTATTCAAGATATCTCGGTCGAAGAGATGACCGCCAAGGAAGGCTTGTTGTTGTGGTGCCAACGCAAAACCGCCCCTTACAAGAATGTCAATGTACAGAACTTCCATCTTTCATTCAAGGTAAGTGTGCGGTCGGAACAATGAACAGTTTTATTCTTAAGCTATATTTTTTTTTATAGGACGGTTTAGCCTTCTGCGCTTTAATCCATCGCCACAGGCCTGACTTGATTGACTATTCCAAACTCTCCAAAGACAATCCATTGGAAAATCTCAACACTGCCTTTGATGTTGCTGAGAAATATCTTGATATCCCAAGAATGTTGGATCCTGATGGTAAGTCTTCTTTTGTTGTTATGCTTTGGAAACTTTTACTTGAATTCCTAAGTGTTTAGATTAGCATCTCCATGCGTTCTTAAGTAGTTTATAAGTTGGGCACATTTATCTCAAACACATATTTTGTTTATTTTTATTTACATCTCCCCTTTGCCCTTTGACACCTTTAAATCTGAAAATAAATCTAAAATTTATTTATGAAATGTATCTATAATATGGTGATGGTGGGGTCAAACAATCACAATCGTCGTAACCCACAACTGCAACAATAGATTTGATCAACACTCCCAAGCCGGATGAACGTGCTATCATGACGTATGTCTCTTGCTACTACCACGCCTTCCAAGGAGCCCAACAGGTTGGAAATGTGACGCATGTACCCGAACCCACAAGACAATACACCTACGTCCCGAATAATTACAATGTGACTAAACTTCACATCAATACACTTGATACATTTTTTTCGTTTTTTTGGTTTCTATTACAGTTTGTTTTTTGGAAAATCGTATCTAAATTTTAACAATTAACACCCAAACCAGTGCCGAATGTCGAATGTGTTACGCAATCCCCGTAAACAAAAGATATATACCATTCGTACATACACATGCTATGTACCTCGTATATATCTATCGATGTCGTTTTATAGATTGACAATCAATGTGCTCCAAATAACGCGAAGCCAATAAATAAAACTGCATACTTGTGTTGTCCTTTTCCACATGCATATACATATAATTGTTCAAGTGTGCTTAAAACCTATTCTGCTCTACTCTATTACTATGAATATTATTCGAAAAAGGACTAAGTCGTTGAGATTAAACTGTTTAAACAAAATAGGTTGCAGTGAATGTTAGAGTAATTTCCAAAATACAAATTTTAATAGGTTAGTCCTGGGGTGAATTCTTAGAAAAATATGTAGATCTTAAATGACTAAATGAATGACACTCGGCTGTAGAAACTGTATTGCAAATACTAATAGATACCGCCCCAATTGTTACATACGTGTATGTTCATACATATGTATAGGAACAATTAACAATTAAACAATTAAATTAAAAACATCTTGATTTTGTATACATACGTTTTTTATGATCTTTTTATGTATTATATGTCTATACAAAATAATCTAATCATTTAAAGCCTACTTGACTACAGTCGTGTAGCTGTGTAGTCAACGAATAATGTATTTATTAGATCTTTCAAGCATTGGACTAGTATAGTGGTCAGTTATGTTATCGTCCTCAACAATTTCTGGGACAATGTTTTGTTTCCGCAATTAAATTACAATGCCAGAATACAATTATCATTGTATATAGTGTCTAAGCTTCCAATGATTCATAGTTCTTTTTTTAATAATTTTTCTTTTCCATAAGGTGGGATAATTTGGCGCCTGTTAGTTATATTTCGCGACAATATACGAATATGTCGATATAACGTATTCATTTAGTTGCATTACTTACTCTTTATAATAGGAAATCATCATGGCTTCGCGATTGTCCACACCTAAAGAAAATTCCCTTCATTGATGCCATTTAAACGGCAATGCAGTTTCAACAGTGAGCCAGATCAACTCCTTAACTCTAATGAGATTGCACAAAAAACAAAACTGAGATTACCAAAAAAAAACTCACAGTTCTCCATTAACATATGTGTATTTTGTTTGTTTGTAAAAAGTTTCTTGTACCTCAAATCATTCAGAGATGCCTAGTACATACATTTACTCCAACCAACGATGAAATCCATCATCCTCTGAGCGAACAAAGCCTTTGTATCACAAGCCCGATGAGACCCCGAATAAAAATTAAAATTTAATTAAATTTCTATTAACAGCAACTAAAACAAGCTGCCGCCGCCATTGCATGTCCTGTTTTTATATATGTATATATATCCGTTGTTGTATATTGTTATTATCTATTTATTATAATTCTTTTGAATTTTTGCATGTTACTGTTTTGTTTGTTTTGTTATGATTGACACTCTAACATATTTATTTTATGTCTTGTTTTTTTGTGGCTTTTTCTCTTTACTTGTATGCATTCCCTAACAGATCTTCAGAATACCGCATTGCCAGACGAAAGGGCAGTCATGACATATGTATCATCATATTACCATTGCTTCAGCGGTGCCCAAAAGGTTAGTTTTCTTATAAGAAATCAGATGCAACAGATAAAGAAAATGTTGCCAGTAAAGTTTCACACATTTGAGATAATATCCCAAAATTTGTTTCAGTACTAAATCGAAGAAGAGCAATTTGTATATATTAGCAAAGTGAAGTCAATAAAATGGGCAAATACATATGTAGTTGCATAATAGGTAATCCTGTGTTAGTTTTATTGCAAGTAGCAACTATTTTATTACCTATGTAGGTTAGGTTTAGGACACGTGACAATAAGAGACAATGTACAACTTATTGTCACTACACTCGGATGTCTTTTATTCAATAGGTTTTCTAGCTGACACTACGCTCGGGGTCATTGACACATTAGCTCTGTCTGCGTACACATATTTTGCATCATTTTGTGCAAAATGTTGCAAAATCTTGCAAAATGTTGTCTGCGTACTCCAAATCTCTTGCAGCGGGAGAGCCAAAAAGAGAATTTTTTGACAGTTGGAAGTTAGAGAACTTGCAAAATGTTGCTGGAGAAATTTCTGCTTGCAATATTTTGCAACTAGTTTGAACAGCTGTTTTTATTTACTGTTTGAATGAAATAATTTTTGTGAAATGAAAATAAAAATTTAAATTTAACAATGGCAGAGGTAAATACATAGTTAGAATTGTGTTGATTTTTAACGTTTATAATAAATTATAATAAACAAAACATTTTACTTCATGCTAGAAACGTGCAAATATACAGTGCGACCGTGCGACACATATGCTAAAATTCTTTTGCTTTGTTATTTCAATTGTTTACACACAGCTGTTTTCTTGCAAGATTTCACTGGATGCTGTCTGCGTACTTTTTGAGATATTTGCAACCGAGAGAGTAAAATTGTTCTTACTCTCCCAAAAAAAGTTACTGAGTATTTGCTACTGGAAAAGTACGCAGACAGACCTATTGTTATTGTGTTATAAATATAATTAAAAGGAGAAACTGCTAGATATTTACCAGAACTGTCAAAAGTTTTCAGCTATTCATTCATTTTATATGATAAGTTTGACTATGAAACTACTAGTTTAAAAACATAGAGCATCTTGTATGTGTAACTAGGGTAACCTAATATTTATCAATCCGTGGACAATCCCACAAATCTGTACATGATCTGAAAGGTATCCTTTTAGAAGTGCAAAGTAAACGTTTAATGTTATCCTATCTTTCTATCAAAATCATCTGTAATTAGTAAATGCTTAATACTCCAGCGTGTTTTCTTCAGGTTCATTTTTGTAAAAGAGAACTTTTTTGACAGCATCACACTAGTATTTATCGACAGGACTTTGGAAATGTTAAATAATAATCACAAATTTTATGTCGTTCTGTAATATTATGACAAGAAGCGAAGTAATTATTCAGTATAAAAAGTACAATTAGGGAAGCTTTTAACTGCCGCCGCTCCTCCTTTCTTGCAAATTGTTCAATGAGAAATGATGTTTGATTAACAAATGCTATTAATCAAAACTGATATGTTCCTTTTGTTTAATGTTAATTTGTTTTGTTTTTCCAAATGTATTTGTTGTGCTTCAGTACGAGAATTCAATAGTAATGCCGAATTTTTTTCATATACAGGCGGAAACTGCGGCCAATCGCATTTGCAAAGTTTTGAAGGTCAACCAAGAGAATGAGCGTCTTATGGAAGAGTATGAACGTCTAGCCAGCGATGTAAGTCCACGACTACTAGCACCTATCAGTGTGTCGTATATATTTTTATAATTTGAGTTTGGACTATGTTTTTAGCTTTTGGAGTGGATTCGTCGCACCATGCCCTGGTTGAATTCTCGCCAAGCCGACAACTCATTGGCCGGTGTTCAAAAGAAATTGGAGGAATACCGTACCTACCGTCGCAAGCACAAGCCTCCACGTGTAGAACAAAAAGCTAAACTCGAAACTAACTTCAACACATTGCAAACAAAATTGCGTCTCTCCAACCGTCCCGCCTATTTGCCCACCGAAGGCAAGACCGTTGCTGACATCTCAAATGCCTGGAAGGGTTTAGAGCTTTCGGAGAAGGCATTCGAAGAATGGCTCTTGGCCGAAACAATGCGTTTGGAGCGCTTGGAACATTTGGCCCAAAAGTTCAAGATCAAGGCCGATGCCCACGAAGACTGGACTCGTGGCAAGGAGGAAATGTTGCAATCTCAAGATTTCCGCCAATGCAAATTGAATGAATTGAAGGCTTTGAAGAAGAAGCACGAAGCTTTCGAATCGGATTTGGCCGCCCACCAGGACCGTGTTGAGCAAATTGCTGCCATTGCCCAAGAATTGAAGTAAGTAAACGTAATCCTCTTTTCTTTAAAAATTAAACATGATGTGCTAAAGTAATTCTTTGTTTATTTTCTCATAAACCAAATTGTACATGCCAACCAAAATTGTTGGGATTATGGCAATTTAGTGTGAGGTTCGCTGTTGTATTTGTAGTTATTAAACAACATAATTTCTTGTCATCCTTCAGAAGCTTAACCCATCCTATTCATTCTATCATTTCATTATCTTCACAACCAGAGTTATGGATTCATCTCGGTCATTGCTTAAGAGTACACGAATTGAGAGAGTTGTAACCAACTTGAACAAGTTTTGCAACTTGATTCCTTTAAGTTGCCTGACATAAATCTCGCATTCAAATGATGACTATAATCGTGATGATCATGTTTGAACTGATGTTTTCTTGATTCTCGAAATTACCGCATTAACTCCTCGCACAGCCCGCACAATGATATCTGTTATGATCTGATATGATATTTTAATTCGTGGTGGATCTAACATACATTCAGCAAGTTAAACTGTATGATATTAGGACATTTTTTCAGACAACTAATTAGTCAGCCCGGGATTAATACACGTCAGCTCTTCGGACACATCCTGGAATATCAAGATATTTTATGATATGACTTGAACGCCCATTGAGCATACCAGGTCAAGTTAAAAGTTTAACAGTAGAGACACAATATGAACAAAGACTGTCAAGAGTGACAACTACTTCCACCTAACCCAACCTTTATATATGCCACAATGAACGTGCAGCACACGAGAAATTTGGTGTTTTGACTTGACTAGGAGAGGGCCATCGACATCATCGTCTTCTATTTACTCGAATCTCTCATCAGCATTGGATTTTCCTGTGACAAGTAATGCAGAGATATGGTATCGCCATATCTCCTATATATTATGTACTCTGTGTCTAAATAGTCATTCTCATCCTTACAGAAGGGGGCCCTGAACCAATGCCGTGAATTCGGAGTTTTACTATCTAGTAAAATTTTTGGGGCATTGATCTTGTTTCTGTAATTTAAGATTTTTACCTCGCGCAATCACAGTTTCTGCAGCAGGTTCAGAAATGAGATTCCACTGCCAGCGCTTCAAATTCTGCGGCAGTAATTGAGTGAGTTTTATTTGGTTGGCTTTGATTATCTCTGACAATTGCAGCTCTCGAATGTACATCTTGCTCTATCTGGTTTTGTACGATTCTTTGCTGTAACCAATCGCACGTACGACCATTACACTGGACAGGGGCCTTCCAGCAATTACCAAGTGATTAATCTGATTCTTTGTTTTCTGATCAGGAGATACCCAATTGTCGAATATACTGACAACGGCAGGGCATAGATTTCTTCTGGACGCTCATAGAAGATACCCTTCGCCTCATCGGCTATATCTTTCCTCGGGGCATGCACAAAGTAAAGAAATGTTGAAGTACTTCACTTTTATGTGGATAGCGTATTACGCTCCCACAATGGGTTGAACCTAGAGATTAGATCTCGTAGCTTTTTTCACAACGGCTGTAGTAGGCATCACAATTCTGAAGCTCAAATCCATCAAATTGCATTCATTATTTTCCAATGATCATTAACATTATTTCACTATACATGTATGTAATATAAATGTTACCCTTTTTCTCTCTGTCCAGCACTCTTGAGTATCACGACTGTGTATCTGTCAATGCTCGTTGCCAACGTATTTGCGACCAATGGGACCGCTTGGGGGCTTTGACGCAACGCCGCCGCAGTGCTTTGGATGAAGCCGAGCGTATTTTGGAGAAGATCGATATCTTGCATCTCGAATTTGCTAAACGTGCTGCACCTTTCAATAACTGGTTGGATGGTACCCGCGAAGATCTTGTGGATATGTTCATTGTCCACACCATGGAAGAAATTCAAGGTCTTATTCAGGCTCACGATCAATTCAAGGCCACTTTGGGTGAAGCCGATAAGGAATTCAACTTGATCGTCAACTTGGTGCGTGAGGTTGAGGCCATCGTTAAGCAATACCAAATTCCCGGTGGATTGGAGAATCCCTACACTAACATCACCGCAAACGACATGACCCGCAAGTGGAGCGATGTCCGCCAATTGGTGCCACAACGTGACCAGACCTTGGCCAATGAATTGCGCAAACAGCAAAACAACGAGATGTTGCGCAGACAATTCGCCGAAAAGGCTAACATTGTCGGTCCCTGGATCGAACGTCAAATGGATGCCGTTACCGCTATCGGAATGGGTCTGCAAGGCTCATTGGAAGATCAAATGCACCGTCTCAAGGAATACGAACAAGCTGTGTATGCCTACAAACCCAATATTGAAGAATTGGAGAAGATCCATCAAGCCGTCCAAGAATCGATGATCTTCGAAAACCGTTACACCAACTACACCATGGAAACATTGCGCGTTGGCTGGGAACAACTGCTAACTTCGATCAACCGCAACATTAACGAAGTTGAAAATCAAATACTCACCCGTGACTCCAAGGGCATTAGCCAAGAGCAATTGAACGAGTTCCGTTCCAGCTTCAATCACTTCGACAAGAACCGCACCGGTCGGTTGACACCCGAAGAGTTAAAATCTTGCCTAGTCTCCTTGGGCTACTCCATTGGCAAGGACCGTCAAGGTGAAATGGACTTCCAGCGTATCTTGGCTGTTGTGGATCCCAACTCCACTGGCTACGTGCACTTTGATGCCTTCCTTGACTTCATGACACGCGAGAGCACAGACACCGACACTGCCGAACAAGTTATTGATTCATTCAGAATCTTGGCAGCCGATAAGGTATGTAGTTTTGATTGTAGGTAAACCTTGAGCAACTTCTAACCATGCTTTCTTTTATTTTCAAAACAAAGCCATACATCTTGCCCGATGAGTTGCGCCGCGAATTGCCACCAGATCAAGCTGAATACTGTATTCAACGTATGCCACCATACAAGGGCCCCAACGCCGTTCCCGGTGCCCTCGACTACATGTCCTTCAGTACAGCTTTGTATGGTGAAACCGATTTGTAAACCAAATTATATCCATGTGCCACAAATTCGAACTTTTCAAAATCAATTGAAGTCACTTAAATTGAAAGAAAAATAGAGTGAGAGATTATCAACATAGATCGGCTAAATGAAATCTATAAAGTCCATAACAATACGTTTTAAGTTTATCAAAATATTTGTTCAGTTTCATACTAACCCGCCCAGCTAAAATGTTCGAGAATATAGTTTTAAGGACACATCCTTAGAGCCACTAACCCACCACAACTCCCGTCCCACATGCCAATACCAATCAATCAAAATCAACGACAGCATTATATGAACTTTGAGTCATCTACAACCGATCATCCCAGCCCTAATTCTCCGACACAGGACATATCAATATAAAGAATTAACAAGGGAGAGTTAACGCTAGAGAGAGCACCCACTACTCACACCCTAGGGCAGTAGAGCAGAACCGTCAATGTAGAGGAGATGGATTGATTCTTGTTTCAACAATCTTACCGATTTTAAATTCAAATGTTAATGATACAGCAGGGAGCGCTTGCAGTGGACATCGTCCACTACCATCCACCACCACAGCAACACGAAGGATAACTACAAAATAAAGAAAAAGAAAAACAATTTATATTTCCATTATTGTCTCGTAGTTCATCTGAGATGAATGTAGGATTGTAATATGAGGAAAACCATTATTTTGATATTTTATATTATTATTTTTTAGGTTTTTTTATTTTATATTAATTTTATTGATTTATTATTATGCGTTTTGTTAAATTAATTATTAATTTATTCTATTTTTATTGTCCCGCCCTCATCAGTTTTCATCTCGATTTTGTCGATTTCTCTAATAAACATTATATTTTAATTTCTATTCTTTAATTATTATCATTTAGTTATGAAACAAAACAAAAAATTATAAAAATAAGGCATAAAAAAACAAACAAAAACGTATAAATTTATATACATAAATTTTAATAATAATACTTAATACTATACAACTTTACTATTTAAAACAAAAGAAAAGAGAGAGTACATTATTTTATTACTTAAATAAAAATGATATGATAATAACAACAACTATGAAAGTAAAAAAAGAACGCCAAACACATTTTGAAAATAAAAATAATAAAAAGAACATCATCCATGTATGTATGTATGTGAAATGTTGAAAGATTCATCAAAATTTGAATCAATTCAATAAAAATATTTACAATCCACACATATACAAAAGATATTGAATATTGTTTACTAATGAAGTCAGGACCACTGTCCAATTTGAATGGAAAATAGTTGAAATTGATAACGAGTAATTCGGCCTTATTCCCGTTGTCGTCGTCGGCGTCGTCATCAAAATTTTGTCAACTTTAGAACGTTATAAATGTATTGTCACATCGACAACAATAAAGTTTTTGATGTCTATGATTCAAAAACAACCCTCTTAAAACATCACGCAAAATTTTTTCTGTTCAAATGCTTTCAAGTCGCTAATAATATTGTATTGACGTCGATATTGTATTGACGTCGACGACGACAACGGGAATAAGGGCGATTAAATTTAGAAGACGATCCTGACGGCTATCATGGAATCAACAGGTGGCGCTTCACTGGTTCCCAAGTTAAATTAAATCCAGAAGCGTATGCTCACAGTGGACGGGTATCTGGTTAATGCCTGTTATCCATGGGGAGGCTGGTTATTATCACAGCATTTGTAAACTACACCACCCCCGGCATTTAAATTTTTTTCGCTAACCGGAGAAAACATGATTTCTTAGGCTTTACAACTTTAAAAATAACGAGGATCTAAGGCCCAATTTTTTACTGGTTATTTAAATTGGTAATCTTTTGATTTATGTATGATCTGACTTTAATACGAAAAGAGTTTTTCAGTGCTTTGGCAAATAATATTAATACCATGTGGCAACAGTGGCAAATGCGAAAAATAACCGGTATTCATACATTTATCGGCTAATCGTTACAATGCATTAAACTGACATCATTTGCAAAACAAAGTGAAGTGATAAAATACAAAATATTTAATGAAATTGGAAAATATTTGAGCAGAAATAAAGTTATAATTGCACTACGACTTAAATAATACGTTTTTATTGTTATTTCAATTATAATTGTTCATATTAACAATTAAAGAAGCTTTGTGTTTGTTCTTCTTGTTGTTTTCTGTCAAAATCATATGGTCTTGATCATATCGTAGCTTAAATGCCCAACTTTGGCTGTTTAAACAGCAATTAACTATTAACCTAAAAAGTGAATTCAGAGTTTAAATTGTTTGATTGTTGATCAAAGATGATTTTCCACACAAAAATTAGGCCTAAGAGAGCGAGCAGAGAAACGAGGCGCTTCAGAGTCCAAACATAATCAAACACGCTACAGACGACGACGTTTTTTTTACATAGGTTTCTTATGGCAGAGAAAAATCGCCACAAAAACCGCTGCGGCTGACGACTCGCCGCTAGAATAGAATATTTTCTAATTTCTTAGCGGCGCTCTCACGAATCCTCTCAATTGACAGAATGGACTTGCCACATTTTCACAAAAATCATAAGAGTAGCCAACACATACATATTATATTACATGTTACAAAAGAAAATTAAAGAATAGAGATGAAAATGATTTATTGTTAAACACAATACCCGGCATTTAATTAAAGTGAATGAAAAATTGTTAAAAGCTGTAAAAACAATTTAAATATTGCACATCAATAATATTGTTACCAAACTTTCAAACAAATTCCAGAAAAGAGCCGCAACTATACGCGAGGAAGAGAGAAAAAAATAAACTGAAGTCGCCAGACGCTCTCTCCCATTTCGTTTAGACGCTGGCAATTTTTCGTCGTCGTCTGAAGGGTGACTGGTTCTGTTTGGACTTTCATTCGTTTCCTTTGTTGGCATTCCATTCCATGAGCAAATTTTCTTCTCTATTTAAAATTCCACACTCTTTGTGACTAGACTATAATGAATGAAAAAAAGAGGTCTAAAATTTGGTAGTTATGTATTATAGCATTTGACAGAAATCAGTCAGCATGTGTTTCGAAGTCAAGCTTTTAATCTTAGCAAAAATTTAAAATTTTCTTTTGGTTTCGTTGGTCTTTTTTTTTACCAGATTTTGGTTGCAATTTAATTTATTTATGTATGCATTTTGTTATTTAGCTCTTTTTTGGGGTTTGCTCTTTTTTTGAACATCACTCTTATTCCGGTTGTCGTCGTTGACGTTGTTTTTATGTCAACGTCACTTCCATAGTAACATTACCAAGTAGTCGCAGTAGATACAACAACAATTGTGGGGGGCAATAACATAATTTTTTTTGTTTAGGCCATGGTAAAATAAGTAAGGTAAACGCACTAGGAATTGTTACAATGCACAGGCATTATGTTTTAATTTGGTGTCCATAATCTGTCAAATTTTCTTCATGTGTGTATTAAACATCTGCATGAATGCTAAAAAACCTACCCATGAGTCACTCACTAACAGTTTTGGCATTCAATTCACTGAATTCACCGTCAATGAGAACCAATGAGTGAGAGCAAAAGAGACTCGAGTTTGTTAAAGCATGAATTTCTTCGAATTCGTCTAACTTGTAGCATTCACACAAACTATGATTCACACTCAGCACAACCCGAACTCATTGAATTCGTTTGGTTCGTTTGGTTCACACTCAGCACAACCCGAACTCATTGAATTCGTTTGGTTCTGTATGAATTTGTGTTGTAAATAACAACGTTGGCGCGAGTGAGGCCAGTACTTGTACGAAGTAGTGGTGAGATTCATTTTTTTTAATAAATGAATTCGAATTATAGAAAATCATTCACCTATCCGAATTATGCGATGAAATCTTATAAAAGAAAATAATTTTTTTTTTTAATTTTTTATATTAACTTGTTTTCTCTGTTACTTTAAAAATTGTTCACTTTTTACTTATTAAAAAAAAATTAACTATTAAAAATCATTTTAGTTGAGTTGTTGTTGACGTGTAAATTCAGAGATTTATGAAATACCTCGATTGTGCACAACTTCAATGGCTGTATAAGTTCATTCGAATTCACATCTGAATTCATGAATGATTTTTGAATTCATGAATCATCTGAATTCATGAATGATTTTTGAATTCGAGTGAACTCATGCTCAAGTCGCTACAAGCAACACAAAAAAAACAAACAACAAAGCATAAGTACATGCATGCAAAACTTTCAATGTAGTGGTGGCCATACATGACTATAGTGAATAACAATGACTCATCGTTCTCATTGCAAGTGGCCCTTAACTTTGATGTTCGCTCTGTTACTGAATGTGAGTGAGTTCGAGTTCGATCGGTTTATGAGACGAATAAATACAATCTTCGTCTTCGCGAAGCACAACCAACTACAACACAACTTCAGTGGCTGAATTCATTGTAATTCATACAAAGGTCTTTTTAACTCATGAATTCAAAAATCATTCATGAATTCAGATGCGAGTTCGTTGTTTGAATGGACTCATGCAGATGTTTAGTGTGTATCTACCATGGTACAAAGAAATGGTAGAAGCACTAGCCCAGCTGATTTGAACTTTTTTCTGGACTGAGTGTGAATAAGTTTTTCTCTTATGTCAAAGTTTGTTTACATTTGTTTGTCTGCAACCCCAGTTCGCCAGCAACTGCTTTTTCTGAAATATTTCTCTGCAAAAAAATACATAGAAACGTTTTAATTTTCTCACTTAAACCCTTTCAATATATCAAATTTCAATATATCAAAATTTGTTTACATTTTCATCATTTTTCTATCAGCTGACTTGACACAACACAGACACTGAGCAAAAACAAAATGTCTGTTGGTTTTGGCTTGTTGTATTTGTTGTCGTACTGCATCTACCATTATATTTCTACCATGGTATCTACTGTAAAAGTAAACAAAAAAGTACACAAACAAAATGCATGTGAATTTGACATAAGAGTAACACCAAAGCAAGAAATATGTTGAAATCAGCTGTTCTAACCAGTTTACCTTACTCATTTTACCATGGTTTAGGCGCTCCTCATGTCAAAGTCAGCGCTATGTATACCAACAATAAATGTAAACAAAAAAGTCCAAACACAAAACCATGGTACAATAATATCTTCATGGTAATAGCAGCGCGTGTTGTTGTTGTTGTAGGCAGCAACAACAGGCATTTTGTTTTTGTTCTATTCGCTTCAGCTGTCAAACTCTACACATATCCATACCAACAACACAAGAATGCAAAAGAGTACAAAAAGAAAATACATGTGAGTGTGACAGCCGAAGCGAAGAACCTCTTGAAAAAAATTAAGACAGCTGTTCTTACGACTTTACCATGAACATATTATTATACCATGCACAAAACCTTTGAATCTGACAACTAAACAACAAGAACAAGTTGAAATCAGCTGTCTACTGAGTTTACCTTCTTATTCCACCATGATCGCTTCGTTTCAACGTCGTTGTCCCAACAATGCTATTTTCGTATTCTGAGCCTGTGCCAATCGGTGTCTAAATTCTATGGTGAAAAAATTTTGATATGGTGAGAAAAATTCCATTTTTGCCGTGCCACTCGATATCTTTTTTGAAAATAGTAAATTTTAATTAATTTGCACAATGAATATTTTTAAAAAATATTTGCCATTGCTTTTACCAATTATTATGCGATAGCGATCTTTACAATCCATGAATATTTTCATTCTGCAAAATTTCTTCCAAATTCCTACCAAATTTCTTCCAAATTCCTACCAAATTTCTTCGTCTTTCTTTGTTTACAAATATATGATGAACAGAGCTACAAGTCGACATAAAAATTGGCGGCGGCGACGGACAAAAATTTCGAACGCCGTTGGTCGATGCTTAGAAACAAAATTATGTTATTACAAAATATAAATATGCATTTAAATGCTAAAAACCTGATAAATATATTTATTAAAATTGATTGTGTCACCGTAATCCAAAGTAGAATCCAAAAAAAAAAAAATTCGGCCGCCCCTCACCGCAATAAAAATATGTATTGGCGACGGCGGCAGTTCGGTTTCGCTTTACACAACTTGTTTGTCCGCTTGTGTGTTTTTGTTAAACGTCAAATATTTCCATACACTTGTCTAACATTTACGCAAATGTCATATTTGTACTCTTTGTAACTGTCTTGAAACGACGTCGACCAAACTCAGTGAATGAAAGCGGGAAAAAGAAGAGTATTTGCCATTTGTACTAGAGTTGGGAATTGTAGTTCTCTTTTTAGTTCAGCTCAACAGAATGAACTAGTTCATTCATTTCGTTCATTGTATCATTTCAGCTTAAAAGTTCATATGAGCTGTGAACTAAAGAGCTCATTTCAGTTTAACTTGTAGTTTTAGTTTAATCGAAGCGAATAATCGTGAAAATTATCTGATTTTTGCAAATTTTTAAATTGTTTTGGGTACCGTGATATTTGTTTATACCAAATCGCCCTGTTGAAGATCGACTTAACGATTGGGTTATTCCGTTTCTGAAATATTTTGGGAATAAAAGTGGTGATTGCACTGTAGTTATTGTGTAGAAGTCGGCAATATGTCCATTCCACAAAGATTGCAACATTAGGCACCTTTGTGCAAATTGAGTGAGACAAAGAGACCATGAACTAGAAAATGGCGGAGATAAGTGCACAATTGAAATACAAAAAACTACTGAAACAATTGAACTACTGAAACAAAAGAGCGAACAGTGTGAACTAGTTCATTTAGTTCACAAGAGTGAATCGTTCAATTGAACTAGTTCGGTCGTGAACTACACAACTCTAATTTGTACTTGAAGTATTTTCTTTAATTCGGTAAAAGTTATAAATTTTCTGAAAAGTATTTAATATTCGAAACAATATGAAGTCCGACATGGAAGACTGTCGGCTCTAGACGCCTTCTATTACTAGGAAAAGCTCATGGAACCGATGAATTGGTGCGAGCCCTCGAGGGCACACGCAGCCTTTAATAGATTTTAACTGTACTTTTCTTTATTTGTTGATTGAACGGCTCGTAAATTGTAGACACAAATTGCTGGACCGAACGCGAGCAGATCAAGAAAGTGGGGTATAACAAGCGGACACCTGCCACTGAGGACTGTCTGAGTGCTACCTGACCCTGAGGTTCTAAATGGTGTGTATGTATGTATATGTAAATAAATTCCAGCAGCTACATTGGATTCAGGACAGTGACTGCGTTTAGGACTAGGTTGTTATATAATCGGTTGGTCATATACATATAACAGCAATTCCTTAGCTAATCGTGAGTATGATTTGGGTGTTTATGGGCATGGCCAATTATAGGGCAAGCCTAATTTAGCAACATTTTCTGCAAAAGCTTGTGGTGTATTCATTGTTGTTCAAAAACTCCAACGCCTTCTCTAAATTTTCTGTTGTTTGCCCTCAAATATGTCAAAGTTTACTTTCATTCCAAAAAAGAGCATTTTCCCATTAAAAATCTTTCTTTTCATATTTTCAAGCTTAGTTTTATTTGTTTTTGAAATTGTTTTCTTGGACGTCGGTCTGCAAAATACGTCTGTGCTGGAACTTACGTGTATCTTTGATTCCGTAGTGATGTCCTTTGCACAGCTAGTTCCAGAATTGTTCATCACTGACAACTGTTTTTCTCGCATCTCTTTCATCTAGCAGTTTTGGCCGACCCGATGGCAATTATTTAAAAAGTTTCGAACTTATCCACAATTTTTTTTAAGATTAAGATTTTTTTTAAGGTAAGATTTTCCATTTTGATCTCAAATCTATTATGATTTTCCGAGTTTCCACAGAACTATGTCCACAGTTATGTAATACCACGATCGGCACGGGTAGGTAGTAACGTGTCGTCCAGTCCCGCTCACGCCGTCACTGCGTTGGACTGTTTTATTTACAGCCATACTTGTGGGACTTACATGAATACTGCCAACTAAACTGGCTGACGATTAACTGCTAGCAGTCACCTGCCTTAAAAAGTTCAGCGGGTAGGCCATCCGCACCTGCGGCTTTATTATTCTTAAGGCGGGAGATCTGGAAATACTTTCGGGATTCACCATTCATCCTGCACATTTCGGTTTTTTCACTCTCTCTCTCTCTGCTCCCACTGCCATTTCTTTCGCCTAAATATTTTCTTTTATCCTCCCTTCTTAGACTCTTATACCGCTCACTCGCAGCACGCGTTGTAACTGACTGTTTCGTTCCCATACGTGCAGCGTCTTTTTCATCAGTAGTAATGCGACATTCTTCGTCGTACCATGGCTTATCCTTCTGCGGTTTTTGACAGCCAAGTTCAGTTCTTGCAGCGGATTCAAAAGAATGGGAGATGTGCTTCCACTGCGCGTCTGGGTCTTCGGGAGGGGGTATTCTGCTCTAGCAGGAGAGAGGGCGTCTGTAGATAGGGCATTGATATCTCCGGTATTTGTAGCTTGTTAATATCCAGCTTTTCCCGTCTTCGGCTTCGTACGTTTTTCGCCCTGCTCAGTCTGGTGCGAACTTTCGCAGCCACCAGGTAATGATCCGAGTGCATGTTATCACCTCGAATCACACGTACATCCATTACACTAGAAGAGTGCCTGCCATCTATTACCAAGTGATCAATCTGGTTCTTCGTCCGCTGATCAGGAGATATCCAGGTCGCCTTATGTTTGTCCTTCTGCTGGAATCGTGTGCTACTAACTACCATGTCCTTTGCAGCGGCGAAGTCTATCAGTCTTATTCCATTATCGGAGGTGGTATGATGTAGACTGTGATTACCGATGGTGGTCAGGGCAGCGTTCATATACTTCCTCCAGGCGCTCCTAAAATGTTTCTTTGACCTCATTATCTTTATCCTCTGTCGGTGCGTTCACACAAATTAACGACAAGTAGAAATATTTCGCTTTGATGCGAATTGTGGCAATGCGGTCACTCACTGGGTTGAATCTTGAAACTAGGTGTCGCAGTCTCTTGCCAACTACAAATCCGCTTTACAAATCACTTTAGCTAGCTAACGGAGGTTTCCGATAAGCCATTGCCCAGGACTTACTGCGTGGAAGTAGTGAGTTGCTTGGACTGCCCAATGAAGGAATAATTTCTGGCCACTCTCATGTGAATGGCTATCAGAAACTTTCCACCTCCAAGGACAGTCCCATGTCAAAGACTGCTGTTGGTAAAAATCAATTCACTTTCTAAAAGTGGAAAGTTTGCTAAGAGAGCTAGATCTGGGGATGAACCCCTTCTGGCCTGAATAAGCCCAGGTAGCAGGTCAGCATGAAGGCAAATCCCGTCCTTTCCTACTTTTTCAAAGCTACACCGCACAGTGGGATTTGTTCATACAATGTTTGGCAAAAAATATAGGGAGTGCTCGTAGAATGTTGCAATTTTGCTCTGAGCCTTTGGTTAGCTCAATTAAGAAAAATATAAAGTTTCATCAAAATTGGTCACGCCCACTACCCACCGCCCATAGAACCCAAAATTTATTTTTGGCCCAAAGTTTTTGAAATTTGGCACAGAGCCTTTTATTACCTTAATTAAGAATAAAATAAAGTTTCGTCAAAATTGCCACGCCCACTACCCACCGCCCATAGAACCGAAAATTAATTTTTGGCCAAAGTTTTTGAAATTTGGCACAGAGCCTTTATTACCTCAATTAATAATAAAATAAAGTTTCACCAAATTTGGCCACGCCCACTACCCACCGCCCATAGAACCCAAAATGTATTTTTGGGCCAAAGTTTTTAAAATTTCGCACAGAGCCTTTATTACCTCAATTAACGCCCACCACTCACCCCCCATATAACCCATATTATATTTTTCCCACAACTTTTGGTTTCTTTACCAAAACTAATTATTTTATAAATAAATTTCAATACATGCATTTAAATATAGACTTTTATTCATCATCTATCATTTCTGTAACTATATCATCAGGTTCCAGAACCTGTTTACGGGGTTGACATCTAATGCTATTTATAAAAGGATCTGACGATACTAGAAGTTGATGACAAACATCTGTATTTGTTGCAACTCTATCACACTTTCCGGAGAACCTTAATCTATAATTTCTATAATCTTTATTTCTGGCTTCTTCGTCTTCTTCAGAAAGCATGCCAAAAAAAAGTATTGCCGCATCCATGATATCTTTTCCGTGTATCAGTATTTTGTGTACTGTTACTGAGCAAAATTCTTGAACTTCAAGGAATTAACTTTTTTGCCACAAGTTATTATTTGTAATATAATGCAAAATCGATCAATTAGTTGCTCCTCTACACCAGTCACATCGGCAACATGTGCGGGGTTAGAAAAGAAACGCCTGGACGTATTTCCATCGTTAGTAGACCCAGTTCCTTGTTGAACTGCATCCACTCGTATACCCATCTGTTCCTTTAAGGCGAAGTTTATTTTCCAGTTTTAGACTTTTGTGTTCGCCCTTGAGCGCCGACCATCTTTCAAATGGTTTGTTGTAGGCTATATAAAGTATGCACTCCATAAATTTTATGCAAGCATGTAAGGAAGAAACGCCCATTTTGATTGCTTGGCCATCAATAGCTTTGCTTGAAACTAATTTAAGATTATTCATTTCAGTAGGTTTCGCTTTGCAAATGTAAACAGCTGCTGAAGATGTACCTGTACCACTTTGAGCTGTCTTGCCATCTAACATTGTAAACACGAAATTATATTTGATCGAAAAGTGCTTCGGTATATATACAACTTAGGTATTTTTCAAAGCAGCAATATCTAAATTAATTTTTTCAACAAGGCTTAGCACTTTTTCTTTTGTTTCTTTGGTAAATTCAAAGGAGATAGGACGGCAGAATCTTGTTGATGACGGACTTTTATTTCGCCAATATTCTTGTTGTGAAATCGTCTGTAGACTTAACGGAACCATACATGCCAGTAACAAAGTTTTTTGCTTATATCAACTGCTAAACTCTGATTGTACTCAACATGTCCAGAGGAATCATCGCAACCCCACTTACATGTAAACTCTAATTTATCCGTCATACCATCGGCTTAACGTATGATCCATTAAACTTTACAAGGAAACAGACGCAGCTTTTTCAGATATTTCAATTTCATCTGGATAGCACTGCCTTTTTTCTTCTCTGACGTTTGCATATGGTGGCAAAATATCGTATCCTTCATTTTTAAGAAAACTTTTCATGGCTTCATACTGACTCTTTGTAAGCTCTGCATCCATCATCATTGCTAGTACAGCTCGCGAACGAATATAACATCGAGTTGGTATATTTCCGCCCATCACTTTACTTACCATATTCAAATGTTCTTGTGAATATTTTGAAGCTAATTCAGCTGCCTTGAACCTCTTTGTGCGAACTTGACAATCTTCGAAATCTTTAGCTGGCCTTCTTAGTTTAGTTGAACAACTAGGCTCGCTATTAAGGGATACTTCAAATACAGCTAAAAACACAATAGGAAAAAACATTTACACATATAAAATATTATAACTCTTTAAACTTACTTTTTAGCCAACCTTAATTTTTTTTAAAAATGGGATTTTACTTTATGCGATTCTTGCCACCGTTTTTTGAAATGACCAAGAAACTTCTTTTGAAATGTTCTTTTCACTATACCGATATCTTCATCCTGAAGCATTGAATTTTTTGATTTAATGAAATCGGTTATTAATTCCAAACTTACATTTCAATTAATGAGTTCGTAACTCAGGTCACTATGTAACACAGAAAATAAACTCATTTTAATGATATCTCTTTCACTTCGCTATTTGCT
Source organism: Phaonia tiefii (assembly GCA_963931995.1). Classification (NCBI taxonomy): domain Eukaryota; kingdom Metazoa; phylum Arthropoda; class Insecta; order Diptera; family Muscidae; genus Phaonia; species Phaonia tiefii. Next base: position 38,552,924 of record OZ008370.1, on the reverse strand, counting down.
ATTTTGATATATTGTTTTATTTTTATTGTTGTTAAATCACATGGTTTTGTTTTTAATCTATTCCAAATAAGATATTGTTGTAACTAAATGTCATAATAACGCACGTGCCTAAAAGTATGTCATATCTTTTTGTAATTTTTTAAAATTAAAAATTTCATGAATTTGGAGACAAATTTTATGATTTTATAAAAGATAATTAATTATTTAAACTTTTTTTATTGATAGTATGGAGCATAGAATAATACATACCATAGAAGCTTTTAATCGCTCAATAAATTAAACGTCATGGACAGTAAACATTGGATGGTGGGAAATATGGGTTCAATAATACCAGATAGTGGCAATAGTATACAACGATCAACAAAGGAACAACAACAGAATTTCGTGTTTTTGTGGCAAACTAGTTGTGTTAAATACAATACAAATGTATACAACGATAAAAGTCAACAACAAAGTGCAAAACACATTTAAATTTTTCAGTTCTACACCAAAACGACAGGAAAAAGTGAACATATTTTGCAACTCCACCTGGTGTAAGGTAATTTTAAATTTAATTGCTCTCATTTCCACAAAAAGTGTGAAATGAAACGTCAGATGAGAGAATAAGTTTATCTATGTATGTATTATTCTATGGTGTGGAGTCCATAGATAAAGGAATTAACTAGATATCGCACATGCCGTAGGAAATTTATTGTTCAGTGGGATATTTTCTAGATGGAGCTGAATGCAATAATTACAACGTTTGATCCCAAACAAAATATACCTTGCAAGATGTGGAAGCCGCTGTTCCGATGTGGAAGCCGCTGTAATGTGTGAGGATGGAAGTCGTAAACTTGTTTCCATCCACATCACACAGCTATATTTGGAGTTATTTTGATTTAGATATAAAACTCCCTTTTGTTAAATGCCCCTTTTGTATGCCTCTTTTATCCACCTCTGATGAACTCACCACCATCAGCTGAGAGTGATAGCAGCCAACAGCTGAGTGAGAACAGCTGCGCCGCCCAAACCACTGAGTGACAGTAGATGTGTTTCGCAAAACCATATACACACACACACACATGACTGGACCGTATAAAGTGGCGCGCACAGCCCGAGCAAGTCAGTCGTTGGATAGGCGGCGACCCTAACACATCGTAGCTAGTTGTAGTCATAGTAGCTCGTAGCATTGTACTCTAGTAGTTTTAAACTTGTTGTTATACTTGATCGGGGACACCCTGCCTGAGGGAATCCGATTCGGTATCCTGACGATATCTTGCCTTAGCCCTCGTTATCATTGCATTTAATTCTGTTTGGTTACTTGTTCGGGGACACCCTGTCTGAGGTAATCCGAACCAGTGCTTCGACAGCGATAAGTTCTGTGTACTTGATCGGGGACACCCTGCCTGAGGGAATCCGATTCGTTATCCTGACGATATCTTGTCTTAGCCCTTGTATTTAATTCTGTAGTAGTCCTGTTTGGTTACTTGTTCGGGGACACCCTGCCTGAAGGAATCCGAACCAGTGCCTCGAAAGCGATAAGTCCTGTATACTCGATCGGGGACACCCTGCCTGAGGGAGTCCGATTTGGGTATCCTGACGATATCTCGCCTTAGCCCTCGTTATCCTTGTGTTTAATTCTGTAGTGGTCCTGTTTGGATACTTGTTCGGGGACACCATGTCTGAGGGAATCCGATCTAGTGCCTGGACAGCGATAGGTCCTGTATACTCGATCGGGGACACCCTGCCTGAGGGAATCCGATTTGTGCATCCCGACGATATCTCGCCTGGTAGTCCTAGCCCACGTTATCCTTTATTTAACGCCGTAGTGATCCTGTTTGGATACTTGTTCGAGAACACACTGCCCGAGGGAATCCGAACTAGTGCCTGGACAGCGATAGGTCCTGTAAACTCGATCGAGGACACCCTGCCTGAGGGAATCCGATTTGGTTACCCTACGATATCTCGGCTGGTAGTCCTAGCCCAGGTTATCCTTTATTTAACGTCGTAGTGATCCTGTTTGGATACTTGTTCTCTTAAAAATGAGAACTTTCACTTAATTAAAGTATAAGAACAATAGCGGTCTTCATGAAAGCTCGAAAGAACCTCGTAAACTGGAAAACATCGTAAACTTACACAGCAAACGTCAAAACAAACAAATTTCCCATACAAAGCGACTTGCTCAAAAGTGGAAAGTTTTCGAGGCAAATTTGCTGCGCAAACGTGGGATGGAGAAACGTGTAAACTTTTGACATTTCGTTGTCATCTGACTAGGATGGATAAATAAGGTGATAGCACTAGAACAGTAGAAAAAGTACACATACATAATACATGCAATTGCTTCTGCTACCACCTTATGTATCCATCTTGGTCAGCTGATATGGTTTTGAGCACAACTAAGCTGGGCAACTTTACCTGGTGCCTCATGCAACGGTGCGAGGAGAACTTGCGCTGAGCAAAAGTTGTCGGCTTTCACGTTTGCATGAATACCGCTAATGTAATTTTAAAATTATTATTTATAGTTCTTTTCAACTAAATCTTTAAATAATAAATTTAATACAGGTACACAAACAACAGAATATTTCAAAATTAATAAAGTTCTTTGGAATTTAATTTTCTAAAATGACTATCAGTACATTCGAAATCAATGCAGTCTTTTCTTAGACTGTCTTGCAGAAATGATCTTAGTATACAAATTGAACTTAAACTTGTGTGGCTCAAGTTGTTTCGCTTTTTGGTACGAACATCTGTTATTATTGAAAAAATCCTTTCTGCATTGGCATTAGCATGGCGTAAAGCAAACAAAATCCGTACCAGTTTCGATAAATTTGGAAATACAATTTCGTCATTAAAGTTTTTAATTTTTATTATTTTTATCCAAAATTGTTCCATATCTATTTTTAAAAACATATTAATTTCACTTGTAGAACAATTGTATTCGATTGTTCGCCACTCATGCATGATATCATTGAGACTTATGTTAAATTTTTTAGACAATAGTTCAAATTTAAACTCATCTTTTTTATCTCCAAAAACATTTTCTGGGTTTAAGAATCCCATTTCTCTAAATATCGAATCATTATCTAGTGGGAATCTATTTCGAATTTCTTGTAGTGCCGTTAAGTAAAACTCTAGACAATAAGATTTAATTTCATTATATTTCTCTTCAGAGAGCTGTTTTAACAGTTCCTCACATTCGTGGCCGACAAAAATTTCCTTAATTGGCAACAAAATATGTTGTCATCTAACAGAACAATTTGCTTTTAGTTCCGACTTTTTAGTACAATTTTGAGCGAGCTTTAAAAAAATGTTAATTGATTCAGAATGAAGCACATGAATTAATAATTTTTTTGCCCGAAAAAGAGCATTTATGTTGTTAAAATAGTTTAAAACATATTTTAAGAATAATAAATAAGCCTTTGTGCAATCATTATTAAGTTCAGCATAAATCAGTTCGGCAGATTTCAGTTTATCGCGATCACATACATATTTAAAATATTCCTGTAAAACGTTCCAATTAGATAATATTCTTTCAATGCATTTTTGTCGTGAAAGCCATCTAGTAAGAGAAATCCTCAATATTTTGCGTTTTTCTTCATTAAAAAGTTGTTGGAAATCTTCTAGTTCGGCACATCTCTTTGAGCTACCCAGAATATAAGTCGCAATTTCTCTTATCAATTCTTCCTGTGCTTTTGGCAAATTAAGGCAAGCTTTATTGGCAATAATCGCTGAAGTATGGCATATTCACTTTATAGTAATAGCTTCCTTATTGTCATTGAGCAGACGCGATGAGAAGGAGTTAAATTTTCCTGCCATGACGTTGGCTCCATCGCAGCAAAGACCACGTATGTTAGAAAACGGAATTGAATATTTTAACATGCATCCTTTGAACATTTTATAGAGCGCATCCGCCGTACAATCTGTTCCGACAGGAAGCAAATCTAACAGTTGCACAACTGTTAGTTCATTTTCTACATCAAAAAATTTAACAAGAACACAAATTGTTTTAGAAGACGAAATATCAGTGCTCCCATCTACGAGGACAGAAAATTCATATTTTTGTAGTTTTAATATTAGTTTAGATTTTTCTTCCACAAACATTGTTATAAGTACTTTCACCAGCATGACTACTTATACACAGTTGTGATGTAATCATGGGCAGTTCAAACAGCATTCCCCTGCCGTGCAAAAAAACGCAATACATTTATCATTGCTTGTCGTAGTGGGTAAGTGATCTATCCTATCAGCATTAGTAATACATTACTAATGTCGATTATTCCAATAGTTCCAAGAAACTAGTAGCGAATGCATTACATGAAATCGCTTTCCGAGCTGGTTTCCCGTTAATGAAACTAGGTTCAATTACAATAAGGCCCAATTTTTGACTGGTCAATCATCTTTGATCAACGATCAAACATAATTTAAACTCTGAATTATTTTTTTAGGTTAATAGTTGATTGCTGTTTAAACAGCCAAAGTTGGGCATTTAAACTATGATTTTGACAGAAAACAACAAGAAGAAGAAACACAAAGCTTATTTAAATGTTAATGTGAACAATTATTATCACCATCCTAGTTGAAATAACAATAAAAACGTTTCATTTAACTCGTAGTGCAGATAGAACTTTATTTCTGCTCAAATATTTTCCAATTTTATTAAATATTTTGTATTTTATCACGTCACTTTTCTTTTGCAAATGGCGTCAACTTGGTGTATTGTAACGATTAGCCGATAAATGCTATTTTTTGTAGGATTTGCCACTGTTGCCATATAGGTAGGAAGATTATTTGACAAAACAGTGAAAAACTCTTTTCGTATTTAAAGTCAGATCAAACATAAATCAAAATCAACTGATTAACAATTTAAATAATCAGTCAAAAATTGGGCCTAAGTGCAACAGTTTTAGTTATTTTTATTTTACTTATACAGTACAAAATTAATACCTTACAGTAAGTCTACATTTCAACCTTTTTACTATTACTTAGCGTTGATATCAATATAGCCGACGAATTTATATGCAACAGTTCACTATTCTGTCAAAAAGTATGTACAGGTAGAGAAGAAAAAACCCCGCAATTTGGCAACCCTAGTAGAAGAGAATCAAAAAAGTCGACGCGATTCACTCAAACGCATTTCTTTCCCGCGTCATAACTTGATTATTTCATACTTTTTACATACTTTATGTAATTTTATTTAAATATGGTTGAAATTTCTATAGTTATATAGATAGAATAACATCATCAGAAAACTGCTCGTGTATTGCAATATTCAACGAAGAGAATAAGAGAGCGAGCAGAGAAACGACACGCTTCACTCGATTTCTTTGTTGGCAACCCAATCCATGAGTAAATTTTCTTCTCTATACAATAGTTGCTTTATGATTCTGTCAAAAAGGATGTACACGTAGAGACGAACAAACCGGCGCAATTTGGCAAGCCTACTAGAAGAGAACCAAAAAAGTCGACGCGATTCACTCAAACTCATTTCTTTCCCGCGTCATAACTTGATTATTTCATACATTTTACATACTTTATGTAATTTTATTAAAACATGGTTGGAATTTCTTTCCTTAGATACTGTAACATCATCAGAAAAGTGATCGTGTGTTGAAATATTCAACGAAGAGAGTAAGAGAAAGATATTCAACTCCATGAGTAACTTTTCTTCTCTATACCATAGTTGCTTTATGATTCCGTTTATATTAGCATAGATGGAGCTGGATGCAATAATTACAACGTTTGATCCCAAACAAAAGATGCATTTAGAATAGGTGATAACAATAGTTGTGGTAGGCAACATCAACAGGGATTTTGTTTTTGTGGTCCGTTGCTCTCAAATTCAACACAAACGAACACCAACAATAACAGTAAACAAAAAGACACATAATCAAAATAACAAAAATTGAACTTGAAATTGGGGAACACGACATAAAAAAATTAAGTTAGTTGTTCGAATAGCACAACCTGGAAAATTATACTTTTTTGAATGTATCAAATTTCTCACCGTGTTGAATAAACGTCAGTGAAACTTATGAGAAACTTCAATGAGAGTTACAAAACGACAACACAGCACCTAGTGGCAGTACTTGACAACGCCTGTGCGATATCTACTTATTTCCTTTAGCTATGATATTAAGCGCCTATTAGACGGTCATACCTGGTATGATACGACGGTATGATGAAAAAAATATGTTTTGCTATTACACTATCATACCAAGCTGACATATATCAGTTTGAAAAAAACACCGAAGTGTGAGGTTGTTTGTTGTAATGGCGCGCGAGTTGGTTGCAGCTTTGGTCATAAGTGAACTAGTAGTTCCCGCCGATAACTGCAGCGCAATGCATTTATTTTTTTTTAACACTATCTATTGTCTCTTCGGCTTCCACTTCTTTTAATTTATTTTGTTTTTTGTTTCTTTTGCTTATTGTGGTATATTTCGCTTTTGACATTCCACAATTCTGGGAAATAAACTCACGTAAAAACCCGCGATCTAGCCACGCCATCTGTCCACTTTGAATGCTTAACAACAAATGAAATTTCTTATTGTGATTGACACAAGAGCTATTACACGAGTATGATGGTATGATGGTATTCCAAAATATCAAAAAATGTTGATATTCATAATACCTTGTTGACAAACAAGTATTTTTGCCTATTACACGAGTATGATGGTATGATCGCATACCGCTCTATCATACCAGGTATGACCGTCTAATAGGCGCTTTAGTCATCGATAAGCGAAATAACTAGATATCGCACATGCCTTGGGAAATTTTTTGTTCAATGGGATATTTTCAAGATGGAGCTGAAAACAAAAATTATATCATTTGATACCAAATAAAATATACCTTGTGAGATGTATTTGGAACGGGTGATAGCAGTAGGTGTTGTAGGCAACATCAACAGGCATTTTGTTTTGTTTAGTGGGCCGATGCTGTACAAGTCAACACAAACGAATACCAACAATAACAGTCCACCAAAAAAGCAAATAACCAAAATGCATTTGAATTAGAAAGTGGGGAACACAACGACATGAAAAGAACTAAATTAGTTGTTCGAATAGCACAACCTGGCAAATGATTCTATTTTTGTATTGAAAAATTGTCCCACCCTGCTGAATAAACGTCAGTGTATGGTAAAATAAGTAAGGTAAACGCAGTAGGAACTGTTACAACAAAAACAAGCATTTTGTTTTTGTTTGGTGTCCATAATCTGTCAAATTTTCTACATGTGTGTATCTGCTGTAAAAGTAAACAAAAAGGTACAAAAACAAAATACATGTGAATTTGACATAAGAGAAACACCTAAGCAAGAAAGATGTTCAAATCAGCTGTTCTAACGAGTTTACCTTACTTATTTTACCATGCGTCAGTGAATGTAATGAGAAACGTCAATGAAAGTTACAAAACGACAACACAGCACCTAGTGGCAGTACTTGACACCGCCTGTGCGATATCTACTTATTTCTTTTATCTATGATATTAGCATAGATATAGGAATTAACTAGACATCTGTGACAAACCTCTGTGTTAGCAAAGCGGAAGTGGCACGAAGCTGATGGCTGCGGCTTAGCTCGCCGGAAATGGGGGATTCTTTCCGCTTGAAGGTTGCACATTTAAATAATTCGTGCCTAAAAAAAAGAAACTAAAAAAACGAACAAAACATTCAACAACACCACGCCGATTTTAGCCATGACGTCATTATCGGATTTTTCCTCGGAGGACCGAGATGGCTATGTCCTCTTCGGCTGCCCACCCCTATCATGACTTATTCAGTCATGCCATGACAAATTCGTAGCCGAATGTTCATGAATTTGTCCCTAATTTATCCATGCCCTAGACTAGTAACGATCGCTACATTTCAACCATTTTGAATAACACTTAACACATTATTTCAATATAAAAACTTAAACAATCCAAATTTTTATTACCGGGTGCATAAGAGAACTTATGCAGAACCAGACAAACAAAATACACAAACTATTTTTACACTAATATTACAACTTAATAAAAATTTACAGCTTTTATAAGATTTTCACAATTTGGTCTTAAATTCGATTTTCTTAACTCAGTTTTCTTGTAAATTTACTATTCTGTAAATTTAACCATTTTATATGAAATTTTTATTAAAAATTTTTGAAACTTTAAATATATTAAGTTAAAGAACTTATATTTGAACTAATGAGATTCAAATTTAATTTCTTCTATGAATGCAGTAATTTTCATTTTTTTTAATATATTTTATGAATAACGGCCGTTATATTTTCCTAATGTTTTTAGGAATTTTAATGTTTTTATATCTTATTTTAAGTTTTAAACTTTCAAAAATCTATTTTTTTTTTATTTTTTTAATATTTTCTGTATTATAATTAACTTATATACAATAATTTATTTATTTTTATTTTTTATTTTTAAATTTTAATTATTGAAATTGGATTTTTTGACTTTAATCTTTTCGGATATTTTTAATTTTCTTAACATATACGTATTTATTTTACTTCATATTTTACTATTTTTTTTTTTTCGTAGATTTTTCAGTTATGCATTTTATATCTGATTAATTTCCATTATTTCTTTACTTCAATGTTTTATGGTTTCTTTTCAGATTCTTGTTCTCTTTCCAGTATTTTTAGGGTTATGTATCTAATAGTTTTAAGTTTTTGTATTTAATTTTGAATTTTAATATTAATTTTTTTTCTTAACTTTTAATCAATGTTTTCTTTTTAGTTTTTAATTTATTATAATTTAGGAGGCTACTGTTATGTATACGGGATGGTACATATATTACACAATCACTACATTCACGGACACATGTAACACGACGTCACTTTTGAGGTTATTATACATTTACGGGAATTTTAATTCTGCTTTTTTTCGTGAAACACTCAAAGTTTTACGTTTTCTCCTTCAATTAAAAATTCTCCGGATATCCTGCACTTTCTTGCCCTTTGGCAACACTTAAGGCACGCTCTTACCTCTGTCTTTACACGCTGTTATCGAGGAAGAGGACTATATTACCTATAAGGGGTTAGGACACCGCTAGTGACACCTAGTGGAATCTCCTCTCAGGTTGATCGAAATCTGCTCCAACTAGCCGTCGATTCTCTCACTTTTGGTTGTGGAAAATGCTGTCTTGGGAACCTCTAGTACACGGCTGCAGATGGCGTGTTTTCCGTTTGGTGCCCTAATTCCTTTAGAATAAACGAAATAAAATTACTTTTCGAGTAGGGATTTATTTGGGCAAAAAGGCAAAAATTATACGATAAATTTCCAGTAATACCCTTGAGGAATTACCTTATTTATGACCTTTTCTTACCCCTTTCTTTATATTCCGCGTTTTTAAATGCGTTTCCGCTTTCCACGATTTTGAAAATTTTTTCGTAGCACTAAAAAAAATCAAAATTACTTCAAAGTTATTTGGGTGCTAAGTATAAAACTTCTAATTCACCTTCAAATAACTTTTGTTCACCACTTTCACACTAACTCGTACGACCTTTAACTCACGTGACTTTCAGCAAATTGAAAGATCACACGTCACTCCTAACCTAACTAGCGACCTCTTTAGTTACAACAACACTTTCAATTCCCAAATGTCGATATGGCATCACTTTGATTCCATAGTGACTAGCTATGGTATACCATACATTCCGTTCAAGCATTTGTCACTTTATGTCACATTGACACTGCAGCGAATAATTTAACAAACAAGACATGGAATACGAAGTGTAATAAAAACGGCTGCAGGTAGCCGTCACATATCGCACATGCCTTGGGAAATTCCTTGTTCAATGGGATATTTTCTAGATGGAGCTGGATGCAATAATTACAACGTTTGATCCCAAACAAAATAAACCTTGCAAGATGTATTCAGAACAGATGCTAACAATAGGTGTGGTAAGCAACATCAACAGGGATTTTGTTTTGTGGTCCGTTGCTCTCAAGTTCAACAGAAACCAACACCAACAATAAGAGCAAACAAAAAGATACAATCAAAATAACAACATTTTAACTTGAAAGTGGGGAACAGAACGACATGAAAAAAACTAAATTAGTTGTTTGAATAGCACAACCTGGAAAATGAATCTATTTTTGTATTGAAAAAAAGTCCCACACTGTTGAATAAACGTCAGTGAATGTTATGAGAAACGTCAATGAAAGTTACAAAACGACAACACAGCACCTAGTGGCAGTACTTCACAACGCCTGTGGGATATCTACTTATTTCCTTTATCTATGGATATTAGTATTATTAGTTCCATTACTTGACACCAGGATTTCGCGGTCTTTCTGGTAGTACCGTGATCTTTCGTTGTCGCTATAGTCATATGGAAGATTTCCACTCGTTTCCAGAACCAGTGGTTTTGCCATCTCTTTTCGAAATCTTAACGAAATTAATCGGAATTGTAGCGTATTCATCAAATTGGTTTGATGTAAGGGTATACTTTCAGGCGTAACATAAACCGCTAGGTCATTTACATTATCTTAATTTAGGCATTGAGCATAAGTAAAAGATCTTTCTTAATCGTAACACTGCCCACCACTTAAGCCTGTTTTCCATACAAGGCTAGAAGTTCGAAATGTACGACCTCCATTTTAGCTCTTGCACTTTGACTTTTCTAGATTCGATAAACCACGACAGTTATTCGTTTGACAACCTTCTGATGGCCTTCCGAGTGAGTCTGCAGTTTTGGGGATTAACCTTTCTTGCGTTGCTGGTTGTACGGTAAAACTAGCTCGCCTTCATGGAATCCTTCCGGTTATGTCTGGTTTTAATTTCATTACTGGTCATCTTTAATTTATTGTGCGCAAATTCATGGATATCATTAAGATCCTCCTTAAGTTGGGTAATTGTCATTACTGTTCGCAACATCAGAAACTGGTTTGGCACCGTCTCCAAATCTTCACTCAACTTCAACGCAGTTCCGAAAATTACATTCGCAGGTGTACAAGGGGTTGAGTTATGAGTACTCGATCTGTATGTCAAAAGGAAATTTGATATGTGCTCATTCCAAACTCAGCGCTGTCTACTTTTCTCGGGTACTCGTCAAGAGTTCGTTTGAATTTTTCAAATATGCCGTTACACTGAGGATGCAATGGTATAGTTCCTGTTTTGCGAATCCCGTACGACTCGCACATTTACTTCAAGGTGGTAGATTAAAAATTCCTACCCTGATCCGAATGAAGTTTTAAGGGAACACCAAAATGGCATATCCAATTGTCTACTAACACTTTAATTATTGTCTTTGCTTCCTGATTTGGAACAGCGTATACTTCGGGTCATTTACTGAAGTAGTCCACAACCGCTGAGAAGTACTGGTTTCCCGAGTGACTGATGGGAAATGGGCCAGCCACATCCATTGGTATACGCTCGAAGGGTGCGCCAGATTTGTGTTGCTGCATTTGGCACCGACTTCATCGTATTGGCCTCTTAGCGCCACACACTTGGTGCAATTCGCTATACCCAGTAAAAGCGTTGCTTTAGCTTTTCTAGGGTCTTGGTCATACACAGATGTACACCACTCAGTCCGTTATGGAATTCTGTCATTATCTCTTTCTCCTTAGAGGAAGGCACCACATTTAAGGTTTTGAATTTTTTACCATCCTCTCTTTCCCAGAATCAATATAGAAAATCATACAGTAATTCATTGGGTTTCTATGGCATACCTGATCGAATAGGTACTAGGGAAATGATGGAGAATGAGAGACCAAAGAAGACAGGAACTAATTTTAAATAGTGTTTATTGATACTAATGACAGCTAAATTATATTTTATGTTGTTTGCATTGAACGAAAATAAGCATTCCCTTTGATTTCTGTCCATTTTATGTCCAACAAAAGTGTAAAATTGGTAAAATACAATAGCAAATAAAACTCTATGAAATGGCCTACTACCTCGTCGTCATGAAGAGGCATCGAAGAGAGTAATGGAAACTCTTAAGTATTATTGTATCAGTAATTTTAGGCTATTCCACTGAGCCCTATATGCTTTCATCAGGGGGCTTTCTAAGGCAATGTCATTGCGGGTTGATCCTTTATCTTCTTATTTTGCACAAATAACTTTTGTCAGAGTAGGATCGCTTCTTTCTGCTGTTGACCAGTCTTCGTTAGATTCCAGTCGAAGCAAACGGACGTCATTTAAGTTTTCTCTCACCTCAGCTTTTGCGCAGTGTGTGAAGTACAATTTTCATTGACGAAATGACAGGGTATCAGCATTACTATGTTTTCCTCATTGTCTGAGCTCAATGCTGAAGTCATCGCTCTACAGCCTCTCAATCCCATGAGCTATTTGGCCTTCGGGGTTCTTAATTTGAAACATCCACCTTAGAGGTCTATGATCGGTTCTTAACTGAAAAGGCTGGCCGTACAGGTACTTCTGGCAGTGTTTCACACACTACGACTACCAGTAGCTCTGGTCGCGTAACACAGTAGTTTCTTTATGGCTTTGAGAGTATTCACCAGTAGTATCCTATAACTGTTTTCTGGCCATTGATTACTTGGAAGAGCATACCACCTATTCCGTAACCGCTCGTATCAGTATCCAACACGAATTTTACACCAGCAACAGGGTATGCGAGAAAAGCAGTCGTGCATAAATATTCCTTCAATATGTGGAATGATTCTTCTTCTTTCGCTCCAACTCTATGACCAATTTTTCATTGCCAACTCGTTAAGGCTTAGAGCTACGGTGGCGAAACCTGGAACAAACTCTGTAGTACATGCAGAGTCCCAGAAAATTGCGAAATTCATGAAGATTCTGTCTTCATCGGTGGAATGCCGTTTGCTGTTACTTGATGTCCCAGGTATTTTACTTCTTTCTGGAACAGAAAGCACTTCTTCGGATTGATTTTTAATCCAGCCGAGATTATATGCTGAAGGACTTCTTTAAGATTTTTCTGGTGTTCATCGAAGATATTCCCATGACAATGATGTCGTCTAGGTACACCAAGCATGTTCGCGAATGAAGTCCCTTCAACACGCACTCTATTAAATGTTCAAAGGTGGCTAGAGCTTTACAGAGTCCTAGTGGCATAACTTTGAACTGTCACAGACCATCCCCTAAGCTGAATGCCGTATTTCCTTGTCATTTTCGGCGATTTAGAGCCTTTTCACACTAGCGTACATTTTGGGGGAACGCATGGAAGATGTTGAAAAAATTAAACATGCGTTCATACTTGCAACATCTTACATCTTCCATGTGTCATCTTCTAATATTCATTTATTAATACGCCACATCGCTGTAGCGAAAATTTTGTAATCAAAAATAAACGGAACTAAAATGGTTTAGGAAATATTGTCTATATGTTGGATTATCTATTGGGGCCCAGAATACCAGGAGAATAACATACGACAAATGTTTATTTTTTAACATTTCATATTTATTACCATTGTTTTTTCCTACATTTATTTCGCCAAGATGTATTTGTATTAGGTGGTGTTATTGCGACAATGACAATAGCTGTTTTATATTTGGTTGGTGTCATACCACTGCCAAATTCAAACCAAATTTGGTAACAATTGCAATACAAGTACACAAGAGTATAAAAAAAGAAATACAAATGAATTTAAAAGTAAGTTGTGGCAACGATTTGAAAACATTTAAATCAGCTGTTCTAGCGCTACCACTTAATATAAATACATCTTTTGTTGTTTGAATTTCTGTCAGTTTCCCTAGAACTTAAATTTTTTTCTAGTTTCTTTTTTGGTTCATGTATTTATATTTTGTCGATAATGATGTCTCATGAACGTTTCTCTTCGAAATGCGTACGAAAGTTGATGCAACTTCCCCTTACACTGATGGATAAATTGATATCAACTTCTAAAAATCAAAATCGCTCTGATTTTACCTCAACTGGTTTGTACAAACCACCAACTTCACCTTACATCATGTATAAGTTGATATCAACTTGAAGTCGCTGCGACTTATCCACAGGTCTAAGGCCCCTTAATGAGATAGGAAAATGATGTTGAGCTCACAAAGTATCAAATTTGTATGGGGAAACGTTAACATCTTTGGAAAATTGATTGAAGATGTAAGATGTGACCTAGTGTGAAAAGGCTATTATTATACACTTGTCAATAACTTAGCAAGTCAAAGAACCGTTCTTCCCCTTACAACGTATCCAATGTGTCATCAATTCTTGGTAGTGGAAAGCTGTCATTTTTGGTAAACTCGTTCAGCTTTCTATAAAATAAATAAATACATAAATAGTTTTCTGTTACATCCCATGAAGGGATTAGGGAGAGCTTCTCACAAACCAGTGAGCTGTGCGCGTTCTAGCTTTACACTCACTGTTGGGGACCAACAATTTTACACCGGTCCCGAACGCTAGTTTGAGAAGCTATTTCATGTCGAAGGAAATTTTAAGGTGGTCAGAGCAGGGATCGAACCAACGTTCTCATGCACTAGAGCCACGCACACTAGCCATTGCACCACCGACGGCTTTCAGTAGTCCAGCTAAAATCGGGTATTTCCATCTTTCTTCTGAACTAATATCGCTGGTGAGGTCAATGGACTTGCAAGATGTTCGATTACTCCATCTTTTTGCATTTCAGCCACAAGTTTCTTTATTTTATCTCTTTTTGCAAGTTGGAAACCCTTGCTGTGTAGTCTTGAAAAGAAAGCGTCCATAAGTTGAAACAACAAATTATTGGATTTTGCAATAATCGCAAGTTTTTCTGGTATCAAATCAAATGTGAAGAAATCTATTAAAAATTTCATTTTCATTCGTATGAATTTGTGAGTTCTGCTTGTGATCGATACTTTTTTAATTGATTTCTGCACCGGAATTCTGTAACTTTTTAACGATAAAACTCGATAATAAATTTTCAAAATAGCCGATAGCCTATGTAGCTAGGGCTTTAGTTCCTAAGATTTATTGTAATTTTAATTATAATAAATATCAAATAAATAAATAATTTTCAAATTCGCAATATTTCAATCAGTGATGCCAACTCTGCAGAAGGTACCCAAAAACTGCTAAAACGACCCAAATAACGAAAACGACCAGCAAAATCTCAAAAGTGCTACAACGCGCTTAATAAATAAGGGGATGTCCAATAGGTACAGGCAG
The DNA here is from genome assembly GCA_963931995.1 of Phaonia tiefii. Classification (NCBI taxonomy): domain Eukaryota; kingdom Metazoa; phylum Arthropoda; class Insecta; order Diptera; family Muscidae; genus Phaonia; species Phaonia tiefii. Next base: position 38,537,874 of record OZ008370.1, on the reverse strand, counting down.
ATTTTGACAGTTCTAGTACGTTGTGTTATTTTTTTTTTTAATTTTCCTGTTAATTATATTTCCGACAATAGAGACAAATAACCATGGCAAGTTGCAGTGTAGAGCAGCAGGTGCGAATGATAAAACTTTAATATCAAAATGAGTGCTCTCTTCTGGCAACGCTGCGCGCTGTGCTCTCGTTTTGCGACGACACCCAATTTTGAATAAATGGGTACATCAACAAGCATTGATGGATTTAGGACGATACCAATCATTACCAAGTGGCAATGCATGTACAGAATGTCATTGTTTGGTCTGCAGTGTAGTCCGGCGACATCATCGGTCCGTACTTCTTCGAAGACGATGATGACATTGCTACCACCGTCAACGAGAGCGCTACCGATCTGTGGATCCATCAGGACGTCGCTACATGCTACGCAGCCAATTCCACAATGGACATACTGCACGACCAATTTAAGAATTATCTCACACAGAGGCCACGTGAACTGGTCACAGACACCGTGCGTTTTGACTCACTCAGACTTTTTCTTGTGGAGTTTCCTTAAGTCGCATATCTATCCAATATGCCACAAATACTAGTGCCCACAGACAACATAGCCATCCTTACTTATCGTTCACATTTTGTCTGATATACAGAGAATACGCGGCAGTCATTTGAATGACGGCATATTCCTCACGCAATTTTCTTGATGACGCTTTCAAATAAAAAAAATATCGGTGAAAAAATATCCTCTCTTGGAAAATCCTTTCAGATGTTCACCCGAAGAAAACGATGGCCTGCTAATTTTGTTTTTCTGTTCTATCTCTGGTTGTACTCAACTGAATTCCGTCGAAAGGCTCCATGTCTTTCATATGTTTTTGTGGTCGAAGTGTTCTGAAGCAATCATACATTTGCTATAAATACATATTGCCTTGGACTCATCATTGGGGGTTTAGCCACTTCTTAAAAGAGGGTTCTGATTCCCAGACGTTATTTGTGGGTGTCTCTCGACCCAAAAATTTATAAGTATTAAGCGTAATAACCAATACAAAAATAGAAGTAAACGGTCAATGATGTTAAACGGTAGATGCAAAAGAATTTAACATTAAATTGGTGTTGTATAGAAAACGGGCTAAAGGGCTAATAGGCAAAATACACGACACAAACTGCTTGCGCAAAACACACTTTGCGCAAGCCGTTGTGCTGCGTGTGGTACTGGTTGTGCTATTTGCACAGATTTTGTGTAAAAATCAAATCGTTTTGATTTTTGTGCGTTTTGTGCAAACGCTTTGTGTCAGTTGTGAAAAGTTTTCAATGAAGTAAGAGCAAAACAATGGCGGAAGATAAAATTTTTTGGAAATGAAAAGTAAAAAGTAAGGAATATTAGCGCATACGAAATTTTAGTAGAAAAATTAAAAGAAGAATCCTGCAGCGAACAGAGAGATGGTTGTAAAAAAAAAAAACAATTTTCGAACAAATTACCGGCGTGAATTGAAAAAAGTTAAAGGGAGTGAAAAATCGGGTGCAGGTGCTGACGATATTTATGTTCCAATATTATGGTATTTTCCATGGTATATTTCTTTTCTCGAGGAGCAGGAAGAAAGCAGAAATTCTCCTTCTGAAGAATATTCCAGTTCTTTCAGTAGCTCTTGCTGTCCCAAAAGCAATCATTTTAAAAACCACTTTACTCCAAAACCTTTTTGCTCTTGCCAATCTTTTAATTTCTTTTTTCTTTTTAAAGCGACGGCAAGCAGAATAACAGCTGCATAATTATCATCCATCTTCGTCGGGTGTTAAAACGTGACTGGTAATAATATTTTGCGCAAAATTTTTTGTGTCGTGTATAGTGAAAATATTAGTTTGCGCAAAGTGTATTTTGCGCAAGCATTTTGTGTCGTGTATTTTGCCTATAAGTAAAATCTCAAAACGCGCGCACATTACGCGTTTTTCCAAAAAAGCGCCAATGAAATTTTTTTCGCGTTTTACAAGGTCGAAAAGTGCTAAGTCTAGCCCCAAAAGAGCTAAGTTGGCATCACTGATTTCAATACAAAATTCGAATTTTGACATTTTAGCTATCGATTTTTATCGTTAAATAGTTACAAAATCCCAATGATGTGGTTTTTGGCAAATTTGCTAGTGTGTTTAATTTGTTTTTGCTGGCATAGTTACCTGGCGTTTTGCTCCGACAGTAGAAATACATTCACACATTTTTACTACAACACTTACACTTCTCTCACTTGCCTCGCCACTGTCTCTGATTTTTCAACGACAGTAACTTCGGCAAGCGATTTGACATAAGCGGCCAGATGATGGCTGAACTAGTAAAGGTTGGCGCAATAGAACAACTGATTTTGCTTTCTTATGACTCCATCTGTTAAATTATGTGTATTTTGTTGTTGTAATGTTTTGTTAGAGTCATGAAACAAAAACTAAATGCCTGTTGTTAGTTCACACAATTACAACAAATCCTATTGCGTCAACCTCTACTAGTTCAGCCATCGGCCATATCGGTGACGTTTCGTAGTAATTTCAGAAAAAAGCAAAACATCGCAAACGACTTTATAAATTGGGAAATATATTTGTATTTGAAAATTTTGCAAATTTTTATTAAAATATTGTTTGCCAATACAAACATATAAACATGAATACATGTCTAATTTTGCAGAGTACATCAGTTCCATTGTAATTTGGGAAGTAAGACAAAACACAATGGAAAAAAGAGAAAACAAACATAAAATCAGAGCACGAAATTTAACGAAACGACACTGTCGGCGGTTGCTTAAAACTGTACTGTCTTTATAACTGGCTGGACGCGTACGTCACACAAACAATTTTTGTCTTTGTGACAACTAATACATATTCTCAACTATCTTGTCTCAAACTGTCCAGTATAAACGCACCGTTAGTTTTCCGTTTTGTATCATTTTTCCATTGCTTTTTCATATATATTTTACTCGTTTTCACAGTATACTTTTAGGCTGTCTTAAATTTTCGGTAGTATTAATTAGGGTTTTCACAAGCTCTCGTAATGTCGTAATGTTGTACTGGATTGTCGTGCCTAAGTCCGATAGTTGTGAACAACCATTATTGCATTTTTGTTGTTTGTCGTATGTATCCAGCTGATTGCATAAGCAACTGATTGAAGTAAAACATTTTTTGAAACTAAAATGACGAAACTAAACGAAAAGGATAAAATAATAACATCAATAACGTAACATAATAATATCACAAAATAAGTAATAAATAATAACGACAGCTCTTATGGTCGTGATGTTACATATCAAATGTATTCGGTAAAACCAAACTCGTTACAAGAAGAACAGCACTAGTAAAGTACGACAATCAGTAAACATACCTTCGATGTTGTACTTGTCGTAAGTTAGTTTTATATGGAAACCAACAACAAAATTCGTACAACTGTTGTGAGAAGCTACGACAGTACGAGACCCTGTGAAATACATACAGTGTATCACAAAATTAAGTATACAGCTGTAAACCCTATACATTTTGTTAAAAAATTTCTATAAGTTATTTAAAATACAACAAAATATTTTTATTCGAAAAAACAAACGAACGCAGTATGCAATATTAATTAAAAAAAATTGGGATTAGGATTTAATTGTGAGGGATAAAGCTCGAAAGGAACGAAATTAACATCACAAAAGTTAGTATGCAGTACGTATGATATTTGGATTTGTATTAAAGATGCATGTGATACATTTACCATATTTTTAAAAATCAATATTTAGTAGGGTATCCTCCATATTTTATAATTTCATGACGTCGTGATTGCTTTAAATCTACCAACTGTGGGGTCACAGAACTTGGAATTTTCAACAATTATTCCACAGTGAATTTTTTGAGATCATCTCTCTATTTTTATATCCCGTTTTCGTATTTGGCGATCAAGGTGACCCCAAAGGTACTCTATGAGATTGACATCTGCCGATTGAGGAGGAGTTTTAAGTTGTTGTTTTAAGCTCAGTGATTGTGAGAAGTTCTCCCCAGTATTTTTTTATTTTGTGGAGTTTCTAGCTTGTACAGATTCATCTGAATCCATAAACTTCATTGATTAAAGTCGATTACCGAATGGATAACCACTTGTCGCATACTTACTTTTGTGACCACAATATTGGAATTTTCTAAGAAATCTTGCCACAAATATTAACGGGATCATATTGAACGATTGAAATTATTGCTTTTGTAACGAATATCGTAGCGAGTATTGACAACTAGTATAGAAACTGGAGTACGAACGAGCAAAGTACGAAAAAAATATCATATTCGTCGAAATTAATCACTGTAAATACTTTTCGATTTCAATTTTTATAGATTTTTACCAATTTTGAAAGCTGTTTCAAATTGTGGTAATATATAATTTTTGATAGTCACATGAAGATGGTGTGTGTGTACAGGATTTGTAAAGTGAAGGGCGAAAGTGATCAACAATTTTTATTTTGTTGGCGGTGTGATGCCCATGCTCATTGGAGCTGTGCTGGTTTTAATGACAGACAATTTGATGTCATTGCTGAACACACCAAAGGTCTTCGTTGGTCTTGTTTGAACTGTAGGGACATTGGTGAGGAGTTTTATAGAATATTTAAGAATGCAAAATTAAATAAGATAGAGTCACTATTTGAGAATTTTCAGAATGCCTATTTTAAGATTGGAAAAAGACAGTTGTAATAATCCTCCCATTGCGGCCTTTATCCCAGTTGTGAGTGTGAACATTGTTCCTCAACCGCAGCCGACTGTTACTGAATCTTCTCCACCTGTCGATAACACTGTTGTAGTCGAAAAATGTATCAACGTGGTAGTAAATTGTATCGGTTAGAGGCAAATCTACTGAGTTGAAATGTGCATAGAACGACAAATTTTTGAAAATTAATCGATTTTACCAATTCTCTGATTTTTCTGCACTTTTTGGAAAAAAGATTTTTTTCCACATTTTTGAAGAAAAAAGATTCTTTTCAGCATAACTTCAAGGGACTCCAAATATTTCACTTACAATATGTGACAAATTTTTAGCCATGGTAAAGTTGAACAACTTTTGTGGACATATGAATACAATCTGAACGTGTCTAGTTACCCTAATTAGCACATAAATACCACTTTGTATCTAAAAAATGGTAGTTTGTATGTATATGTCATCATTACTCAAGAATGACGTGTCCGATTTTATCCGAATAAATTTAGAAAAGTTTAGAATTAAAATACCTTTAATCTATTCCTATACTGTTTCCCAATGTAATCAGCAGTTCCGCAGTTATAAAAAAAAATATGGTTAGCAAAAATATTTTAGTGTTTAGAAAATTAAAATTATTTTTTTTAAATCATAAACATAAGAACGGCAAAAAGTGTACAGCTTTATTACTTTATCCTATGAACAAAATGAGACATCGATCATGAAAATCGATGGACGCGTTTCGCTCTTATTCAGAATTTAGTGAAGATATCTCATTTTGTCAAGTAATGAGTAATAAATGGTTTTTTTTTTTTTTTTTTTTTTTTTTTTTTAATCGAGCGAACCCATCGCCGCCACTCTTACCCGCCTCTACCGACCGAGAGGGCCACGTCCCCATAACGTGAGGACAGCGTACACATTATAGACCGGTCTATAACGGGAGAGCAAGGATTATAAGTTCACACGTTACAACCAACTACAGAAATTCTTCACCAGTTGGTATTACACTAACATAAATAAGTATAAAAGCACATCACGAGATATTAACATAAGATACTTCAATATATAATAATTACGAGCAAAACGAAAACCAAATCATAAATCAGACCAGATAGTAAGGATAAAGTAAATTAAATTTACATATGTACGTCAACGAATATACAGCACTAATGCAATCGGTTCAAATGACAAATTATGCTAGACTTTGTCGTTTCCCAACTACCTGTGAAATCAATAAACTGATATAGCTCATTAAAGTCACGACACATTCTCCTAACTGGATCAAAGGACGCATAATTCGAACGCTGAAACTCGATGTTTACGAGTTTATAGTACCTCGTGGGTCTCAATGGGACATTTATGAAAATCTTAGATAACAGAAATTCAGAACATATACATCCATCAATTATCTTCAAAACTGTAATAGAGTTTATCATGGTACGTCTACTACTAAGAGTCGGCAATCTGATCAATGCTAGTCTACTGCTATACGAAGGAAGATTATGGTTCGGGTTCCATTGAAGATTTCTCAGACAAAAAATGAGAAACTGTTTCTGGACCGATTCAATCATATTAACATACAAATTGTACTGGGGGTCCCAAACAACTGATCCATATTCGAGAATAGGGCGGACTAGTGAAGTAAAAAGATTTTTCGTAACGTAGGGATCTGAAAATTCCTTTGCCCAACGTTTAATAAAGTTCAGAACGCCATAAGCCTTGTTCACCATCGTAATTATGTGGGAGTTGAAATTCAATTTTCTGTCCAAGAGAACACCAAGATCAACAAATGAATCCACCGATTCAAGAACATTGCCACCTAAAATGTATTTTGCCGAAAATAATGATGACCTAGAGAACAGCATATGCTTACATTTCGTAAAATTAAGCTCCATCAAATTGGTCTCGCACCACGTCTGGAAAGTAGACAAATCCCTCTGAAGTAAAGCATATTGACAAGGATCCTTGTAAGAAAAATAGATCTTCACGTCATCAGCGTACATTAACAATTTAGAGTGCATTATGGAGGCGGGTAAGTCGTTAATGAATAACAAAAATAGAACCGGCCCAAGATGACTGCCCTGAGGCACCCCAGATGACACAAAAATAGATCTTGAGAATGATCGACCAAATGATACCATCTGTTCTCTGTTCATTAAATAAGAACTAATCCAATTCAGCATGTTACAATTAAAACCCATTGCCCCTAATTTATATAATAACAAATTGTGGTTAACTTTATCAAAAGCCTTACTAAAATCGGTAAAAATCACATCAGTTTGATCTCCATTAATAAAGCCGTCAATAATAGAAGAGGAAAACTGAAGCAAATTAGTCACGGTGGAACGACCCTTCCGAAAGCCATGTTGACATGGATCTAAAATAGAGGAAACCTGATGAGAAATTACCTCTGTGACTAACTTCTCAAAAAGTTTAGGAATGGCACTCAATTTTGCAATTCCCCTATAATTTGCAACATTTACTAAACTACCAGATTTGTGGAGAGGGATTATATAAGAGCTCTTCCACTTTGCAGGAAAATGGCCGAACTTCAACGAAGCGTTAAATAAGAGAGTCAACGGTAAGCTGAGAGAATTCGAGCAGTATTTCAACATAGAGTCCGGGATACCATCAGGACCAGCTTTATTCGAGGCTTTCAAGCTGATTAAGTTATCTAGCAACCACGAAGAATTTACGACAGGTGCATCAAACGGAATGGTAGAGCGGACAGTGTACGGGTATGATTTGGAAACATCATAGGCTCGGGTGGAATAAATAGATGCGAAAAAATCGGCGAAACAATTAGCAATAGACTCTTCATCTGAATATTCAATACCGTTCATTTTGATCCTACAAGGTGTGGAAGACGAATTACGCTTCAAGTTAACAAATCTAAAGAATGATTTGGGGTTCCGTTTAAAATTAGCCTTCAACCTATCCAAATATAATCTGTAACTCTCACGAGATTTAGAGTTGTATCTACTCCTAGCAACAATATACCTAGCATAGTCTGCTAGCAGTCCAGATTTTTTATACTTGTTCGAACATCTATTCCTTACATTCTTGAGACTATTTAGAGCCCTTGAGGACCATGGGGGACCAGTATTACCCCTTATTGGCCTCTTGGGTACAGACTTAGAAATATAGCCATTAATAATATTACAGAAATCATCCAGGGCGATTTCAAATTCAAAAGAATTATCACACTGACATATACTATGCCAGTCGGTATCAAAGATAAGATTATTCAAAAGTATAAAGTTCGCACGCGAAAAGCATAGGCCAACATAGGACGAAGAGTAATTGCAACCAACCTGCATGGTATCATATGTATAATTAATTCCCAGCGTTGGATGGTAACTATCCTCAGGAGAAATTAACGGATCAATTCGAGAAATATCAAAGTTGTTAGAATCATCCACTAAAACTAGATCAAGGACTCGATTCATAGAATTGGGAATGTCGTTCAATTGAATCAACCCAAGTTCGGAAATATGCGTAACAAAATCAGATGACCAATCATATGGTGTCAATGGAGTCAGAGAATTAGTATCGGGTAAAGACACCCATGTCACAGACGGCAAGTTAAAGTCACCCAATACTAAAATACGGTCCTTTCTACTGGCTAACGCAATAACTTTTGCAATAGCGTCAATATGCACTTGATATACCTCAAAGCATGATGATGGCGGAATATAGGAACACGTGACAAACAATTTCAAATCGCCTAAATTAATGGACACCACAAGAAACTCAAGATCGCCAATGTCATCTACTGTAACCAACTCAGAAGATAAAGAATTCTCAATTGAGATTAAAACACCACCTCCAATTTTACCAACACGATCTTTTCTATAAACTACGTACTTATCGCAGAACAACTCAGAATTAAAAACATTAGGTTTAAGCCATGTCTCAGAAAATGCAATGACATCAAACTCAAAACCAAAGCTATCAACAAATAATCTGGACAATTTAGTATTCAAACCGCGAACATTCTGATACGCCAAATTCAAACTCCCAATTAGTTTTTTGGAGCTGGCTTATCTCCAGACGGTAATCTAGCAAAATTATCACGCCTACCATTATCCCGATACTCAAATTCCCTTACGAATGTTCTGTGAGGCCAAAATTCCGAATCCACCAGTTTGACAAATAGATCATCCGGTGCAATAATTTTGAAAGACGACCTACGTTCCGAAAATTGTGACTTCAGCTTGAAGCACTGTATGGAATCGTTAGAATTATTCCCGACTAATTTAGACGATATGTAAAGTCGTACAGAATGAATTGTAAGAATTTTCCCTCGCTGTTATGTACCAAGTTCGTTGGAACCTGTGATGCCAATTTAGCTCTTTTGGGGCTAGATTTAGCACTTCGAAAACACGAAAAATATGTCAATGCCGCTTTTTGCGAAAAACGCGTAATTTGCACGCGTTTTGAGTTTTTATTTAGCTCTTTAGCCCGTTTTGTATACAATACCGATTTTGCGAAAGAATGTTATTTTTATTGTATTTTTATGCGTTACTGTGAATGGCGGGCGAAGTATTTTAAAAAAAAAATATACATCTTTATTGACCACATGCTACGTTTGCTTCTATTTTTGTATTGGTTATCGCCCAAAAATATCGCAGGGTATGGGAAGTAGAATTCACTTTTTTTTTTTATTTATTTCTGATTCCGTCAAATCTGCGCTCCAACTATCGTTTTCTTCGTTTGACCATCTGAAAGGATTTTCCAAAAGGGAAAGTTACAATTTATTAAAAACTAGTTGCGTGAGAGGTATCAACGAATATGCCCTCATTCAAATGATCGGCGGGGCTACGGTGGTTGCCGCGAAACCGAGAGTTACAATCTTCGATAACTGGCGCATAGATCAAGCTGATTTTTGGATTATTGCCATAGATCTGCGACTTATGGAAACCCCACAATAAAAGGTCTAACTTGGTAAAATGTACGGTGTTTGTGGCCATTTCACGCCGCCTCTGCGTGAGGTAACCCTAAAATCGGTCGCGCAGAATGCCCATTGTAGCATTAGCTGTGTATCAAGTAGCGACATCCTGTTGGAACCACATGTCGTGATCGGTAGCGCTCTCATTTAACGGTGACAATAATGCCATCATCGTCTTTCAAGAAGTATTCGCGCAAAGAGATGATGCCTCCGGACCACAATCCAGGCCAAACAATGGCATTCTGTGTGTGCATTGCAAATTTATAGTGACTGATAGCGTCATAAATCCGGCAATGTTTGTTTAGGTACCGGTTGATTCAAAAATGGGTGTCGTCGCCACAAGGGAACACCCATTTTGATAATAAAGTTTTATTATTCGCACGTGTTGCTCGGCGCTGTAACTTGACATGTTGATTTGTCTCTATTGTTTCAAAAATAAATAACAGAAACTAAGAAAACAATGTAACCGCCGCAGACTGTCAAAATCTCCCGGTACTTATTGAAAACCACTTATTTATTAAGCGCATTTTAACACTTTCGCAATTTTTCTAGTTGTTTTCGTTATTTGGCGCGTTTTAGCACTTTTTTCGACGGCGCGTTTCGTTCCTGCAGAGTTGGCATCACTGTTTGAAACAAACGTTGATGAATTTATTTATGACTCAGAATTACAAAAATAAGTAATGAAAGATTATTATTTTTTTTATTATTGCTCTCTCGTGAAATTCCAACAAAATGGGTGAAACCAAAATATCATATTGTATCAGGATTCAGAAACAGGTAATTAATAGATGCGTCCATTCATATGTACTTAACAGACGCACACTTAATAGTAGCGCCCATTTTTTGGAAATGAAATTTTGAAATTTATCCGCTATTACTTTCAATCGACGTCTCCGCCAAATTATCCTTCTAACATTAGTATCGTCAATGGTATCGCAGATTTTATTCTATCCGAAGAGGAAGTTCTTCTCGTGTTCCACCTTCGATTTCTAAATTGTGCACCAATGATTTGTATAATTCCCCTTCAACGACTCACTGCTTTCTGATAATTTTCCTTCAACGTGGAAATCTACACAGAAAAAATAAGCATCGGTAGTATTGCCCAGTTTGGGTTTGGTGATTTTTTTTGTATGAAGACAAGAAATGGTGGCATTATTGCCTAAATCAAAAGTGCAAAACATACTATTAACAGCAATGCCGAATTTGCATATGAATGTTGGCAAATTCCCTATTTCTTATTTGAATGTCCAAATCTGTGGTGATGCAGCAACATCCCGACTAGACACAGTGCGTCAGAGCGAGAATATAAATCCCATAAAATTTGTATTACTACCAGGGCACACTAATCACGGTAGTAGCAGTAAATATGTGTGTAATCATGTGCAAAATCGCAGTTGGCTTCTGTCAAACTCAGCTGATAAAAATGTAAACAAAATGTGCATTTTTGAATCAGTTGTGATATAATTGGAAAGAAATATTTGCCAAATTAATGAAGATTGAAATTAATAATTGAAATTGTTTGATGCTGCAGTTGAATTGGCTTTTCCCGGTGTGAAACTCTAACTCGTATTCGCGTCTGTTGTTTAATTCCGCGTCTGTAAACAACTTATAACCAACAAATGTAAACAAATTTGACATTTCCCAAGTGCGTCAAATGAAAAAAATCAAATCAGCTGTTCTAACGATACAACCTTGTCTTTCAATCATGATTACTACTGTGCCGCTGTGAATGTATGTATCCATTAATTTGTGAAAAGAAAAACAAAACAAGAATTTTGCCAAAGTTTCTAAGCGTCCGTTTTAATAAAAATCTTAAAAAGGGTGAATTTACAAATTTCATACAGAAAGGTAAGTAAAAATTTAACCTGCATATGTTTTTAACAAAGAATACATTTCTACTGGCCTAAAGTTTATATTGTAGAAGTGTTGTAAATGGAAAAGTGAGTTGTGGTACTTGTATCTCTTACATACTGATTAATGGAAAAGTGTACAACATGTTTTAATAAGAAACATGAAAATGTACATCTCTTAGCCATTTGAAGAATATAAATGTGTATCCTTTGTAGAAACGAACAAATTTTATGCCCACGAGTTTGATACTTTTATCTAATCATTAATTAAATTTCTTCGTAGGGAACATGGCTGGAGTCTTCGGCAGTGACAATCGAGAACTGCTACTACACTTGAGGAGCCTGATAATTGGTGATTATAATATTATAATTTATCTTTAATTCTTCTTCTTTAATTAAAAACAAAAACAAAATTTGTTTCCGAACATATGAAAAAAATGGGCTGTACATTTGGTAAGATGGCACATTGAAATTAATCTAATTCACCTACAATAAATTCTGTACATTACCCTGTTTGCATTGTGTAAATCTACAAATATGCAAGATAAGTTTTCATATTGTTTTTGAATGTAAAATTGCCTACGTTTATTGGTAATGTTGCCCAAATATCACACCATGAATTTAAATAATATTACACTATGTTTTTTTTTCTGTGTAGTTTTATAATACCAATATTTAATAGTGGTAATAGGTGCTGCATTGAAATTATAGAGGTTGTTGAGTTCGCGAAAGAAAGAAAACAAATTTTCTTGAGTCGCTTATTTGTGTTTATTTAAAATCCGCTTATTCGCGTAGCGCTTAAAAACAATTTTCCGCTTTCGCACTTAAAATTGATCTGATGTTCCTCTTTCCTTCGTTGCCCGTCTTAGGTTCTTGTTTTGTACAGAAAAGAAGTCACTGCCGTTAGTTAGCAACGTATCAAAGGGCTACGTACTAACATACACACATGTATGTATGTACACATGTATGTATGTACACATGACGGATTTGGTAAACAAACAAAAGGGCAACGAAGGAATAGCGAATAAGCAATGATCACAACAAGGGAGTAATGACTACATAAACGAGTTAGGATTTGGTAAATAGGTAAATTGTAACATACAGTACTGTGCAGATAAATAGGTACTGAAATTGAAATACAATTGAAGCAAAAACAAATTAAATATTTATGTTGATTAAATTAATCGAAATTAAATAGTGTCGGCGGCAACATTCCCTCCCTCGTAAGCGAATTAGGGTTCTATGAGCTTGCTGTCATCCTTCTTATTGCCGACGTCTAATACTGCTATTTTAGCTACGGGCCTCTCATACGTACTGCTACTCGTTCTGACTTTGACGCTGCGTACTTGACCATCTTTTGCTGGGTACACTTCGGTCACAATACCCTTGGGCCAAATGTTGCGGGGAAGGGTGTCGTCCACTATGACGACTACGTCTCCAACGGATGGTGGTGATACTTTGTCGAACCGCTTACTTCGCCGAACCAAAGTTGGACCATATTCTCGTACCCATCGTCGCCAAAAATGATTGGCAAATTTTTGAGTTTGGTGCCATCGTTGCCGCAGGTCGTGGTCGAACTCACACCAAGGCTTTTGTCCAGCTACAGAACCAAGTAGTAAATGATTTGGTGTTAGGGCATCGTCGTCAGCTGAGTCTAGAGCCACGAATGTCAATGGACGAGAATTGATTATGAATTCAATTTCGTATAGGGCACACCTTAAGGTCTCGTCGTTAAACTTGAAGGCGGGACACATTGCGTGGAGTATGGATTTGACTGACCGGATTAAACGTTCCCATGCACCGCCCATATGCGGACCTGCTGGAGGGTTAAATCGCCACTTTATATCGTCGTTTAGCGATGAAACTTTTTGAGGTCAAGGTGCTGCTTTTCATCACGAAGAATTTTCACCACAGCTTTAAAATTTGTCCCATTATCAGTGTATATTTCCTTCGGAGAGCCACGACGACTGATGAAATTCTGTATACACATTATACATGAGCTGGTGTCAAGACTATGAGCCACTTCAATATGAACGGCACGAACGGTCAGGCATGTAAATATAACTCCCCACCTCTTTTCCTTGCGTCTGCCAACTGTCGCATGAAGAGGTCCAAAAAAGTCAATGCCAACGTAAGTAAATGGACGTTCGAAACATGACAATCTGGCGGGAGGTAACGATGCCATCTGCGGTGGTCGGGGTACTGCTGATTCATTTTTACATCGCTGACACTTCCCTCGTATATTCTTGTATAGGACTCTCAATTTAGGTATGTAGAACATCGATTTAATTTTGCTGTGTTGCTTCGTGCATGCAGTGATGATAGTTTTCGTGGTAGTATCGGAGCACTAGAAAGGTTATATAGTGATCATGGGGTAGAATTATAGCGGTATTACATCTGAGCATGTCGGCTCTACCACAAGCACGTGAAACACCATTACTGTCGATGGTGACATTTAAATGTATTAATTTGCTCGATTTCGCGATCCGTTTACTTTCTTTGAGACAGCAAATTTCATCAGAGTATTTATTCGCTTGCGCATATTTATATAAAGTATTTTTGGCTTTTTGGACGCAATCATATTCGGCTTCCTTCAACAGGCATCGTCTCTGGACCACGGACTTTAATTTCTCCATATATATCAGAAATTGCGACAGCGCTCTATAAAGTCGTCTGCAGCATGAAAAATACTCAATGTTCAAACATTTTGATTCGTTTACGAATAAAAGATGGTTACGTACCTCTTCATTGGTTGCTGCACCCAAGTCGGGACATTTTGACCACTCATTTGTGTGTCTTCTTAGGAACTCAGGACCGCTGAACCACATTTCTTCATCAGTTTTAGATACCTTTGTTGCAAAATCTGCTGGATTTGATTTGGATGGGACCCATTTCCATTGAGTCACATTAGTTGATTCTAAGATTTCGCCAACCCGGTACATTACAAACGCCTTGAAGTTTTTAGGATCCATTGAGAGCCATTTTAGAACCGTTCTGGAGTCGGACCAATAGAAGCACTCTGCAACTAGAAGACGTGTAGAATTTTGAATTTTCGACGCCAAACGTGTACCAATGAGCGCAGCTTGCAGCTCGAGCCTAGGTATGGATATGGGCTTCAGAGGAGTCACCTTCGACTTGGCGGCTACAATGGCGACATCAACGTCGTCATCGTATTGTATGCGGAAGTAACAAACGGCAGCATACGCATTTTCCCCGGCATCAACGAAAGTATGCAGCTGAACCTTGGAAGTTATTCTCAAAAGTTTAGAGTAACACCGTGGGATACAAATTGATGTAATATTTGCCAGCTTTAAGAGCCACAAACTCCAATTTGAGAGGAGATCTTTGTTTAATTCGTCGTCCCACTTTATACCAGATCGCCATACATCTTGCAGCAATATTTTAAGATCGATGGTGCAGTGAGAGACGAAACCAAGGGCGTCGAAAATTGACATCAAAACTTGTAGGACTTCTCTCTTCGTTGGGACCACATTCGCTTGAAACACGTCTCTTCGAAGTCTCGTAAATCTAGAATTGTACTGAAAAACGTCGCTACTTGATTTCCAATACATACCAAGGACCTTTTCAACAGCTCCGAATGAGTTTTCTGTGACTTGGCTGTTGCCACACAGTGATCGCCTTACGAAGTCCGAATTAGAGGCCCAGTTTCTCATGTGAAAACCATCGTCAGCATGAATATTTTTAACTTGCATTGCTAGTTCCAATGCGTCTTCTTCGCTGTACACGCTGTCAATGAAGTCGTCCATATAGTGGTAGTTTTGAATAGCTTTAACGGCGCGAGGATATTTTTGGGCGAACTCTTCAAAATTTTTGTTTCTGACAAAATGAGCGATACAGGGTGCGCAAGTTATTCCAAATGTAAGAGCCTTCATCACGTATACACTTGGTATTTGATTTAAATCAGCATTTTCGAACCACAGAAATCGTTGAGCGTGCATTTCTTCGTCTTTGACATTGATACGCTGAAACATTTCGGCTATGTCACCACACACTGCAATTTGCCCCACGCGAAATTCGATTAAGATGTTGAAAAGTGATGTTAGCAGGTCAGGGCCACTTAGCAGAAAATCGTTAAGAGACTTGTCGGTGGACTTGGCTGCTGCATCCCATACTAGACGAACTTTACCAGGTTTGTTAGGGTTGATGGCCACGAAAATTGGGAGGTACCATGTCCGACGAGAATAGGAGTATAATTCTGTGTCCAAAACCCGTCTAGCGTATCCCTTATGTAGAAGTTTGTCGATTTCCGTCTGCATAGTTTGCATTAGTTGAGGATCTTTCTTAAACTTCTTCTGGAGACACTTTAATCTATGGAACGCGACATCCTTCCACAGTAAACTTACTTCGAACTGTTGGTTTTTCTTGGTGGCTGTATTTTCGAGGATTTGCATTGCCTTTTAGTTTTCCGATGATAAAATATTCTTCTCCTGGGCCACTTCTAGGGCGAAATATTGCTTCACTTCAGCAATAACGATTTTCACACCCACATGTGTGAACATTTAATGATGCTGAGGATACCAAGTCGGAGCTACTGCCTTGAAGTGTCCACCCTAGACGAGTTTTTGTTGCAATAAGTTGATTGCGATCACCTTCTCGAATCTTCGTAGGGACGGCCACTCTCCAACTGGTGAGTCCAATTAAAATCATCGGCTTGGCATTCGTGAAAGATTCGATGGGCAGTCCTTTCAGATGTGGATTTTCTTCGACGATGTGCTCGAAATTAATCGTTTGTGTGGGCAGACCAAGGTTATTCACGGTACGCACATCGTGGAGTTCAAATCTGGATTGAGGTTGTACACCTGACACTTCCAAATTAAGTTTCACCGATTCTTCTTCTGTTCTTGTTGCATCGCCTGTCCAGCGTAGTTCTAGGGGCTCCTTGTTTCCGCTTAAACCCAGCTTGTTGAAGAACATTTGCTCCATTAGTGTCACTGAAGAGCCCTCGTCTAGAAAGGCAAATGTTTTCACTGAACCACCATTGAAGAAAACACGAATCGGCAAAATTCTAAAACACGGCTTTTCTTGGTCAGCATTATTATGTGTGTTTACACTTCCACTGCGTTCGAATGTTGATACTGCCCTTGTACTTGGACCGGTATTTGCTGTATATTTGTGTAGTAACGGATGATGCTTAGCTGTACAGCCACTGATATCACATTGCTTTTTAGACAAACACTTTCGACGATGCAGATTCAAGCACTGTCGACACAATTTCTTTTCTTTAACCACCTTCCACTTGGCTTCCAAATTCATGGATTGAAACTCACCACAGTTCTGGATTTTATGAACCTCACTTTTACACACAAAACAAAGCGGTCTATTTGAGCCACTTTTTTGATGAGTGTTCACAGAAGCTCCTTTCTTACTGGTTACAGGGGACACGACTTGGCTGGCTGGGGCTGCTAATGCATAAATCCAGTCACTAAACACCGTCACTATTGGAGCCTTTTCATCTTTTTTATGCATAGCCCAGCTTAACTTATGATTATTTGGCAGCTTTTCGACCAAAGTCATCACCATATGGGGTATAATAGAATCGAGTCTGTCTTTTAGCGGTGGAAATCTGGTCGCTTTCTCTATCATGTTCTTTAAAATATGCTCAGGTCGGCCGAAACACATTTCTAAAGTTTCAATTATTTCGTTGACCATTGACGGCAGCATTAATTTACTCCTCACTAACTCCTTAGCACGACCACGTAGACACGACTGTTAGCGCATTAAATTTTCCCCGTCAGTGTAACCCGCTAATTCAGTGCTATTTTTGTAATTGCTAATGAATAGGGGGCAGTCTTCTGGGTTTCCGTCGAAATTGGGCAACTATTTGTGATCCACATCGCCTTGAGAAAGGATTTTATATTTCCTAAATATTGGCGTTGAAGTTCCCAATAGTTGAAGTTGTAATTGCGTTTGCGACGAAATGTTGCGCGGAGACGAGTTCGGGCCACTGTTCACAAAATGGCGCGGCATGTTTTGCGCAGTATCTGTTGCAGTTGGAAGCGTCGTTGTGAATTACTGTTGTTTGGGACATTGTTGTTGCCGCTGGAGCCACAATATCGGCGCCGCCATAATTACTAAAACTGCGGTTAGATGCGTCTTTATATGCATCTCTTCTATGACCAGAAGGCAAAATTACTTTTGGTCCAACATCTTCTACTGGAATTTCCGCGGTCACTTGTCACTTGCGTTCCTGCAGAAAATTCGGCGGTGAATTCGGCAGAAAAGAAGTCACTGCCGTTAGTTAACAACGTATCAAAGGGCTACGTACTAACATACACACATGTATGTATGTACACATGACGGATTTGGTAAACAAACAAAAGGGCAACGAAGGAATAGCGAATAAGCAATGATCACAACAAGGGAGTAATGACTACATAAACGAGTTAGGATTTGGTAAATAGGTAAATTGTAACATACAGTACTGTGCAGATAAATAGGTACTGAAATTGAAATACAATTGAAGCAAAAACAAATTAAATATTTATGTTGATTAAATTAATCGAAATTAAATAGTGTCGGCGGCAACAGAGGTATTGCAAAACTAACCGCCAAACTTTGTGAAAGATTAGTGACGAACAGGCTAGTTTATTTTGTTAGATCGTTAGTCTCAGAACCAACTTGTTGGAGTTCACCAGTGTTGCCAGAAATCGACTAAAAAATTATGCCAAATGTCCTCAAAAGTTGTGCCGTTTGCAAAATCATTATGCTAAAATTGAGGGTTTAGTCGGTTTTGTAATACAGTGTCCAAAACTCTTACAGACCATCCAAGAAATGAGTGCATATCTCGCATTTAAACAGCTGTTATACGTTAACCGTTCAGCTTAAACAAAAATATTATTATGGTTTGTTGTACCATGAATCTTAATTTCGTACAAAACACTACGTTATAATATTTTAACAATTTCTACAACAACGAAAACCAAACTAAGGGTGATTTTCAGACCCAATAAGAATTACATTTTTTTAAAATAAACCTTCAAAAAAATAATTTCGAATTTTGTTTGAGATCCATTGTTGTTAACAATTTTTTCCAATCATCTTAGAATATAATTTCCCAAATATTGGATAATTCTTTTGGAATCCGTTTTACTTATCCTAGAGAATAGTGATCAAATCGTCTCTACTTCGAAATGTTCTTTGTCTGATATTACTCTCTTAATGAACCCGGAGATTTTCTTTAGAGTTTATTTCTGATACTTCGAGAAGAACTTCCATCAGATGTAAACCATTTTACAAAAGTCATATATTGAAGGCACTGTACGGCCCAAAACGACTAATTTGAAGTTTGTTAATAATCGTTCATATTTTTACTCTAGGTACAAAAAGTAAGTTTTACATCGGTTTTTTTACTCCTGATTTTAGGAAAGCATTTTGCCAAAATTGTATAAAGAATTTTGGCATTTATCTCTACACGGACATTTTTGAAATGATCAAACTATTTCTGATATTTCATGAATTTTATTTTTGCTTTTACGCCTGTGGAGGCATTTGGCATAATTTTTCAAAAAGCAAGTGCCAAAACCAAATATATTGTTCCAAAACGGCATAAATTATGCCAACATGGTAACACTGGAGTTCACATCTTAAGCGCCTTGGAAACGTTCAAAAAACTACATCAATCACGTGCATATGTATTAGTGTGCGCCTTTGTTTTCATTGTGTTCGGTTGACATGTCATCGTCGGAGGAAGATGATTTGCAGTATCTCATCTGCTTTCTTTTTTCCTCCCTGTTGCTATAGGCATCCACTTTTGTGTTCCACAGCGCCTGTAAGCACTCATAGCATTCAATAAAATTTAATATGAATTTTTTTTCGTCCGCGCACTTGTCCATCTCGCATAATTTTTCTCTACTAATGAGTCATGATTGACAATCATAAATGGAGACCATCAACAAAAACGCCATCAACAGAAATATCAAAATTTTTTGATATTTCATCAATCTGGCCGACGTCGTGTACGTGTAGCCGATTGCAGGCCCACACTCAACCGATTGATGGAATTTGTTGAACGTCTCCAAGGCGCTTTACGTATTCGCAGTTTTAAGAAGTGACAGTATATGCAATTTACACTGATTTCAGCAAGGTGTTTGACACTGTTGTTAGGGTTGCCAGACGTACTGTTTTCAGCAGTACGCGTACTTTTTTTTACTAATTGTACTTCTGACTGCATAGCACCTAAAGAAGTACGCAAAAGTACTTCTTTTTAGCCTCTGTACTTCTTTTTATACTTTTTTTGTTATGCCAACAATAAATACGAAAATGTTACTTCTTATTCATACCAAAATCGTATATAAGTATTTACATAGAATACTGTTTTACTTTAAAAAATAACAAATTTGAAAAACTTTCCATTTTTAACCTTAATTCAAACGTTTAATTTCATTCATAGCGTAATTGAATTATATTCAATCAAATAAACTGGCTTGCATCAACTCTTTGACGAAAGAGTTGTTGTACAACTTAAGGCTTTCGACAAAATTGTCAAATACATCAATGGCCTAAAATTTCGTATATGATCTCAAATGGACGCATAATACAAAAATATGGTTGTTTTTAGCGGTTTTGTTAATAATTGTCATATCTTTGAAAACTTTTTCAAGTAACCAAAACAACAATCGAGTCACCCTATATACTGTTATTTGAGCATAGTAAAAACATTATTACATTCCTGTATTAATAGTATAGAAATTAAAAGTGAAAATTTTAAAAAATTTAATATTTCTGAATTGGTGCAATCAGTTTGGAACCCAAAATTTCATTTTTGTTCATTAGTGTGTTTGACAATATTGTTAAGTATATTAAGCACTACAATTTTGTAGAAGATATAAATTTGTAATTTGTTTAATATTGAATACATGTAGGTGAATATTTAAAGAATATGGTTAAACGCAGCATTTCCACACCAATTATGGAGCTCTAAATATAATTTTTATTGATTAGTGTCTCTAGAAAAGTTATCAAGAAATTTATAAGCTACAATTCTTTCGAATACAGCTGCCGCAATTTATTTACCGTTAGGCAAGAAATGTCAAAACATAAAAAATATGTGCAATTTTTCTTGACGTTTCGTGAAATAATCGATTAACAGTGTACTTTTCCTTAGAAATACATTACAGGGAATTGTGACATAGGATAATAGCTACAATATTACCAAAGGTCGTAATGCAATATTTCAAGCTGTTTAGGAGTTATTGAAGTAAAATCTGAAATAGGGCCCTGGCCCACCTCCATTAATTTTTCGGCCTGTAAAAAAAATTGTTACGTATAGAGTCAAAACCGAGCGGGGATTTGTGATACCACGTCCAAGTACTTTCATAATTTTTTGGTTTGGTTGAGCCCTGAAACAAATTCCTTTCATTTGTGTCCCAGTGTTATTAAATAATTAAAACAAGAAGGTTATATTACGTATTAAAAAATTTTAATATCGAATAGATTACACTCTTTTTACTTTTAAAAATAAAATGTGAAACACCTGACTAGTTTTTATTTAAAAAATATTTGTGGTCTCTTAGTTCCTTAATTTATAAATTGTTACTGTTATGTACTGATTTTGTTTTATGTCTTAACTTAAAATGTTATTTTTCTGTACTGAACTTTATGATTTGTTAATAATAGAAAGTGTACTTTTATTTTCTTAATTGTACTGCCTTTTTTTCCTCGATGTACTTTTTTTGATGATTTCAAATCTGGCATCCCTAACTGTTGTCCATAAGTTGTAGCTGCGGAAACATAATGTTATTGGGTTTCCACCTAAACTATTAGACTGGATATGATCACACCTCATTGGCCAAACTTAAATGGTTCGGTGTAAGGATCAACTATCATCTGATATTATCATAACTTCAGGACCCCTACATTTTGTCGTATATTTAAATGATCTTTCACATATTGTCAAATCTGTCAATATTTAAATATATGCCGACGATGTAAATTAATTTACGCCCGTTAAGGTTACAGTTGATGCAATTTGTCTTCAGGATGACTTGAGTAGGCTTAGTGATTGGTGTTGGAACAATGGGATGTCCTTAAATCTGTGCAAGTGCAAAAAACTAACATACACCAGGGGTTCAGGATTGAATTCTGATTACTATATTAGTTCTCATAAATTGAAAAATGTGTCGTCTTTTTTGGATTTAGCACTTTTTCACGATCATAGATTACGTTTTGATCTTTATACTAATTCGTACATTAATAAAGCTAGATCTCTACTATTTTTATTAAGACGAAAGAATTCGATGACCCATACCTCCCAAAGTCTTTTTGTATCTCTTGTTCAGCCGGTCCAACAGAATACGTGTGTTGTCTGGTATCCGTATAAATAACTTCTGCTACATTGACAGCATGAGTCAATCCAAACACAATTTTTTCAATTTTCGTTACGTGGACTCGCTTGGAACCTTGTTAATTTTCTACCATATACGAATCGTTTAATGCTTATCAATCTCCCATTACTTGAAAGACGTAGACATATATTAAATGCAATATTTATCATAAAACTCATTAGGAGCTCCATAGACTTAACGCTTCTCTTAAGTCAAATGCATTTTAATGTTCTCCGTAGGACAACTCGACGCTTTTCTCCCCTAAAATTACCAAGAGCCCAACACGATTATGACTTTCATAATCCCTTTCGACGTTTGCCTCATTTATAACGAAATATATACATACATAAGTGTAACACTTTGGCTGTAATTAATTCATTAAATATTATTAGACATTTCATCTTACGCAAAATTAACTGGCCTCGTCTGCTATTTCTCCTGTCTCCTTATACTTAACCGGTATAACTGTATTCATGCTCCTGCTTGTCGTGTCTTATTGTTCTTGATATCCATGCATCTGATTGCTATACGTCCTGCTCATCATGTTCCAGATATTCCTGTTCCAGCTGATGTGTTATTTATCCCATACTATACTTTACTGATGTTATACTCCTCCACAACGCTTTTTCTCGTTCCTAGCATTACATTATTTCATGTCTTGTTCCTGGCCCTGGTTCCTGTACCCCTGCTGCTGTTCCTATTACTATTTTGACGTTCCTGATATTTCGCGCCAGTTCTTACATTCCCTGCTCCAGTTCCTAACTTATGTCTTGATGTTCCTATATAACTTGAGTCATTCCTGTTAGTTACATTCTTATTTATTTGTATATTTGTAATATATCTTTACTGTAATACACTTTTTGTTTCATTACTTAGCAATTAGTAGGGCACCCATTTAATCGGGGTTTTTGATTAATCGGTTAATCGTTAATCGTAAATTTCAATATGACAATTAATCAAACAAAACAATCAAATTATTCGAATAAAATAAAACAAAAAAAAAATTACAGCAGACAGTTGTCCGAGGCCTTCGGCCACGGACTGTCCCTGCAGGCTGTGTCAGAGACACGGCCATTAAGTTTAACGTAGAATACGCCATCCGATAAGACAGAAAACATATATAACAATAAATTCATTTGCTTATATTATTTATTGTTATATAAGTTTTCTGTCTTATCGGATGGCGTATTCTACGTTAAACTTAATGGCCGTGTCTCTGACACAGCCTGCAGGGACAGTCCGTGGCCGAAGGCCTTGGACAACTGTCTGCTGTAATTTTTATATTTACCAACGGCATTTGATTCAAGTCCGTTTAAAAAAAATATTATGTTCAATTTTTTTAAACTTAATTTAATTTATGTATTTTAATTAATATTTTTATTGAAATAAGTTCTGCGAATGTTGAGAGGGCCGCCCTAATATTAAAAAAGGTTTACCTTATCGAGTCTTCGCATTAGCATTCGAGCGTTGTGTGAAAGCTTTACGCTTTACAATTCAAAATTAATGTTACAACAGCTTTATTGAAGCTTTCGCAAAAAAGCTGTATTACGTTAGCTTACTGTTTGCTTCACTTTTTAATAGATACATGTTGCCAAGCAACATTAGCTTGCTGTTCGTTTCACTTTTTACTAGATACATGTTCCTAAGCAATGTTGAGCAACCAAAAACACTCAACCAAACACCACACATATGTTTGAGTGTATGTGTTTAAACAATTTTCATTTGAGAAATTAAAATACTAGAAATATATCAACCAATATGAAATGTATATCAAACGAAAGATAACATCTTCCTTTACCTACAAAAAAAATTTTAAAAAAATTCATCTAGCCGTTTCCTCAAATTCAATGAAATAAAGATTACAACAATAAAAACCTGACATGACTCCTCATACCGTAAGGTAAGACGTATTCTACGTCAAAAGAAGTGTTCAAACATCGT
The DNA here is from genome assembly GCA_963931995.1 of Phaonia tiefii. Classification (NCBI taxonomy): domain Eukaryota; kingdom Metazoa; phylum Arthropoda; class Insecta; order Diptera; family Muscidae; genus Phaonia; species Phaonia tiefii. The sequence goes on along the minus strand of OZ008370.1, from coordinate 38,514,125 downwards.
AGTAGGTGCATTTGTTAAAACAAAACAAAACGTAAAAGCAACTTCATTATATAAAATATATGTAGATACAATTTACAAATCGTAGTTGAACCAACATGGAAATTAGTGACTTGGTACCAAGCCAGAATTAGGACCCAAAAGTGCCATTCCTTCGGGTACCTCCCATACAAAGGGTAGGGTGGGCTCTGAAACTATATCACACTATAAAACCCTATTGGATTAATTTTGACCAACGTAATTTTCTGACTATTATCCTTATTGTACATAGTTTGAACAGAATCGGACCAGGCTGTTTGTTACCCCCCGTACAAAGTGACCAGTGGGTCTTGAAATTTAATCAATCAATTTTGTCTCTCAACAAACTATCAAATCTGTTCGAAATATGTGTCATATAAGTTGCCATATTGTAGAAGTGTTTCAAGACCAACTGCTTGCCATAAACTCGTACCTATATTTTATTAATCGCACTGATTTGTTCGAGTTAATCGTTAATCGAAAAATTAATTATTAAAATGTTCGGTTAATTTTATAACACAATTAATCTATTAACCGAATAACGATTAATTGAATGGTTACCCTAGTATTTAGTTAAATAATGCAATTAAATTAAGTTTGATGTACTTTTGCCATAGTTTGTTTTATAATTCATTCTTTATATACACATTTTATATTAGTCCTTGTATTTTTTTTTGTTCTTCCCATTTTTGTTATTTTATTTTTGTTTATATTTGATTTATTTATTTTTTGTTTGTGTATAAGTATATACATATATACTTATTATTGCGGGTCAAATTGTATGGAACGATTTTTTGTTTTGATGAAGCGTATAGCAAAAACGTAATCTATAGGTGATTCTGAGAAATTTTGCTCAAGAGACCATAGCTCTAAGTCGGATTTGGAGCCCCCCAAAAGGTATTTTTATCACCTTTCAGAATCTGTATTGATTTATTAGTTAAAAGTTCATTTTAGGCTATTCATCGACAAAAAGTTCCTAATATCTCTACTAAAAATAAAAAAAAATATTGGTATCAATACAGATAAAAATACCTTGCAAACAACAGCACAACACATAGCTTACGAGGAAATATTAACATAAGGCGCCCAGCGTTCAATATTATAGCCCTTAGACTTCAGTTGGCATGAAAGTGAAATCAAAGGTACTCGGCCATTTTTGTGTGCATTCGAAGTGTTACATTGTTCATCATATTTAGGATTTTTCTAAAATTTCAATAAAATATTGCAAAGAGTGAACTAAGTAACAATTGTATTCAGTAAATAAAGGGGTTTTCAATAGAGACGCTACAAAAGTAAATCGATAGGGACAGCAAACGACTCCATATTTTTTCCCGCTCTTTTGACATTTCTCTTCAGTAAGGTTTGCCATTTCATCATGGAAAGATATACGAGCCAACAACGAGTCGAAATTATTCAAATTTACTACCGAAATTTGGAGTCAGTGGCCTCAACTTTAAGAGGCCGCAACAATCAGCGATGAGGCTCATTTCTGGCTGAATGGCTTCGTCAATAAGCAAAATATGCGTTATTGGTCCGACAGTAATCCACAGGTAATCCATGAGTCATCATTGCATCCCGAAAATATTACGGTTTGGTGCGGTTTACTAATTATTTTCGCTGTCATCTGTGCGAACACAAATGTCAAAAACACTCACTTGTGTTTTTGTTTTCGTGTAGTGCCAAAAAAGAACAAAACTGAATTTAAAATTCTTATAAAATATACAACAAAATGGGAAATAAATGGTAAGTAAACGGTTAATTATTTCTGTTTTGTTAGAGTAATTATTGTTTGTACATATGTTTATCTATTTCAGCATAAAAAAGTCAACGTTGCTGCAGCTGCAAACATTTGTGAGATATATGGAGGAAAATCCCGAGTTCCTTAGTGGAACGCCAGTCTTTGGCGGCTCAAAACTGTCCACAGAGGAGCAGTGGAAAAAAGTGGCAGTATTTTATTAAGAACTTTATGTCAAATAAATAAAAAAAATAATTACAATAAAAACAAGCAAATAAATTCATCATTTATTGAAAACATATCAAAACCCACCCTTAATTACAAAATTTTTGGTTTGTTTGCATATGATTTTTTTTTGCATATGATTTTTTTGACGAATATAATTTTCGATAAATAAATTATTTGAAAATCAAACAATTGCATGGAACAGACCTAGTATAGATCGGAACGTTATTTTAGGTAAAACAAGTAAAATAAAAAATCGGGGGGAACTCCTAATTTGGGAGTTACGGGCACCCAAAGTTCAGGCATACGGGATGGTATTACGAGTGTGGACCGTCTTGTGGGACCGATTTAACCACTTCTTTGTGTAAAAGGAGTAATTTTTATTTTTTTGTTGTGATCTCGATAACTAAGACAGTTATCTAAAATTTTTTCGTCTTATTTTTTGATTACTATTAAGACTTAAATTATTTTTCTGTGAAATGTTGAAATTTAAAGCAACGATATTTTTAAAAATTAATCATCCGATATCTCGACAACTAAGACAGTTATCGAAAAAGTTTATTTAATTTTTTTTGTTTATTTCGACTCCTTTTGAAATCGGTCCCATAACACGGCACCACACTCGTAGTATCATCCTGTATGTCCGAACTTTGGGGGCCCATAACTCCGAAAATAGGCGTTGCCGCCGATGTTTTTATTTAATTTTTTTTACTTAAAATTAAAAGTTCTATCCAATGGTGATAGTTTGGAGCCGAAGTCGAGTTGCCGACCTATTCTAGGTTTAAGCCAATGAGGTCACTGTATTACTAGGTCGCTGTTTACAATATCTTATTGAAAATTGTGGTAAAATGAAAATGTTGAATTATATACATACTACTTCGAATGCAAACAGAAAAAACGTCGAGTACATGTGTTTTCACTTTCAGGCCAACTGCAATATATTGTTGGCTGAGCGCCTTATGCTAATATTTCCTAGTAAACTATGTATTTATGTATAGGCAACGACCAAGATGTCAAAAAATATTTAGCTTCGAAATATTTAGTATGGCAGCTTGTTGCTGAAGATGTTGGTTGTGATGCATGGAAGGTAGCGGTGGTGGCATCTGCTGTTGTTGTTGCTGAATTGTAGTATTTGTCGCCTCCTGCGATTGAGACAAAGCCAATAATTGTTGTTGCTACTGCAGTTGTGCGGATTAACTATAGTTGATGTGGTCGATGAGACTGGCCCAAAGCCCACCAATGTTTGAGATTTTGAATTCCTTGTCAATGGCTTGTGATATTTAACGGCATCCGTTGAATGTTGCCTTTGCCAACTTGTGCAGTGGTCCATGTTGTACTCCACATATTCAATCTTCAACGTATCGATTTGCACTTTTTGGGTGTACGAATTTCAATGAATGCAGTGGAGATCGTCTTCATGTAAAAGCGGTTGCTATTAAAGGTGACACATCCCGAACCAATGGGATATTTATCCGTATCAATACCCGCATATAAAACAATATCGAATATGTCATCCGTAACCTTAGCCAAAACTCCGGCAGTCAATTTTCCTGAAACAAATACAGTTTTGTAGAATTCAATTTGTGTGATTTATTGTTTTCTATCTTTTTTAAATGCAATTAATTAAATTTTACTTTTGCTGCTGTAATTTTTTCTAAGAAAGCTAATTGCAAACCAGTGTTGTAAAAAACAAAAACTTTTCCTCGTGAAAAGAACATAGTACCGTCTGGTGGAAAAATTTCGCTAAAATTTCACGACCGTTTTTTTTATATGGATTATCACCGTGGAAAGTCAGCATAGTACCCACCTTTAGGTTGGAACTCTATATGTTTCTCGTCCATTGCTCCTAAGCAAAGTGGAAACTACCACTTCACTGCAAATTGATCTGCAATCCCTTCCCACTCAATTTTTCTTGCTGGAAACTGAAATAATCAGACAACAATATTCGCAATAAGTAAAAGATATTAATTAATATCATTTGTTTTAAAACTTGATTATACATTCCTTTAGATATTCGTCTTTAAATTTATTCCAAATAGCGCCACAGAACTCTGGTACAGTGCGTAATAGAAAATCATCTGAGTCTTTTTTGATAACTAGTGCTTCTGAAAAAATCTCCAGAAGCAAGGAAACGCAAGGCGGCAGCCAGGCTACAATTATCACGGTATTCTTTTTTAAAAAGCCTACGTAAATCACGATTAGATTGCATTCTGCGTTTTGGCTTTCAACCAGCCCTTCAGTTTTTGACGTTTAATCGGCTGATCTCCCTCTTTCGTATATATTTGTAAAAGTGGTCTATTATAATTAAATTTATCAAAAAATGAAATTATCTGTGTTACATTCGTTGTCTTACATTCGTAAAAATTTTAAAAGTTGTGTATTCTCAGTTAATTCCTTACAAAATTATATATTTGTGCCGATCCATTACACATTTTCACTTCGACATGAGAATTAATATGAAACAAAATGGCAGAAATACGAAAGTGAAGAAGAAACGTCAAAACCCCCCACAAATTTTCGTATTTGAGTGTGAAAGTCTACGCCGCCAGCATCACCCAAAAACGATGTATAAGTAGACAGTCAAAATTTCTCTTCACTCAAATGCCAACAAACAAAACGAGTGAAACCCTAGTACTTCTCTACTCTCTCTCTTACTCTCTTCATTGAATATTTCAATACACGAGCAGCTTTTTGATAGTGTTATTGTATAAAACTATACAAATTCCAAACATTTTGAAGTAAAATTACATAAACTATGCAAAAAGTATGAAATAAGCAAGATATGTCGCGAGAGAGAAATGCGTTTGAGTGAACTCCTAGCACTTTTTGGTTCTCTTCTACCAGGGTTGCCAAGTTGCTCACATCTTCTGGTCGTCTAATTCTAAATCGTCTTTGCATCACCATAGACCAGTGGTGATCATGCTATTGCCCCAGGGACCGAACGCGATCGGCTTTTTACACGTACACAACACGACTGTTAACGAAACTCTGTGCTAAGAGCGTAAAAACTATAATTTTCATTCAGTTGTATGATAGCTTTCAATAAAGCAGGTCGGTGTCGCTTTGGGTTTGTAAAAACAAAACACATTAATTTTGTATGCCAGCTCTCTAGCTTTAATGAGAAAACAAAATATTTTCAGTACACTTGGAATATTTTTCGCTTATTGTGGAAAGTAGGATGGGAAAATCTTTCTTGTTTTTGTAATTTTTATATTTTAAATATGTAATTTAAATATATATATGTATTATAATTTAAATATGTATATTCGAAAAATGTTTGAAGAAAATAATTATTTGTGAAGATAATAGTGGCATTCATGCAAACGTGAAAGCCGAGAACTTTTGCTCAGCGCAAGTTTCCCTCGCACCGTTGCATGAGGCACCAGGTAAAGTTGCCCAGCTTAGTTGTGCTCAAAACCATATCAGCTGACCAAGATGGATACATAAGGTGGTAGCAGTAGCAATTGCATGTATTATGTATGTGTACTTTTTCTACTGTTCTAGTGCTATCACCTTATTTATCCATCCTAGTCAGATGACAACGAAATGTCAAAAGTTTACACGTTTCTCCATCCCACGTTTGCGCAGCAAATTTGCCTCGAAAACTTTCCACTTTTGAGCAAGTCGCTTTGTAGGAGAAATTTGTTTGTTTTGACGTTTGCTGTGCAAGTTTACGATGTTTTCGAGTTTACGAGGTTCTTTCGAGCTTTCATGAAGACAACTATTGTAATTATTTTCTTCAACTGATTTAACCTAACAAAAAACCTAACCTAACCTAACAAAAAAAAATCAAAACAAAATTCAAAATAAAAATATAAAAAATGTTCATCCATACTTGAATTCATATTTTTATTTACGCTTTTTATTTATTTTATTTACTTATTTATTTATTTATTATTATTTTATTTATTTTATTTTTATTTACGGCACGTAACTAGGGAACTATGGGCGACCGACAACAAATACTAGAAATTCTGTTGAAAAATAAAGTGCGAAAAAACAAAACAAAAAAAGAATTTTTTCATTTCAAGTGATTTTGTTCACTGCATAGTACCAATACATCGCCTTTTTTTGTAACATCCCACCGGGCAAAAAACCGAGCCTTAGACCCCTTTCACACTCGGCAAGTTACTTGCGCAAGTCTCTTGCCCAAGTCTTGGTTTGTTGATGACAGAGGTAAGGTCGGGTTAGGGGAATAAATTTGAGGTACAGACTTGCTTGTACTCGGAAAGTTGAAAAACTGACTTGCGCAAGTAACTTGCCGAGTGTGAAAGGGGTCTTAGCGAGTGTTACGCTAAATGCTCGCAAACGGGCTCAGAAGCGAGTATTTACCGGACCAAAACCGGGGGAGACATTAAACTCGCCCAAATATTCGCAAACTAGTTTAAAAACGGGTGCTAAACGGACGAAAAGTGAGAAACATTGTTGTCGTTGTGTCGTGCGCCAAACAGAGGCACACACGTGCAGGCACACGACACAACAACAAAGTTTTGGCTATTGCATTTTGTTTTATTTTTCGTGTTGTTCTCGCAAAAGATATTGCAAAAGTCTCGCAAACGAATCTCTTGCAAGACATCGTAAACGAAACTTTTACTGCCACAAACTGAGCGACTGATGATTCATTTTCCGATCTGTTTTCGAGAGTTTTACCCGCAAAATTTTCGCGTAACTCTCGTATGCGATATCGTATACGAAGTTTTGGTCCGCTGGGATAACTGATACATTCTCATTTCTCTTTGTGGCCATCACTGCCATAGACACATTAATTCTCTCATCTGAAGTTTAATTTCACACTCTTCGCCGTAGGTTTGTGGAAATGAGAGAAATTCGACAAAAATTAACTTACAGCAGGTGGAAGTACAATAACTGATTACTTAACTTTTTCATTACGTTTTCGTATAGAACTGTGAAATTTAAAAGTATTTTGCACTTTTTTGTTGACTTTTATCTTTGGTATACATTTGTATTATATTTAACACAACTATTTTGCCACAAAAACACGAAATGCAGTTGTTGTTCCTTTGTTGGACGTTGTGTACTATTGGTATTATTGAACCCATGCTTTCCACCGTACAAGGTTTAATTGCAACCATACCTATGACGTTTAAGTTATTGAAAGAATTAATAGCATAATAGAACTAGAACTTTTAATAGAACTTTTGCTCAGCGCAAGTTTCCCTCGCACCGTTGCATGAGGCACCAAGTAAAGTTGCTCAGCGTATTTGTGCTCAAAACCATATCAGCTGACCAAGATGGATACATAAGGTGGTAGCAGTAGCAATTGCATGTATTATGTATGTGTACTTTTTCTACTGTTCTAGTGCTATCACCTTATTTATCCATCCTAGTCAGATGACAACGATATGTATGTCAAAAGTTTACACGTTTCTCCATCCTACGCTTGCGCAGCAAATCTGACTTGAAGACTTTCCACTTTTGTGCAAGTCGCTTTGTATGGGAAATTTCTTTGTTTTGACGTTTACCGCGTAAGTTTGCGATGTTTACGTGTTTACGAGGCTCTTTCGAGTTTGCATGAGGACCACTAATGTGTCTATACTAAGTTCGTCTATGACCGGATGTCTCTGGATCAGAGAGTTCAGTTTTTGATTAACCACCGGAAACTAAGCAACGCGATTTTATAGTAACACATGAGACTTATTGTAAAGTGGTGTAAATAAAGTAAACTGTTGTACTAAATAAGTAAAATAAAAGGAAGTTAAACTATTGTAATTATCGTAATTTAAAACGAACCTAGTTTTATTATTGGGAATAAAACAGCGCTAAAGGGCGAATAAGGAAATTCGTAACAGTATGATCAAGTGACCATATGATATTCAAACAACACAAAAAGAAGAACGAACACAAATTTTCTTTAACTGTTAATATGACCAATTATAATCACCATCCTACTTCAAATAACAATAATTTAATCATTAAACTCGTAGTTCAGTGAGAACTTCATTTCTGCTCAAATATTATCCAATTTTCACTTTCACTTTTTATTTTGCAAATGGCGTCAACTTGGTGCATTGTAACGATTAGCCGATAAATGTATGAATGCCGGTTATTTTTTCCACTGTTGCCGTACAAAGGGTTTTCCAATTTGAGTGATATGATTTCTTAAAAACAACACCCAGTAGTTGTTAAGGAAACTCAAATTTTTTTATTTAATGTGAAGTACAATCGATACAATTAAGTTCTGAATAAAACGTCTTTAAAATGGCCTGAAGGTCTTCTTTTGCAAGAACGAATTATATGAACCCAATTTTCGAGCACTTTTTCCACTAAATCAAGTGGTATGTCATGAATATCAAGTTCAATATTGACTTGTAAAGCTTGAAGAGTGTGGTTTATTACCAAAGAACAATGATTTCGAATAACCCCACACGAAATAGTCTAATGCGGCGTTTAGACCACAGTTTATAGCGAGTAGGTTATCGATAACCCGCCTTTTTAATCTATGCTGTTTACATCGCCCATTTTGGGATTATATTGACATTTCAATTGGCAACTCTCTGTTTTGTTTTGTTTACGCTGCGTTATTAAAAAATAATTTTTTTGGCGCAGACACAACAATACGCGAGGAATAAAAAATACAATGGAAAAGCTATTTATAAGTGTTTTACTAACTTTTTATGCGAAAATTGAAAGGAAAAAACCCCTACTTCAAAGTAATATCGCCGAACAAAAAAGAGTAATGACAGAAATACTTTATCGGACCGAACCAACACTTGCTTCCCAATCCCCCCGAGCACAAGACTAATTTGGACATATGTAGGTAATTTGGTATTTGTCTTATTTAGCTCGTCGCTTTGTCATCCATACAACAGGAAAGACATGGGAAATTTTGGGAATTGGATATACCAGGTTCTTCAGAATCTTTCTTCAAAGAAAGCTTTCGAGTGAATCGGAAAACCTTTGGAATATTATACGAAAAGCTGAAACGAGCAGACACCAACTATCGTTTATGTACACCACTGAAGAAGCGAATTACAATAGCTTTATACGCCTTAAGGTCTGCTGCCGAATATGAACAGTGGCAAATCCTTTTGGAGTATCCAAAGCATCAGTATGGATGAGTTCCAAAACGTCATTTGCAATGCAACGGAACAAAGTCATGCATTCCTAAACGCAACCGTGTAAACGTTGACAATGTCATGCATCATTAATTGTGTAATAAAAGTAATCAGTGCGTATTCAAAAAGCAAACTGTGCATCACTAATTTTGTTGATGCTTTGTAGACATTTAACTTTTATAAAAAATAAAGTGCAAATACAACAACTGCGGATGAAGAGTAAGGAAATCAGCCTTATTACGAATGTCGTTCTCGTATTTCGACTACGACAGTTTTGTAAAAGATTAAAGACAAAGTTGACGTGTTATCTTTAATCTTTTACAAAACTGTCGTAGTCGATATACGACAACGACACTCGTAATAAGGCTGAATATTTTTGTTGGTGGTATTATATTATTATTTAAAGAAACTTTTTTAATTTTATTCAGTGAAATATAATAGACTTTCGAATGGAAGCAGCTCCTTTTGACAATACGTCTTCAAAGTGAACAATACGTCTTCAAAGTTTAGTAAATTCTTCACATTTTGGCACACGTCTCCGCAACTTTTTTTCTGTTATTGTTTTTTTCGGGAATAAAGCGTTTTGTTCTTTGACTTTTAGAATATTTTTGTAAAATTGTAAAAGTAATTTTGAGGTGCTTCTTTCAGAAATTCTATCAAATTGTCCAACATAATATTTTTTTACAATTAACAGCGCCACTCTCGAAGCTACTGATTGCAGAAAACTGTTTCTAAACGTAAAACATATGCAATGTGTTTTTATTACAAAGTAAACAACACAATTGTTTGCATTGTATCGAAACAGTATTTAAAGCGCATCACTTCAATGTCTTATGACGTTTTGGAACTCACCCCATGTTGCATTTAAAAGCTTCAGAGTTTTTGACGAACAATTTGGTAACGGAGGAGAAAATTAAAGATAATGTCGCAGGATTTGAAAGAGTTGGGTTCCCACAGTGCATTGGAGCAGTTGGAACGTGATTTTGATATATCTGGATTCACATTCGTTTAATATGTATGTATAACAAATGTCTTTTAGATGGTTGTCATAGTGAAATCATGCCACCCGGGAGTGAAGCATATGACCATTACAACTACAAAGGCTGGGTTTCTATCATACTTCTGACCTTAGTGGATTACAGGTAAATTCATAGATAAAACGCTAATTTGTACTTAACTGTAAATATTTATATTAGCTATAGATTTCCCTACACAAACGTTGGTGCTCCAGGCCGATGCAATGACTCCTACCTCTATGAAAGGAGTCAAATGAAAGAAAACCTAGACCACTCAGCTTTTAGGGAACAATCACGAATGACATCTCGAATAGATGTTCCAGTATGCATCATTGGCGATTGCGCATTTCGTCTAAGTGATACATTACTAAAACCATTTCCATTCTCAAAATCATTATCTGAAAAAGAGAGGTGCTACTTAAGACGATGAAGAATTAGACGAACAAAAGATGTTCGCAATTTGGCCACCCTAGTAAAAGAGAGCCAAAAAGTGCTAGAAATTCACTCAAACGCATTTCTCTCTCGCGTTATATCTTGATTATTTCATACTTTTTGCATAATTTTTGTAATTTTACTTCAACATGGGTGGAATTTTGTATAATTATATACAACAACAATATCAAAAAGCTGCTTGTGTATTGACATATTCACTGAAGAGTGTAAAGAGAGAGACCATAGAATGCCTAGGGTTTCACTCGTTTTGTTCATAGAGTAATCTTAGACTAGAGAGAATATTTGGCTCATCTGACGTTTCCTTTCACACTCTTCGTGATGCGGTCGGTGTGATAGAGAGATGTTTGACGAAAAGTGACATACACCAGATGGAATTACAAGAACTTATGACTTTAATTTTTCATGTCGTTTTGGTGAGAAACTGTGAAATTTAAATGTGTTTTACACTTTTTTATTGACTGTTATTGTGTGCATACATTTGTGTTGTATTTAACACAATAATTTTAACGCACAAAACGAAATGCCGTTGTTGTTATTTTGTTCGTTGTTTTAAACCAATGCCTCTATCTGGTATTAGTAAAGCAATTCTTTTCAACATCAAACGTAAATATCACACCAGGCCAAATGTCATAAATTTGGTATGGGGGTACTGCTTTGCAGATAGAGGGTAGAAATTTATAGTATTAAAGATATGCAAGCAGCTAGGCTGCAGTATGTAAGCATATTAAGGTAGATTAAGATAGTTCTAAAAATATTGTTTAATGTATAGAAAGTAGAAGTGATGAAGGATTAATGTTAGATTGTAAGTTATTTTCTCCATCAGATGTTTTAGTACGAATAAAATCAGAATTTGAAAACGAAAAAAAAGTCACAAATTTGGTGGGAGAACTAGTGGGTCTACCTTAAGTATTAGTCTATGGTTTTGTTTGTTGACATTTGAGTGAAGAGAAATTTTGACTGTCTACGTATACATCGTTTTTGGTGCTACAACTACTGCTTATAACGTGCGAGAAGAGTAGTTGAAAATAGTTTTGGTCAGCTGGAGGCAAGATTCACGTCAATTATTAAGTTTTGTTGTATTTTACATAACTTTCTCAATGAGCATAACGATGGCATTTCAGAAAATTGGTTCAGTCTTCAAGAAGAGTACGAAAAATCACGGGGTCTAGAAAATACGCAGGGCCAAGAGTTATTTTACAGCGAATCACCGAATGGAGACACCATACGAGCTGCTATACCGGATTTTCTAATAACACTAGGTATGAAGAATAACATAATTGGTTTATAAATGTAGTAAGTTATTCTTTCGGAACACATTTAGTTAGCACCGTAGCCCTACAGGATATTCCTGTAGGTCTTATAGACAAATTTATTGAAAGGGCAAATTGGCTAGACGGCTAGTCAATAGTTGCTATGGAGGAAACTGCAGGTATCACAATGGGCTTCTTTAGCCTAAGTGTACTAGACAGCGTGCTGTCTTGCAGCCTTTTCAACCAAGCAAGTTATTCTTTTCATTTCAGATTTTAATTCTGGCGACTAGAGAACAGCAACAGACTTTTCGATATTTAGTTTAATAAGTGAAATTTAGAATTGCTTGTTTGTAACTTGTAATATTTTCACACTTCATTAAATGAAGTACATACTTCCAAAAAGTAATAAATTACTTGCAAATATAATCAATAGCGACAAATTTTAAAATATCGTTATCTATTCGACCCTATCGATCTCCATCAAACCCAAATAAATACATTTCATTATATTAATTCCAATTAGCTTAGATATTGCACCTAAACTTGTTCCAAACGTAATGACAATCAAAATGAACACCCATATTTAACTATTTTTTCGACATTAAAAACACAAAATTATATAGTGTTGCAATGTGACTTAATGGAATATACATGCATACATATATGATGTTAACGAATCAGTTTTATATGATGATAACGATATTAATGTCATTAATTACTTAAATATAATAGAATGTTTTGACGTAGAATACGTCCTACCTTACGGTATGAGGAGTCATGTCAGGTTTTTATTGTTGTAATCTTTATTTCATTGAATTTGAGGAAACGGCTAGATGAATTTTTTTAAAATTTTTTTTGTAGGTAAATGAAGATGTTATCTTTCGTTTGATATACATTTCATATTGGTTGATATATTTCTAGTATTTTAATTTCTCAAATGAAAATTGTTTAAACACATACACTCAAACATATGTGTGGTGTTTGGTTGAGTGTTTTTGGTTGCTCAACATTGCTTAGGAACATGTATCTAGTAAAAAGTGAAACGAACAGCAAGCTAATGTTGCTTGGCAACATGTATCTAGTAAAAAGTGAAACAAACAGTAAGCTAACGTAATAAAGCTTTTTTGCGAAAGCTTCAATAAAGCTGTTGTAACATTAATTTTGAATTGTAAAGCGTAAAGCTTTCACACAACGCTCGAATGCTAATGCGAAGACTCGATAAGGTAAACCTTTTTTAATATTAGGGCGGCCCTCTCAACATTCGCAGAACTTATTTCAATAAAAATATTAATTAAAATACATAAATTAAATTAAGTTTAAAAAAATTTAACATAATATTTTTTTTTTTAAACGGACTTGAATCGAATGCCGTTGGTAAATATAAAAATTACAGCAGACAGTTGTCCGAGGCCTTCGGCCACGGACTGTCCCTGCAGGCTGTGTCAGAGACACGGCCATTAAGTTTAACGTAGAATACGCCATCCGATAAGACAGAAAACATATATAACAATAAATGATAAATAATATAAGCAAAAGAAAAAGATTTAAAAATTCGTTAAAAATACAATTTCTTTTGTTTTCGGTTTCTAGTAAATCTGCCTGAATTGCTAAACCCTTTTCGGTCTGATCATTTAGCCTTTTGAAATTGTCGTTTAGATTTATGTCGATGGTTTCTAATCTTCTTGATTTTCTTAGCGCATTTTTTTGGTGTTGGTGTTGGAGCTGCTTCTTTGACAATACTTTTTTCCTCATCATTGCAAAATACATCAACTTCAAATTCTAACTTTGAAGAACAATCGTCTGAAAAGACAAACATGCAACTTGGTTAATTAGTGAGCTAAACCCATAACACATATAATTAACAACTAACTTACTTGTACTTTCTTCGATGACGTTTTCAAGATTAAACGATTTGTATCCTCCTAAAATAATGTGGACCCATTCGTAAATATTCCACGATGACTGTGTGCACATAGTCGTTTCAATTCAACGACAATTCTGACCACGCGAATAGACCGAATATCTCAGATTCTATTTGAGGGGAGATATGAGATTTGATACTAATTCCCATAGAGGGCATTTTAACCGTGAACTACTTAGAAGACGGTTTCGGACTAGAACACTATTTAAGTTATGAAGATGTGATGTGTACAAATACGAATGGTGTACCACACTGACTGAACCAGAACCCTGCAAGAAACCTATCTGGTAATTACTAAGTAGTTATCGAATAGTTTACGAGATAAAGCTTCAGTTAAAAAAGATAGGCGACAGGGCAAAACTACCCTACCCAATAAACACACTACTGGTATTTACTAGGTAGTTATCAGATAATTTACCAGATAAAAATTCAGTAAAATTGTTCGGCGTCGCGACAGATCTCCCCTATTTACTTCGTATGCGTGTGAATACATAAAAGTTAAAATTGTGGTACAATACTGGAGAATTCCTTGGAAGGAAACTAGAGAAGCTACAAGTATTGGAAACAACGATGCCGCGTGACGTACTTGATTATTGTGCGTAAGGTTGTGGTAATATACCGGTATGAATTGCTTAAACTACTAACATATTACCAGATTTTGTGTCGAGTTTACTCCCGTATAAATAAATAAATAAATAAATGGTTTCCCATTACATCCCATGAAGGGACTGGGGAGAACTTCTCACAATCACTGAGCTGTGCGCTTTCCAGTTTTCACTCACTGATTGGGACCTACAGTTTTACACCGATTCCGAACGCTAATTTGAGAAGCTTTTTCATGGCTAGATACTCGATAGTGTCGCCGTCACTATGCGAGGTGACCGCCGCCAAAAGAAAATTTGAAGGTGGTCAGAGCCGGGTTCGAACCCAGGATCTCATGTACAAGAGCCGCGCACACTACCCATTGCACCACCGACGGCCACTCCCGTATATTTTGTTTAAAGTAACGGCAGTATACTGGTTATTTTCGTCAGTTATACTTGTATACTACTAGATAAAGTTCAGATAACGTACTGGTATGAATTGCCTAAACTACTAACGTATTACCGTATATTTTGCCTAAACTAAAGGTAATATAATGGTAATATTCTGGAGTTATAAAGGGTTTTTCTACAGAGACGCTACAAAAGTAAATCGATAGGGACAGCAAACGACGCCATATTTTTTCCCGCTCTTTTGACATTTCTCTTCGGTAAGTTTTGCCATTTCATCATGAAAAGATATACGAGCCAACAACGAATCGAAATTATTAAAATTTACTACCGAAATTTGGAGTCAGTGGCCTCAACTTTAAGAGCGCTACGTCCAATTTATGGTCGTCATAATCATCCTACCAGATCAACAATTGAGATATAGTGGAAAAATTTGAATCCACAGGCACAGAACAAAATGTTCCCGTGCCAGTGAGACAAAGAAGTGCCCGTAGTGACGAGAATATTGCTGCCGCTGAGGCTTCAGTTCAAGAAAGCCCAGATGTGTCTCACACACGTCGTTCTCAAGCGTTGGGCATCTCTGTGACGTCGTTGTGGCGAATTTTGTGAAAAGATCTTGGCCTACATCCTTACAAGATCAAATTGACGCAAGAACTGAAGCCGCTTGACCACCATAAGCGTCGTATGTTCGTGAATTGGGCTGAGCAACAACTTGAAAATGAATCGGATTTTCATCGGAAAATCATCTTCAGCGATGAGGCTCATTTCTGGCTGAATGGCTTCGTCAATAAGCAAAATGTGCGTTATTGGTCAGACAGTAATCCACACGCAATCCATGAGTCATCATTGCATCCCGAAAAAATTACGGTTTGGTGCGGTTTATGGGCCGGCGGCGTCATTGGGCCGTACTTCTTCCGTGGTGATCAAGACCGGCACATTACTGTGAATGCGAATCGCTACCGTTCAATGATAACCGAATATTTTTGGCCCCAATTGGATAATATGGACTTGGAGGACATGTGGACGGCGCCACAAGCCACACAGCGAATGTCACAATCAATTTATTGGAAACCAAGTTTGGTGAACGTGATATCTCATGAAATGGCCCAGTCGATTGGCCGCCTTGGTCGTGCCATTTGACGCCGTTATATTATTTCCTGTGGGGCTACGTCAAGTCTATGGTCTATGCCAACAAGCCAGCGACGATTGATGAACTTCGTACGAATATCGAACGTGAAATTGCAGCAGTATCGGCCGATTTATGCTTGAAAACTGTGGAAAATTGGGTTCATCGTCTGGACTTCTGCAAGCGTGCCCGTGGTGGCCATGCAAAAGAAATCGAGTTCCATACATAATGGCATCGAACGTACTTTCACAGGAATAAAGAATTTCAATGGTATCTAAAACCGATTTTGTTTTATTTGTCTACTTGAAGTCGAGCAACCCCATTTTTTTTGGAAAATGACCAACATGGCAATCGATTCGTCCATGCTTCCAGAAGAGACCTTATAATGGGTTTGGACAGATACCATTTGGTTTCGTGTTAGTGAATGAAAATGGGTTTGTAGATTTTTGTAGTTTTCATATGAAGTGTTTTGAAATTTGTCCACCATATATGTAGCTCCGAAAATCATATTTTTTGGAAAATAACCTACATGGCAATCGATTCGTCCATATTTCCAGAAGAGACCGTATAATGGGTTTGGACAGACACCATTTGGTTTTGTGTTAATGAATGAAAATGCGTTTGTAGATGATACAAATTATTATATGAAGATTTTTGAAATTTGTGCTCCATATAGCTCCGTAAACCCTATTTTTTGGAAACTGACCAACATGGCAATCAATTCGTCCATATTTCCAGAAGAGACCGTATAATGGGTTTGGACAGACACTATTTTGTTTCGTGTTAATGAATGAAAATTCGTTTGTTGATTTTTGTAATTTTCATATGCAGATTTTTGAACTTTGTCCACCCTATAGCTTCGAAAATCCTATATTTTGGAAAATAGCCTACATGGCAATCGATTCGTCCATATTTCCAGAAGAGACGGTATAATGGGTTTGGACATACACCATTTGGTTTCGTGTTGGTGAATGAAAATGTGTTTGTAAATTTTTGGAAATTTTCACATGAAGATTTTTGGTTTCGTGTTGGTGAATGCAAACGGGTTTGTAAATTTTTGAAATTTTTACATGAAGATTTTTGAAATGTGTGCACCCTATAGCTCACGCAAATTTAATTTCTGGATAATTAGGCATATACCAATCGATTTGTACGTGTCTCCGGAAGAGATCCTTATACTCGGAGTTAGTACGCAATCTTTTGTTTGCTTCTGGTGACCGAAAATGTAAATGCGTATTTTGGCCACACATATGAAAATATTTCACACTCTTCCAAAACTGTTCACCCTATAGCTCACGCAAGTTTAATTTCCGGACAATGAGACCTATACCAATCGATTTGTACATGTCTCCGGAAGAGATACTTATACTCGGAGTTAATACACAATCTTTTGTTTGCTTCTGGTGACCGAAAATGTAAATGAACTAATTTCGTGTTTTTGTGGTAAACTAGTTGTATTAAATACAAGACAAATGTATACCAACGATAAAAGTCAACAAAAAAGTGCAAAATACATTTCAATTTTTCAGTTCTACACCAAAACGAGATGAAAAAGTTAAGTGACCATATTTTGTAACTCCACCTGGTGTAAGTTAATTTTAATTGCTCTCATTTCCACAAACCTACGACGAAAAGTGTGAAATGAAACGTCATATGAGAGAATAAGTTTATCTATGTACACATGTATTATTCTATGGTAATAGCCATAGAACACGAAATTCGGTTGTTGTTCCTTTGTTGAACGTTGTTTACTATTGCCTCTATCTTTTATTATTGAACCCATATTTTCCACCATCCACTGTTTACTTTCCATCGTACCTATGACGTTTAATTTATTGAGCGTAGAATAATACATACATAGAAACTTTTATTCGCTCAATAAATTAAACGTCATAGGTACGATGGAAAGTAAACATTGGATGGTGGAAAATATGGGTTCAATAATACCAGATGGTGGCAATAGTATACAGCGATCCACAAAGGAACAACAACCGAATTTCGTGTTTTTGTGACAAACTAGTTGTGTTAAATACAATACAAATGTATACCAACGGTAAAAGTCAACAAAAAAGTGCAAAATATATTTAAATTTTTCAGTTCTACACCAAAACGACAGGAAAAAGTTAAGTGGACATATTTTGTAACTCCACCTGGTGTAAGATAATTTTAAATTTAATTGCTCTCATTTCCACAAACCTACGATGAAGAGTGTGAAATGAAACGTCAGATGAGAGAATAAGTTTATCTACGTATGTATTATTCTACGGTAATAACCACTTACAAATTTATTCAAGCTCAAGACCTTTTTAAATAATATAAAGCTTATTATCTTTATATTACTTTCAAAAAAGTCGAGCATAAAAATGTTCCAATGATACCAAGGCTGTCTGTATATGTAGCTATTTCGGATCTTGCCAAGATCTTCATCAGTAGACGTTTTTGGTATGTTTATGGTGAATTCTTCAAAAATATATATCCAGAAACACTCATCATATTAATGAGAATTCCTTTATATACTCGTTTGAAGAATACCAAGCACTACCATTGGAACACCTTCATGCACAACTCTTTTTATCATGCCGTAAAACCATTGGTTTTAATCAGACATGATTTGTTTTTGTTATGTCATTACAAAAACAACAAAACAGAGGGTTGCCATCAACAATATTATTGTTTCATCATTTCCCTTACGGGAATTTTTATTCGGTCTGTTTTCTAAAACTTACAAATTTATTCAAGCTCAAGACCTTTTTAAATAATATAAAGCTTATTATCTTTATATTACTTTCAAAAAAGTCGAGCATAAAAATGTTCCAATGATACCAAGGCTGTCTGTATAGGTGTGCATGAAGGTGTTCCAATGGTAGTGCTTGGTATTCTTCAGACGAGTATATAAAGGAATTCTCATTAATATGATGAGTGTTTCTGGATATATATTTTTGAGGAATTCACCAAAAACATACCAAAAACGTCTGCTGATGAAGATCTTGGCAAGATCCGAAATAGCTTTACAGACAGCCTTGGTATCATTGGAACATTTTTATGCTCGACTTTTTTGAAAGTAATATAAAGATAATAAGCTTTATATTATTTAAAAAGGTCGTGAGCTTGAATAAATTTGTAAGTTTTAGAAAACAGACCGAATAAAAATTCCCGTAAGGGAAATGATGAATGGTAACAACCATGAAATGTCACAATCAATACAAAAACTACACAAAGCGAAATTAAAATCATCCCCGAAACACAATGCCAGGGCATTTCATGGCATTTTTTCCTCCTCTCTTAGTTCTCTACACCTCTTGCCTAACGAACGTAAAATTCACGAATTTTCTTGCAGGGGTAAATTCATCGTGTAATAGTGTTCTTACTTCTTACACCTCTCCAATTCAATTCACCTTAAAATTGACGAATTTTCTTGCGGGGACATGGGACTGTCCGTGAAAAGTTTCTGATAGCCATTCACTTGGGAGTGACCAGAAATGATTCCTTCATTGGGCAGTCCAAGCAGCTCACTACTTCCACGCAGTATCTCCTGGGCAATGGCTTTATCGGAAACCTCCGTTAGCTAGCTAGAGTGAGAAGGCGAAAATAAATGAGCAGCCTGATTTGGTTATGCGATCACTGATGTGTCTCAGGCTTACTAGGTGACTGATGCCACTGAAGCTCATCAAGCTATCGGGCATATTATTTTGTCCTTTAGAAGGCGGATGAGCCAAACATATGGGCCAACGGCTGGTAAAAGATCAAAAGGTTCGACATATTACATCCTGGTCAGCATCTGATCCATAATGGGCTGCTGCAATCAAATATCCTGGCAGTAGATAAAATGCAAAAACCCGGTGGACTGGGTTTGCCTCCCGCCACCGTTCATAATGGCAGTGAAAATACAAAAACGAAACAGAAACCATAAACAACCCCTATTTATTGACGACCCCCGCAAACGTTATAAGGACCACGATTTACGGATATGCACTTGGAATGTAAGAACTCTATATAGATCCGGTGCAAGTCCTCGAAAGTTATAAGGCTGACATTACCGCTATCCAGGAAATGCGATGGACAGGACATGGCTACTACAGATGCCATGAGGAAAAACATGAATTTGGTTGCGGATTTGTAGTTGGCAAAAGACTGCGACATCTAGTCTCTAGGTTCAATCCTGTGAGTGAACGTATAGCCACAATCCGCATAAAAGCGAAATATTTTTATATTTCCCTAATTTGTGTTCATGCCCCGACAGAAGAGAAAGATGATGATGCCAAAGACATATTCTATGAGCTCCTAGAGGAAACGTATGACCGCTGCCCTGGCCATGACATTAAGATTGTACTAGAAGATTTTAATGCTAGAGTAGGCAGGGAGAATGTGTTTCATCCAACTATTGACAATTTCAGTCTACATGCTGACAGTTCCGACAACGGTATGAGACTGATTGACTTTGCCGCGGCAAAAAACATGGTCATTAGTGGTACAAGATTCCAGCATAAAGACATACACAAGGCTACTTGGGTATCCCCTGATCAGAGAACTGAGGACCAAATTGATCACGTGGTAATTGATGGAAGGCACTCATCCAATCTGGCACTCAACATTGATTCTGATCACTACATGGTAGCAGCAAAGGTTCGCACAAGATTAAGTAGAGCGCAAATCGTACGAAACCAGACGCAGAGGAAGCTGGACATCGGAAAGCTGCAATTACCAGAGGTAGCCACAGCCTACTCAAGGAAGCTCTCGCAACTTTTGACACAGGATCCACCCCCTCCCGATAACGATCCTGAAGCGCAGTGGAAACCGATTTCCGACTCTATGAAAACTGCCGCGACAACCGTACTTGGTTTTGAAAAACCGCTTCGCAGCAACCCATGGTACGATGAAGAGTGTCGCATTGCAAATGATGAAAAGAACGCTGCACGCATGGCAATGCTTCAGTCAATTGCAACGCGAGCTGCGACTGAGCGGTATAGGGAGAAAAGAAAGGAGGTAAACCGTCTCTTTATTCGTAAGAAACGGCAGTGGAGAAAGCGCGAGAGTGAGAAAATTGAGTCATACAGAAGGAAGAATGAAGCCCGAAAATTCTACCAAAAAGTCAAAAACGGAACTAATGGACATGGTTAAGGGCCCCCTTCTCTAAAGACAAGGACGGAAATCTCATCGCAGATGTGCAGAGTATGTTGGGAATATGGAGAGATCATTTCTCTGCGCTATTGTTACCTGAAATATCCAATGACGAGACAATCGATCTAAATTTGGACGAGGTCAGAACAGCTATTGCCCGGCTTCAGAACAACAAAGCCGCAGGAGCCCATGGATTACCGGCGGAGCTGTATAAGGCTGGCGGCGATGAGCTGATAAGGTTAATGCATCAGCTCATTAGCAAAATTTGTTTAGATGAATGCATGCCCAGTGATTGGAGTCTCAGTGTACTATGTCCCATATTTAAAAAAAGTGACCCGAGTCTCTGTGCCAACTACCGTGGAATAAGCCTTTTATCCATAGCATATAAGGTTATATCAAGCATAATGTGTGAAAGACAAAAACCGATTATCGCTGACCTGATTGGAACATACCAGTGTGGCTTTAGGCCTGGAAAATCGACCCACGAAAAACAAATCGACACCTATCATCTATTTGTCGATTATAAGGCGGCCTTCGATAGCCCAATACGGGGGAAACTCTACGAAGCAATGTCTGAGCTTGGTATTCCTGCAAAACTTATACGTCTTTGCAAGATGACACCCTATCGTGCGATCTCTTTAACGTCTTAATAGAGATTATTCTCAGAAAAGCTGCTGTCAACATGAATAAAACCATCAGCAGCAAAAGTCACATGCTGCTCGCGTATGCTGATGATATAGATAGGCCATGTCAGTAGAATGGATGAAGACGAACCAGCACGAAGGGTTTTCGAAACCGAATTCGAAGGAACATGAAAAATAAGAAGACCAAGACTGCGCTGGAGGAATCATGTTGACGAATGCCAGCGTATACTTGGTATTGCCAACTGGAGAGATAAGGCAAAAGATCGAACTTGTTGGCGAAATATGTTATCTTGGTTGTGGGAGGTCCCTGACCCCACGACGTTGTTCGTGACCGGAGAAGTAAGTAAGTAAGGATAAATTCATGAAGTAATAGTGGTCATACTCGGTAAAATTCTTCGAGTAAAAACTGGTAAACAAATTCAAAAGAGAACGCCCTACTTTCCTGTTATCTTTTAAATATTCTTACTACTTTACTATTTGCTTGAGTATGGGAACGTTTTGGCGAGTAAAAATCTTAAAAGTGGTAAAACTAGTACGTTGTAGTACGTACGGGAACAAAGTTATAGTTGAAAATGTTCTCCAACGAAATTAAGTATGAAAATAATGTTTGAACGAAACACGTGGTTGTAGAAGAATTAATTTACCTTGGATCAGATGTAAACAAAAGTAGTAAGGTCAGGTGTTGTTTCGGCTTAAGCAAACACTTCAGAGGTAATACCCGCTCTCGAGAACCAAAGAGCCTACTTTATCAGACTCTCAAAACATCGCTGGCAAAATATCGCTGACGAAGCATTACTGGGAACTTTTGAAAGAAATATGCACTAAAATTTATATGGTTCTATAATATAGAGCTGACAGTTTGAAGACGTATGAGAACTGCTGTATAAACGGTGTCCGACATCGACATATGTAGTTAAGCGAATTAAAATAAGCCAAAAGGTAGTAGTCGAAGTCGTACTCGAAGGACATCGAAAATATGACGACTAAGACTTCGTTGGCAATCTCAAGTAGAAAAGTTCCTCGAGAGTTTGGTATTACCAATTGGAATAAAAATGCCAAAAATCGAGCCGACTGGGGAAATGTGTTATCTTCATTTTGTAAGGCCTTTAACCTCTCTGAATTGTTTCAGGTCCCCTAAGTAATTGGCGTTAACCTTACAACATACAGACGAAAGAATCCATTCAGTCGAAAAAAGAAAGGATCAAGAAGAACCTTCGACCTTATGAATTTTACTGCAAACAAAAAACTAATTCAGTGTTTTATGTATTATTCGCCGGAAATATTAAGGAAAAATTGCGAATTTTCGTAGAGCCGTTACTCCTGACGAAAATACTTCAAATTTGGAGAAAAAGAATATCAACTAAGGTGATTGATTTTGAAAAACCTAGTTTTAAAAATAGTTGTATTACATAGATGAAAATGTTCTCCAATGAAATTAAATAAGAAAATAACGTTCGATTATAGACAAGTTAAAAATTAAAATTCTTTATTTTGTAAAATTAATTAGTTTTTGTACTCTATGTATTAAATAATTCATTATTATATCCACATATACATATTTTATTATTCATGTTGAATTTCATATACTAGATTGTCAATTCCAAGTATCCGGTGATGAAGGCACGCAATGCGACAGCCCTTGGAGCAGAATGCCTCATCGGAACACATAGCATACGCCAAATCCACAGCTGACGTGGGTAGAAGCTCACAGTAGTCGTAACACATATAACAATCTGGAACACTGTGGCATGTATTGAAGTCCATATATTGCCCCTTCCTGGTGCTGTCATCATTGAGAGTCTAAAGGAACGAAACCCGGCAACTGTTAGTAAATTTGGGTGATTTGAATCATAGATTAAGGAAATAAATAGATGAAGCAAAAGTGGAGGAACATTTTTAGTGTGATCGGTAATTTTGCAGGTGGCGTTGAAAACAACAAACGGGACTTTTAAGTTCCCATAAGTTTAAAAAGTATATATATATATGACAGTTAATAAAATTTGGCAATTTTAATTTAATTTCAAAACAAAAAGTATATGAAAAAAAAAATATTTTAAATTCCTACAATGATGGCCAGGAAATGTTTGCAAATAATTTAAGCACTTGTACAGTTTCCCACAGGATAAGGAAAGGATAGAACTGTAGTGTACAATTCTTAGATTGAATGTCGGAACCATAGAGTAAATCTTAGTAGAGAAAATATTTGGCTCATCTGACGTTTCCTTTCACACTCTCCGTGATGCAGTCGGTGTGATAGAGAGATGTTTGACGAGAAGTGACATACACCAGGTGGAATTACAATAACTTCTTGCTTTAATTTTTCATGTAATTTTTGGTGAAAAACTGAAATTTAAAGTGTTTTAAACTTCTTTACTGACTGTTATTGTTTGCATACATTTGTGTTGTATTTAACACAATAATTTTAACACACAAAACGAAATGGCGTTGTTGTTATTTTGTTCGTTGTTTTGAACCATTGCCTCTATCTGGTATTAGTAAAGCAATTCTTTTCAACATCAAACGTAAATATCACACCAGGCCAAATGTCATAAATTTGGTGGGAGAACTATTAGATCTACTATAGTATTAATCTATGGTCGGAACCGTTTTAAAAAGACGCAAGTTTTGTGAACATCATTTTCAGGAGAAGTATATTCTCTCAAGGAAACTGGACGATGATGCCATTCCCGGCAAGAAGCTAAAACTTTGATTACGTTTTCAAAACGCACAACTGCCATAGAACACACTCCCACAGTTTTTGTTACAGGCAGTTGTAAACTAAAATGTTTATACGTTAGTAATGTTCCTTGTTTAGTGTTGAATTAACGCCGTTGAGAATTATGCTAAACGTCAGTGAAAATGACAGCTGCACAGGACAGCACCTGGTGAAAATAGTTTCCTATGGTCGTGCTTTATCTATTATTTTTCTTTATGTATGATTTGAATGTTGGGTGAGCGTAAATTTTAAAAATTTGATTCCAATAACGACTATAAATTTAATTACCTCCAAATAGCACTTCTGCCGACATTGATGCACTTGAAGATACTTCAAAAACTTTGTATCTTTGGAAAAGTCAATAACTTTCGATGCCACCATTGAGCCAAACAAGACGATAATGATCGTTAGCAAAATTAGATGTTTCTGTGACATTTTGTATTTCTTGGAGGTTACACGTAAGAAAGTAAAATTCATACTGATGAAGATGTCCATTCGAGTGTCATCTTATATGTAGCGAAGATTATTCACAAGTCTTTGGAAGAATACAAATGAATTTTTACTTCTTTCCATTCAGAAAACAATGGAAAATCCAGGAATTTCAAAGGGGTGGGTTTTCTTACGTTTTGTAGTAGCCAGAACTCAGGTAGTCAGACATACAGCCTACCTTGACGTACTTTCCTTTCATAATGTTTGAATTATGATTTCACGACTGTCTGACTGGCTACAAGTTAATGATATTCACACAGGAAACCAGGTACTTTAGGCCACCTCTTCCACTTTGAGACTCATCAGAGGGGATATTATGGTCAATTCGTTAGAATTCGAATATTTTTCCACAGAAAATGATACTTTGAGGACGTTGTTAATTGTTATTTGTTTAATAACAGGATATAAGCGATTACCTTTCAGTACAGCTATTTTGATAATATTTCAAAGAAAATTTTTTAAATAAAAGTAGCAAAGTAGAAATAATATACTTCCGCCGAGTTCCTGTTGACAGTTTTCCTTTCTTGCCGGGAACTTTGACACTCAACTGTATATATAGTGTTGAGAACCATAGAGTAATGACGTATAGAGCTGCCATTGTTCTCATCTGACATTTCCTTTCACACTATTCGTGGTGTGGTCGGTGCGATAGAGAGTTATTTGACGTAAATTGGCTTACACCAGGTGGAAATACATAACATTTTTCATGTCGGTTTGATAAAAAAAACTGTGAAATTTAAACGTTTTTTGGACTATTTTTGATATATTTTATTGTTAGTATATATTTTTGTTGTATTGACACAAAAATTTTAACGCACAAATCAAAATGACGTTGCTGAGTTATTGGTGGATGGTTTGAGGTCATTGCCTCTATCTGGTATTATTAAAGCAATACTTTCTAACATCAAGCCGCCCGTCTCCAACACACTAACTGTCATCAATTTACTGAGATAGTTGGCGCCTCTATACGTCATTACTCTATAATTGAGACTCTATAAGAATCAAAACGCTATTTAGTAGGAGGCGTTTTATCGAGGCGTAGTGAAAAAGAGGCATATTGCAAGAAATTTTAAACTGCTGAGCCAATATTTTATAATATAGGACACAAAATGAAAAAAAATCTATGTGTTACGGATAGAATCCCAGCGACACGTTGAATTTAAATATTGAAACAATATTTTAGTTAAGGTGGGTACTATGTTTTTCACGAGGAAAAAATACGCCCAACCAGTTTTTCCTCGTGAAAACACTACTAGTGTTGCGAAGCTGAAAACAAAGTTGACTACGTGTTTTTGACTGTTTCCAACAGAGAAACGACGTGTTTTTTTTCCGCTTTTCAACACATAAATCGACACAATATTTTTTTTATTAGACATTTTGACATTTGTTTGTTTACGTGCTCCACAAAGGATTCTACATTTGTGTTCCACCTGTGGTGCTCATTATCATGCCAACTGTGTTGGTTTGGCCAATATTCCAGGTAAGTACACTCATTAACAGTCTACTGTACTCTCGCTGAAACCCCCTTGTACTTCTATACAGATTTCCGATCTGGTTGGAATTGCCACCAATGCTGCAGTTGTCCAATATACCGGCATTTAATCAACAGACAGAAACGAAAGGACGGCAGCTGCTGAATTATATATCGAGCCCCGATTAAACTGCTCGGAGGAAGACGTCCCTAGGAGAGAAAATGTTTTTTTGGCCGAAATGCATGAGCCCGGGCCCGGCTCAAAAAACCGAACATCGTGTAAAATATAGCAATTTCAGGAACCAAAAACTTTTTAACGAGCGGGCCCATTAGGCCCCTAGGCTCCAAAAACCGGGTGCACCTAGGTACATCTCAGAACAAGCAAGTGTGGGTACACAAATTAAAGGTACTCTCCTTGCGAATTCAGTCATAAATATATTTCGGCTGTGCGGTGTCTGTTGACCGAAATACCCCTATTCTAAGATATTATTGTGGGTCTTGTGAAATAAAAACTCCAACTAAGAAATAAAAAAAATGTAAATTTATTCGCAAAATTTACCCGATTACGGGTCTTCACAAAGCGGAAATTTTTTTTTTAATCGCACGATTTTGCCCCTTTTACGATTCCCTTTTTTTACTCAGAGGGCCCCATGGGTCCCATCGTTAAAAAATTTGTTGGTTTCTGAAATTTTCATATTTTACTCGATTTTCGGGTTTTTAGCCGGGCTCGGACTCATGAATTTTTGGCTACATTTTTTTAAAGTTAAATAACTTTCTCAACAATTTTCTTTTGAATATCTATAGCGAACCACAGACCTGTCATGTATGAGCATGAGCTTAGTCGATAACTTTTTATGTGCTGATATTTGGCATCAAGAGGACGGTTTACCGACAAACATGAACAATAGCTGATGTTCATGTTCATGAATGGCAAGTCTGTGGTTCGCTCGCGTTCCAAAAAATAATAAAATACTTTTCATCAATGTTGTAAAAACATACTATTTATTTTGGTTTTCAACTACACCATTTCCAATTGAATTTTAAAAAAATTAATCGATTTTTAAAAATTCTATTTTAAACTTGAAATACATCAATTGAAATTTAAAAATGCTATTTGAAATATATCAATTGAAATTAAAAATCATCAATTGATATTTGAAACACATCAATTGAAATTTAAAATACATCAATTGAAATTAGAAAAGCATCAATTGGAATTTAAAACACATCAACTGAAATTTAAAATAAATCAATTCAAATTTAAAACACTCAAATGAAATTTTAAATACATCAATTGAAATTAAAAAGAAACCAAATGAAATTTAAAAATCTAATACATAAAATGGGTTAATAATTTTTAAATTTCAAGTGACGAATTTTAAATTTCAATTGATGTCTTAAATTTCAATTGATGTCTTTTAAATTCCAATTGATGTGTTTCAAATTTCAATTGATTTGTTTTAAATTTTAATTGATGAGTTTTAAATTTCAATTGATGTGTTTTAAATTTTAATTGACATCTTTCAAAATTCAATTGATGCCTTTTAAATTTCAGTTGATGTTTTTTAAATTTCAATTGATGTATTTCAAATAGAATTTTCCAATTGATATTTTTCAAAATTAAATTGATATTTTCCAAATCTCAATTGGAAATGGTGTAGTACTTAAATGAATAAAAACTTTTTCAAGTTATATAATAAAGCTATATTTTCTATTCTGTCGATCAGAATGGTAAAGTGAATGTATTACAAACAATTTCAATTATGTTAATAAATTTGCTGTGTAGACAAATAATTTTTAGTTTTCGAAGTAAAGGGGGGTCCACTTTACCCGCATATTCCACAATGCGCGATACTTTGGCTGAAGTTATTCAACATTATTCTATTTATTAATGTAATGTAGTTTGAAGTGCCTGTTTTTACTGCTGATGCAATGGTTATGGTTTTAAAGCAGCAAGTTGTTTTTGATTATGATGTTGGTGATGCATGGAAGGCAGCGGTGGTGGCATCTGCTGTTGTTGTGGCTGAATTGTTTTTGTCGCCTCCTGGGATTGAGGTAAAGCCAATAGTTGTTGCTGCTGCACTTGTGTTGATTACCCATAGTTTAGGGACGACAAAGATTGTAACGAAGACAATGAATGATGTGGTCGATGAGACAGGTCCAATGCCCACCATTGTTAGAGATTTTGATTCTTTGTCAATGGCTGGATATTTAACGGCATCCGTTGAATGTTGCCATTGCCAACAAGCTTACAGAAATATCTAAAACAAGATAATCTGTGAAGTATAAAACTCAAATATTTTAAATATTAAATACTTACTTTTTCCCCCTGTCATTTTTTTCTCAGAAAGCTGCTTGCAAACCAGTGTTGTAAAAACCAAAAAGTTTTCCTCGTGAAAAGAACATAGTACTGTCTGGTGGAAAAATTTCGCTACAATTTCACCACCATTTTTTTTATATGGATTTAAACCGTGCAAAGTCAGCATAGTACCCACCTTTAGATAAAAAAATTCATCTTGAAGGCCAAAACAAATAAGTGGATTATTAAAGAATAACTGATTCAATAAACAAGGTTAAGTGCTGAGTTACCCGACTCCAACTCTGAAAGGTTAAAATTCTAAACTCCGACTCCTATTCTTACTCCGACTCCAAATCTATAAATTAACCAAGCGCAGTTAAATGCTTATTTTTGTCATAAAGCAACTATTGTATAGAGAAGAAAATTTACTCATGGAGTGGAATGCCAACAAAGAAACCGAGTGAAGCGCGTCGTTTCTCTGCTCGGTCTCTTACTCTCTTCGTTGAATATTTCAATACACTAGCAGTTTTCTTATGATGTTATTCTATCTAACTATAGAAATTGCAACCATATTTAAATAAAATTACATAAATTATGTAAAAAGTATGAAATAATCAAGTTATGACGCGGGAAAGAAATGCGTTTGAGTGAATCGCGTCGACTTATTTGGTTCTTTTCTACTAGGGTTGCCAAATTGCGGGGTTTTTTCTTCTCTACCTGTACATCCTTTTTGTTTTTGTTTAATGGTTCCGAAGTAAGTAATGCGGCATTTAGACAGCAGATTATCGACCGACTGATTAACAATAACCCTCCTAGAAATCTTCGGTGTTTATATTCATTACCACATCGTTATTAAACTGATATTTCCGATGGCAAGTGGGTTGTTTTATTTCTTTTCGGTGATACAGAATTAAAAATCTAAATATTCAAAACAAAAATAGAAACTATGCAAATAATAGCGGCGACTTAGCGTAAATAGTTAGCAAATCAGCTGATTCATTTGGTTTTTTTGGCGTAGAATACGTCTTACCTTACGGTATAGGGAGTCATGTCAGATTGTTATTGTTGTAATCTTTATTTCATTGATTATAAGGAAACGGCGAGATAACTTTTTTTAAAAATTTTTTTATAGGTAAATGAAGATGTTATCTTTGGTTTGATATACATTTCATATTGGTTGATATCTTCCTAATATTTAAATTTCTCAAATGAAAATTGTTTAAACACATACACTCAAACATATGTGTGGTGTTTGGTTGAGTGTTTGAGTTTGTAGCGTGAACACAAACTATGCTGCTGTTTCAGTGTGGACACAAACCTTCGGCTGTTGTTTTGATTGATGAAATATTGAAATTTCGTATATTTACTTATGTATTTAAGTGAAACAAAATGTTAAATGTGAATTTGAATTTAACATGGATATATAATTATAAAAAATATAAATCAAATTGATTTGCGTCTGCTATTTATCATTTATCCTTACTCTTTTAATTTAAAAACATATTTATCCTATTTGTCCTACCATAAGCTTATGTATATTATCAAAAGTAACTATCAAATAAATAAATTCAGTTGCTTATGTTATTTATCATTTATTGTTATATATGTTTTCTGTCTTATCGGATGGCGTATTCTACGTTAAACTTAATGGCCGTGTCTCTGACACAGCCTGCAGGGACAGTCCGTGGCCGAAGGCCTCGGACAACTGTCTGCTGTTTTTTTGTTCTTTTGTAATGTTGCATTAAATTGTATGCCAAATTAAAGTGGGATTACAAATTTATTTTTCGTTTTCATAGATTACAATTTTATGAGCAATCTTCTGGCTTAGTGTGGGTAATGTCGCATTTCAACCGCAGTTTATAGCGGCCAGGTTAGCGATAACCTTGTTCTCTAATCTTTTCCCTTCACACCACCCAATTTCAAACGAAATTGGCATTTCAGCTGGCAACTTTCTGCTTAGAACAAGACGACCAAAATATGTGTGCAATTTGGCAACCCTCGGAAATGAGAACCAAAAAGTGGTCACAATTCACTCAAACTCATTTCTCACTCGCGTCATATCTTGACTATTTCATAGTTTATGTAATTTTACTTCAACATACATAAGTAAAATTACGTAAAGTATGTAAAAAGTATAAAATAATCAAGATATGACGCTAGAGAGAAATGAGTTTGAGTGAATCAATTCGATTATCTTATCTTGGAGTTTGAACAGTTATATAAATACAATAACATTATCAACAAACTGCTCGTGTATTCAAAAAATTTGTGGTGGCGGCAATGCGTCGGAAATTTTCGATCGGCTTCGGTCTCAAAAACTATGTACTAAAGTAGATATTCAACATTTCTCTTGATACAAATGCCAACAAACAACACAAGTGATCTGCTCTCTCTCTCTCTCTGTCTTACTCTCTGCATTGAACTTTTCAATATACGAGCGGTTTTTTTTAATATATTGTATGTTGAAGTTGCTTTGTCTATTGTATGGTTGTGAGAAGCTCTTCCTAATCCCTTCATGGGATGTAACGGGAAAACATTTTGTGTTTTGTATATAGCTATACAAATTCCACCCATGTTTAGGAAAAATTACATAGAGTATGTAAAAAGTATGAAATAGTCAAGATATGACGCTAGAGAGAAATGCGTTTGAGTGAATCGTATCGACTTTTGGTTCTCTTTTACGAGGGTTGCCAAATTGCGCACAACTTCTGGTCGTCAACTTTGCTGACTTGCTGGTTCTCCCATGCGAGGGCTGCCATATTACGTACGAATGACTCGTCCAGAAACCATATAATCTAGTGAGTAATTTGGCAACCCTCGTAAAAGGGAACCAAAAATCGACACTATTAACCCAAAAACATGTCTCCCTCTGAACATAACTTGATTTTACATACTTTAATGCCAACAAACAAAACGTGTGAAAAGTTAATCATTCTCTGCTCTCTCTCTTACTCTCTTCATGGAATATTTCAATACACGAGCAGCTTTTTGATAGTGTCATTGTATATAACTCTACAAATTCCAACCATGTTGAATTAAAATTATATAATCTACGCAAGAAGTATGGCGCGAGAAAGAAATACGTTTGAGTGAATTGTGACCACTTTTTCGTTATCTTTCACGAGGGTTGCCAAAGTCCGCAAATTTTCTGGTCGTCTAATTCTTGGTTGTCTTTTTTTAAAAACTGCTCGTGTATTGAAATATTCAGTGAAGAGAAACTAGAGCTGTGTTCGAGAACATGATTATTTGTACAAATTATTACTATTTCTTACGTGATAGAGGGAGAATATTTTGACAGTTCAGTGATAGATAACTTACAACTTTTTACTACAGAAATTTTTGGCAGTACGAAATTGTTTTATAACATGTGTTTTGTGTAAGCAAACAAAGTTAGGAAATAAATTGAGTATAAAATAACATGTACATCATTGGAATTTTATTTTATTAGAGAAAAATTAATTTGTAATGCTTTGTAATTAACCTGTAACTATTTCTTTTAAAAAAGGCGACAGTTTTGGTAATTCGTAATATTTTATTCGAACTGCAGTTGATAGTTCCTCCAATGTTTACATTGAAAAACAGCTGTTTACGTACAAAATTCATATTTCATGGAAGTTTTTACTGGATGTCGTTCGCGTACATTTTGCAATATTTTTACTGAGAGAGCAAAATCATTCTTAGTATCCGAAAATTAGTTATTTTAAAATTGGCTTGTTAATACTTACTGGAAAAGTTTTCTAACACACTTTAGGCGGTTCACTCGTATTCTTTGTTGGCATTCCACTCCAGACTAAAACGTTTTTTCTACTTCTATTCATTCTCTTTGTCCACTCTACAAAGGCGATCAAGAAGTAGATGATCAGAAGATGTGCACAATTTGGCAACCCTCGTAAATGAGACCCAAAAAGTGGTCACAATTCACTCAAACGCATTTCTCTCTCGCGTCATCTATTGATAGTTTCATACTTTTTGCATGGCCACCGCAATGTGGCAACCGTCGTAGAAGCTTCTCAGCTCTTTCTCTTACTCTCTTCGTTGATTATTTCAATACACGAGCAGTTTTCTGACGATACGACAGTATCTCATTATAGAAATTCCACCCATATTTATATAAAATTACATAAAGTATATAAAAAGTATGAAATAATCAAGTTATGACGCGAGACAGAAATTCGTTTGAGTGAATCGCGTCGAGTTTTTGGTTCAATTCTACGAGAGTTGCCACCTTGCGGTGGGTTTTTCTTCTCTACTTGTACAAAGACTATACATATAATAAGATATGATATGTATGTCAATTGCTAATTTTAAATAATAGATGGCTAACCACTAACAGTGTGTTACCATTATTCCACCCAAATGTTAAGATATTCCAATATCTGCGGTACCAAACGAATCGATTCTTAGAAACATGGTTGCCACGATTTTTCCAAAATTCACCACAAGTGTTGAGATATTGAAAGCTCTGCATTACCAACGAAATTAATAATAATATATTTCTTAACCCATTCTACAACATATGTAATGGAAACATATCATGAAATATAAGTTAGGTATGTCAATTTTATCCATTGTTGATTTTGTTATAACAAAAAAAAAAAGTAATATATATAAATAAAAATTAAAAAAAAAAGGAAAAATAAATTGAAAAAAATTATTTGCCGCAGCTGGGCTTTGAACCTACAACGACAGCGATATTTATATTGAATGTTGGTCTGTATTTTGAATCCAACCACAGACACCTTTTTTGTATTTTTTTAATATATTCATCTCATTTTTGGCAGAGAAAATAACAGTTGTGATTTTTATTTTAAAAATTAGGTTGATAAATAACGAGAAAATAAATGTTATTTTGTGAGTGGCATTATAAAACTCAAAAATTATTATATTTTCGGGAGTCATGTTAAAAATACTTATATCCCTCCCAAAATAACGCTTATTACTTGATATTTATTCCGTTTGATATTATTTCCGTTATTTTGTTTGGAGTTTTTCAAATAAAAATCATTTACTGTTTTAAATAAAACTCAGAAATAAAAATCTAACAAGGATAACAAAGAGCTGAACACTAACATTTTTTATGGGTTTCAATAAAGGGCTTTTTCGTTGTTGATCGTTATTGAATATTGAGCAAAAGTACATATTTTTATTTTTTATATTTTTAATCACCTCGATGAGACGAGTTTGTATGGTCATGTCTACTCATCTGTTCATGAGCAAATGCGTTAAAAAATAAACAGTATTTTTCTTAAAATAAATCATTGACAAATATTTAAAAAAACTAAAAATATAGTTAAAAACTAAATATTAGATTTAAAAACAACATGCGACACACAACTGGAGTTCGAACCGAGGCCTCACGGCTGCTAGTCGAATGTGCTACCCATCATGCCACCTCCAGGATGCAAACGCCGAGACAATACTTTAGTATTATCGTACACTAAAATTCCTAATTATATTCAAAAACTCGGAAACTCTGTCACAACTGGAATTCAGTTAAATTATCGGTTAAGTTACCATTTCATACTAACGCCATCTACAACGTGTTGCACAATGTTAACTGGAAATTTCTATGGAATGGTATATTATATGTATAGTCTCTGACTTGTACATCCTTTTTTGTTGGAATTTGTATAGTTATATACAATAACACTATCAAAAAGCCTCTCGTGTATTGAAGTATTCAATGAAGAGGGCAAGAGAGAGTGCAGAGAATGACCCAGTGTGTAATTTTTTAAGTCATGGCAAAATAACCATATACGGACACCACTACGTGATGAAAGACTAAAAAATAAGACCCCTTTCTCCCAGTTTTGCCCAAAGTCCTCCAGGATTTTTTAATGGGCCCCCAAAGAAGTGGTGCCTCGGTGTTATTTTTGCAAACAAAGTGATAATTTTCTCAAGCTCATATCTTGCAAACCGTTCGGAATTACTCTCTGAGGCAAAGTTATAGCTCTTGTCATAAAGAACAAAAATTGTAAACATATAAAATCAAAAAAACTTCATGTTCAAAGTCAAAATCGCAAAAAACTTTAAAAAATTCAATTTTTTTTGAACCTTTTTTCCCTGTTCAGGTCCATATGTAGCAAACCGTTCAAAATTCAAGGAAGCAGTAAACTACAAGAATGATGCTAAGATCTCAATAAACAACTTTCTAGAACATATGAACTTCCTAGGAATTCTTAACACCGTTTAGGTAGCCCTTAGATAGCCGCAAAAGTGAAAAATTTCCCGAAAATTTTTTAATTTCATTGGTTTTTTCGTTACTTCAACATTGAGATACTATAAAGCCTTCTCCCGTAAGTGAAAAGGCATGATGCAGGTTTCATTGTTCTACTATTACTGATTTTATTAATCTTAGTCCTTAGGTGGTATGGGTTGACATTTAGAGTTAGGGTTGTAACAAAGAGTAGTAGCAGGGATATTAAGTAATAATGATTCAGTGTTGTAGGGATTAGTAGTCTCAGCAGGGATGGCACTATTGCAAAAATTATAAAAAAAAATATTCGTATTATGTTTATAATGTTGACGGCCCTGGACTTGCAAATCGCACTCTCTTAAGTTGTTTATCCAAATCGTCGTCCGAATCTGATTCAGAACTTATGGTGTCCACAGGCACGTTACTTCCAGACTGCCCTCCATCATCAGCTTTTTCTTTTTCATATACTTCATTTACATCATACAGGGTGATCTTGTGACTCCACCAAGATACCTGAAATGAATTAGAAAAGAAATTAAAAAAGGAATGCAAAACAATGCATCAATAAAATTGATATTACCTCTGCAAGCAATGCGTCGAGTTTTTTGCCTTTGTACCGTTTTTCCATGAGCATTGTGGTTTGCTCATCGGATTCGGTAGGGAGTTGTTTGATAAAATTGTCAAAATGAAAATTAAGCTTTAATGTCATCGATGTCATTCTTGGTCTCCACGAATTACATTGGTATTGATTCAGAGGTGAGCGCGAATCCCAATTACAAAGAAAACAAAAGAATTTTGGAACGCCGCCCTTATCGATGATCCCTTGCAAAATGTTGATGACCTTCAAATCACGGCAAATCTTCCATTTATTTTCGTAGTATTTGATTTTTTCAGATGTTTGCTTCCAGGTAGTTTTTTGATAGAAGTTTTTTTTTTTATTTTATATGTTCACAATTTCATCTTTATGACAAGAGCTACAATGTGTTTCCAGGTATTTTTTTTATATTTTGGGTTGTTTTTATGTGAATTCAATGCAGATGTTTGCTTCCAGGTGGTTGTTTGATAGTTTGGGCACGGGAACTCACCCACCAGCTTGAGAACTTTTATTAGAATGCACTTACTATCAGTGAAGGTACAGTGCACTCACACACTCGGCCTCCTCGCTGACAATTATTTACGTTTAAAGGTTTGGAAATCAAAATTTTTTTTTGAGAAATCGCTTATTTTCTTACACTTCAATTGTTTTTATGCGAAATTGTGGCTCCCAGAAAGTACTTTTGTTAGAAAAACCTCACTATCTGAGGTCTTAGAAGGGTTAATGCGGAGTATAATATCTTAAAAAAAAGCTTGAAGTGTTGTCTTTTACTGGGTCTAGGAAAAAATAAGTTTACTAGGGCTGTTTTTTGAGAAAACCAGATTTTTATTAAAAAATTGGGGTTAAAAAATCTTGTTTTTTTAATTTGCCCCAAATGAGTTAATAAAAATTAACATATTTATATACAGATTTATAACGTTTTCAAAGGTCTTCTCAATGATACCCATCTCAACCAGATCGGATAAGAAATGGGTGAGATATAAGCGATTATATACTCAAGCTATAAAGGCCTATATCTCAAGAAGTTGGATCGGCCTCCTTAAAAAAACTTTCTGGTTTTAATAAGCGCTGTAAGCCCTACCAGACCAAAGAAAATTGGCGCATTTCTCATGAAGTAAATTTGTTCGTAAAAGCGGAAAATAAAAAAAAACGCTTTTTGGGCGATTTTTCGCTCATTTTTTAAAGTTTTTGGCGATTTTGACCTTGAAGATGAAGTTTTTTTTTGATTTTATATGTATACAATTTTTGTTCTTTATGACAAGAGCTAAAAAGAACCTGGAGGACTTTGGGCAAAACTGCGAGATGGTGTCTTTTTTTTAGGTCTCTTATCCGTATATGGTTATATTTTTTCGTGTTGCACTGTGTGATTAATGTTTCAATCGTTTTGTTTGTTGGCATTAATTAAAGAGCAATTTTATCTGTCTACTATAGTACATAATTTTTACAGTCCATTAAAAGCGCCATCTATACGTCAGTTGGGTTTTTAAATATATTTATGAGAAACAGATGGCAGTTTGGTAACGATATCCGCGCTGAACACATCACTAGATGTCTCTACTAAAGATCTGCACGAGTATGCTTGAAACGCTGTTCAACACATTCTCAAATTTGTAAACAGTCTTCCTATTCGCATTTGTAAAAACGAAACGAGCAATCGAACTCCAAAAATGTTTGTTGTTGTTAGAGAATAGAAACATGAGAGAATGGAGACATTAGAGCATAGATGTGCAGCTAGTACTCTTTTGAGTCATCGTGTTTTCACACCGATAGTAGCTTGATCGTTTTTTCACACCAACATGTCCGAAAGCTTGCTGCTTGTTTATCGATTCAAAGTCAGTTGCTGTTCTGCCAAGCAACACCGTATCGCTCTGCAAGCAAAATTATTTGTAATAAAAAACACTACACTTAAAAAATAAATTTTAATTGCCATGGACGAATATAAAGAAATTTTTATGTTTGTAAATGGCAAAAATCATAAATGGAAATAATCATTGGAGATGTTGATATTTGATTTTTTTTTTAAGATTTAGTTTTAATTTTTAATTATTTTAATTTTAATTTTTTACTCAGTGTACTACTTTTGTTTTCTCTGCTTTTGTTCTGCTTGCTCCGTTCAACTTAACACAGTCGCAAAATTCGTAAAACTGATTTGAAATGCGTTTGTGTCAGTTTGCACATGTCTGCATTAGAGTATGGAGACATGAGTGTAATGAAACATGAGAGATCGAATGGAATAGCACATCACTCTAGCGGTTGTTGATTTTTTTCCGAGAATGAGAAACGAAACACACAATCATTCTCATCTTTCCAAATTATTATGGAGACATTCGAATGTTTTGATTTTTGCTTGTTTGCGATGAAGAATAAGGAAATGTTTTGTTTGTTTCGTTTTAAAAAGCGAAACAAAGGAAACATTCCCGTAAATCCGATAGTTTGTGAAAGAAGGATATTAAAAAAATGGATTGCCATGATGTAAGTTAAATTTGTAAATATGTTGTTGTTCTACCATTTGAACATTTTTTAACTGAAAATATTGAATTTACAATCAAATGAAATGAAAATTTGATTTCTGTTTTGATTTTATTCAAAATTTATTCAAATCATTTTTCATTATGCAGCTGCAAGTATTTTTTTTAGCAATAAATGTAAATTGTATTTAGGGAAACCCCCTAATTATGCAAATGACAACTGCAATCGGCAATGTTGAAACCAAACATTTCCTTATTCTCCATCGCACACAAACAAAAATCAAAACATTCGAATGTCTCCATAATAATTTGGAAAGATGAGAGTGATTGTGTGTTTCGGTTTTCATTCTCGTGAAAAAATTCATGTTTCGTTTGTTTTGCTTTTTTGAACGAAACAAACGACCACTAGTGTGATGTACTATTCTATTCGATCTCTCATGTTTCATTACTCTCATGTCTCCATACTCTCATGTCTCCATTCCCTCATGTTTCCATGAGTGTTTCGTTTCGTTTCGATTGCTTGCCTCTCAGCGAATAGAGCAAATATTCGTTTCGTTCGTTAGATGTATTCTCAATTAGAGTTCTGTTTTCGCTTCATTCTCAATAGACAGAATATCAAAACATTCATTCAGCTCTTTAGTCTCTACCATAAGCAAGTTAAAGGGTGGGAAAATTTGATATTCAGGGTTGCAAAAGTATTCCTTTTTTGTACTAAAATTATATGCGCAAACCTTGCTTGGTTTAATTATGGCTTTTATAACTTCTATTGGTTATAAATAGGGTTCGGAATTATATGCCCCAAAAATTGTTTCAAGTGCTCAAAATATTTCCAAAAATTTGAATTCTAAACATATAAAAAACAAAAGAAAAATATAAACTCAACACACAAGGATGACGGTAAGGCTAAAGTCAGTAATGGGTGAATCATTTATGGGTATTTTTTCAAATATTGAAAGAATTGAATTTATTGTGTAATCTTTATTATATGTAATACAAAACAACCACTCTCTACATTTAGATAATTTCTAAGATTATGTCAAATGTTAGCCGTAACTGCGGCTAACTGGTCCATTCTCTGATGTTTCAAATTTCGATTACGCGTTGGTGTAGTTCGGAAAAGAAAGTGCCTAGAGGTGCAGTATCAACTTATCTTGGCGGCAAATTCACAGGTCCGAACCGTGAAATATAGTTGTTGCTTCAGTAACTTAAACTTAATGTTACGACAGTAACAAGGCCTTAAAATAGTAATTAACCGAAGTGCTTAAATCGAAAGCATCAACTTGTGATGGAAGCATCAACTTGTGGTGGAAGCATCAACTTGTGATGGAAGTGTGGCGTTATTATTTAAAAAATACGTGCAATGTAATGTTTATAATAATATTAAAAGGGATTACATTAAAAACTTAAAATCCTATACTATTCTGTCCTCGTTCTCGGATTAAGATTGTTACGATTAAGTAAAAGCTTTTACTTACTCTTAATGAGCAAATCAACATAATGTTAATAACGGGGCGACTAAAGCTGCGCCTGAAAGTATACCCTCACCACGAATCAAAACAGTCTAGAAGCTGGTAGAGACCGGGTGACGAGCAGCATAACTCGTAAAAATAGCTGAAGTTTTTGGAATTTTGAGTCAGTCCGTGATTAGCTTATTGGAAAGTGGTGTCTGTAAAACTGTGTAAGTAAAATAAAAGGAACTAAAACTGTTGTTCGTATTGTAATTTAAAACGAACCTAGTTTTATTAACGGGAGTAAAACAGGGCTAAAAGGGACGATTAAGGATATTCGTAACAATGTATAAAATGGATATCGATGAAACTAGTGCAGCGATTACCATTAATCATGCATAGTACCGATTGACATTAGGCAAATAAACAAAACTAAAAGTTTTGAGAATTCAACTCTGATTTTAGGAATAGGATTAAATAAAGTTTAAAATATAGATAATGTTTGCTTCGATGCTGGTCGTCTTATTTGCCTGTATCACACATACCATTTCGAATTAATCTCATCTGGAATGGGCAAATCTCAGCCAGCATTTCTCCTCCACAACTCCTGTAGCAATCTTAGATTTTATGTTTCGTTGGTTTCCTATCACACTCAAAACGTCTTTAGGAGCTTTCGTGAACTTCAAAACAACATATAACAAGTGAAGAAGTCGATGCTTTGGAAAAATTTAAAAGGCTCCCACTTCGGCACCTGCCGACTTTTCAACACGGTTTTGGAAATAATGCGATGCTGTACTATATCAGCTAAATAATAAAGGGAAAAAATACCCAATCGCATTTAATTCTCAAAAGCTTAAAATTATGCGGCAACCGAGAAGGAATTTCAGTGTAAAGTGGCTTATGTCGTTAAAAGATTTGAGCGGAAGATTTGCTAGTTGCCCCTGCAATTGCAGGCCTACAATTATGATATAGTCCACCAAAAAGAACCAGTAAACGTCGTGGCCGACATGTTGTCTAGGGTTCCACAGGAATTATTAATGGAATTTTAGATTTTGAGAACGAGGACTTTCACAACGAGGAATATGTCGAACTTAATAAGAACGTTAAGGAAAATTCTGAGAAGTTGCCGGAGTTAAGAGTTAAAAATTAAAACTTTATTAAAAATTTTTAATATTAGTTTAGGAATAATATCATTGGATGTTATGGTTTCCGCAAGTTCTGACTAGCGCCGTAATTGACAAAGCCCATAAATCGTATACAGTAGCTCGTTAAGGCATTCACAAAACACTGGAAAGAATTAAGCGAGTTTCTACTGCCCCACAAAGAAGGAAATAAAGGAAGATGGTAAATCCGGTTAAAAATGTAAGCAAACTAATGGCCAGTTTTTCAGTCAGTGGTTATCTTCGTTTCTTAGTTAAATTCTGGTTAAACATCGAATTGTGTTTTTAAGTCATTGTTTAACTACGATTTAAACACCCAATGTTGGTTGGTTAACTTATAGTCAGAACCAAGAATGATAGAAATAAAGATTACACCATCCCGCGCATAAAATAAAAATGTTCTGCCCAGGTCGGGTGCGTGACGTCACATAACCTGTGTTCCTATTGGCTAATAATTTTCAGTTGTCCAACTTAAAAAATGTGTGTAAACATGGCAGTGGGACCATATGTAATTTGATAGATAAATAAAAAAAATGTAAATTACGTTAATATTTTATTAAATTTTCTCTTTCGTTTGTTGATATTTTGAGAAATTTCGTCATTGAGTAACCTTATTCTAAAATACATCCTACACCGGAAAAAAAGTTTTTTATTTTTTCATTGGATTCTATGTCCCTTGCTTCTGTCAAATGTTTCTGCAAAAATCCGCTCGTAAGCAACAACTATTCAACTATTAACATTTCAAAAAACGTACAATTTCTCACTTGTAAATTATCTCACTTGATTTTCTGCTATTACTTTGGTGGCATTTGCCCACTGTACACCTCATGTTTACGTTTGGTTTCTTCTTTTTTTATTTAGTTTTTCTTTGTTATTTAAGTTTATTCACACTGTATTCACTTTGTTTTATTAATTGTATTTGTTTATATTGTTTTTTACTGAAATATAGAGCGTTTTCTATAAATGATTTCCAAATTCAATGTACTATTTTGTGGAGAACTGTCAAATTAGTTTTAATTGCAAGGTTGCCAACTCTCATATAATACATACATTATTGTGAGCGGGTACAAACAAATTCATGTATGGAACAACCAGTTACGTATAAAATTTAAATAATCGGAGCAAAAAAACATTGTGTGTATATTAGGGTGGACCTTGTGTCGATATTTTGGTAGATGAGGGCTCTATTCCGAGCCTTTTTGAAAAAAAATGACAATGCCGAAAAAAAAATTAAAAAAAAAAACATTAGGGGTTGCGCACAAGCCGAGAAAAAGGTCCACTTTGCCAAAATTAGGGGGGAAATTGCCATAGGTCATCAGGGGTCACCCGTAGGGGGGAAGAATGTATGGCCGACCCCCATTAGCTTTTTACCGCCAACATTTTCCCCCAAGACACCCACACCCTATCTCCTCCCCTTAGGGGGGTCACCATACAAAAATGGAGGTTGCTCAGTATTTTCGAAAGACACCATAGGTCATCAGGGGTCACCCCTAGGGGGGCAAAATATATGACCGACCCCCATTAACTTTTCATCCCCAACATCTTTTCCGAACAAACTTACCCTCTATCTCCACTCCTTGAGGGACTCCCCATACAAAAATACTGAAATCTATGTATTTACAGTTGCACAATATCGAGATTTTTTTGATTTTTTTACAGAAATTCCACCAATATTCAAGAGTGGTCATTGTTTGGAAAGTCTTGAAAAATTTGAAACGCACACGTGCTGAATCAGGTACATAGGCACCCTTAGCAGATGCCCCCATTCATCAGTACCTGGTAGTAAAATATTGCAAAATACGTAGTAGTTATAAATAGCAGTTCATTCATCGATTGTTGTCATTCAACAAGTGCCGACGACCGCGAAAAGTAAATTGATTTTTCTCCCGTTTTTTAAAAGTTAAGATGACAACACGACTTAGATCGCGCGACGATATTTTTTTGATTGGTTACCCAAGCATGAATATTACGGGGAACAAATTACCGTCGAAGAAGCAAGTGCTAAGAACGCATTTCTTCAACATTCGCAAACGAAACATGTCGAAGAAAAATAGTGCGGTTATAGTCGCGGACGCAGTGATGATTTTTTGGCGCCAAGCAGCTATTCCGACGAAAGCCAGAGGAGATGTTACAAGAAAAATAGCTGCGCTGCACGATGAGTGGGATGCTTTAAGAAAGTCATCTCACAGAAAGACTGAGTCCACTAGAGAAAAAGAGAATACGTTTTCTGATAGCTTGGATAATCTTTTCGACATCGCACACGCCAACGCCCTTGAGAAAATGACAAATACCGAAGACATTGAGTTTCTGCTAAAGCAAAGAGAAGATGGCCGGCCAGGAACTATGGGAGGTGTGGACGCTACTGATACTCGAACGAGGAAAAGAAAAGCTGAGCGCGAAGAACAAGAAGAGTTGCGACGCAAACGTGCAACGGAATCTAGTAGAGATCGGTTCGCTAAAGGCGGTAAGCTATTTCGCGCTTTGTGTGTTCGTCCAATGTTTATATTCAAATGAAATTCGTTTAATTGCAGTGGTTAAATTTTCAAGCAGTGATTCAAGCGATGATAATGGGAGACAGGACGAAAACTTCCCGGCAGAAGCTGGCCCGTCAAATGTTGGTGACAGAAGAGGTTACAAACAATGTTTTACTGAACGAGTCCTATCAGCTTTGGACAAGTGCAAAGTGACTGACCGAGACGCGGTCGGCATTATGATAGCGGCGGCAGAAGCATTTGGACGCGATCCTCAACAATACACAATAAACCGTACGTCGCTTCGGAGATGTCGGCGTTCAAATCGAGAGAACATGCTGAGTTATGTGAAAGATAATCCAGAAGTAAGATCGCATAGATTTATTTGCTCTCATTCAGAATTCTTATTCTTCAACGCGTTTCATTCATCTCCAGCTTGTCGCAGCTAAATCCTTCGTAGTCCATTGGGATGGCAAAATGCTTTTGGATTTTGTGGGTACAAAGAAGGTGGACCGTCTACCGGTAATTGTCTCGTACGGAGAAAAAGAACAACTTCTTGGAGTTCCCAAAGTAGAAGATGGGAAAGGAAAAGGCCGGAGAATAGCACATGCCGTTTATCAACTGTTGGCATCTTGGCATATGACACATCGAATACAAGGACTTTCTTTCGACACGACATCAACGAACAGTGGCCCATTCTCCGGAGCCGCAGTTGCTCTTGAGCGGCTGTTGGAGAGAGAAATCTTATATTTACCTTGCAGACACCACGTATACGAACTGGTGCTAAGGGAAGTTTTTGAGACAAAAATGGGAAAGACCAGTGCACCAGGCGTTCCTTGCTTTGACCGTTTCAAACAGGAATGGGACGCTGTAAAGGTTAAACCATTCCATTCTGGCTTGATAGACGATCAAGTCGTCAGAACAATTCCTGTGGCAATGCAAGTCGGCATAAAGAAGTTTTGCTTAGATCAATTGAAGGAGAAACACCCTCGCGATGACTACAAAGAAATGCTACAATTAATTCTTTTGTTTCTGGGTGAAAAACTTGAGAATTACCATTTCCGACCTCCAGGACCCGTTTCCCATGCTCGATGGATGGCAAGAGCCATTTACAGCCTCAAGATGTTTTTGTTTCGGAGAACTTTTCACTTATCTGTATGTGAATTGAATGGTATTCGACACGTTTGTATTTTTGTGGTGCGACTTTACGTCAAGGCATGGTTTGGTTCTTCTCGAGCAGCTGAGGCGCCGAATCAAGATTGGAAGTTTTTGAAGGACATCGTCGAGTACAAGTCCGTTGACCAGGATTTATCTCGGGTAATGATAAAGAAATTTATCGGTCACCTATGGTATCTCGCCGATGAGCACATAGCCCTTGCCTTTTTCGATGACAAGGTTCAAATGAGTTGAAGGCCAAAATGGCCCAAGCATTGCTAGAAAATGAGAATGACGAAGGTGAAGAAGATGAAGAAGACGAAAAAGGTGAAGAAGATGAAGAAGACGAAGAAGGTGAAGAAGATGAAGAAGACGACCCGGTTCCCCCAGCTCCTCGCGTCGTAATCAAAAGCACCAGCGTTAAAAAAATCGAGGTGAAATTCAAAGATGTGAATGAGGAATTCTTGGCTAAAGACTTGAGCAACTTCGTCTCTCAAAAATTTATTTGTACGATTTGGAATATCGCAAGATTTCATTCTTGCAAATCCAGCAACCTGGAAATCTCGCGCAGACTATCAAGAAGGTCGTAGAATTGTAAATAACTTGCGCGTTGTGAACGACACTGCCGAAAGAGGAGTAAAAATGATACAAGATTATAATAGAATACTGTGTCAAGGCGAAGAAGAGAAACAGTATTTACTACATGTTATCGATTCTTACCGCAAGAAATACCCATCAGCGAACAAAAATA
Source organism: Phaonia tiefii (assembly GCA_963931995.1). Taxonomy (NCBI): domain Eukaryota; kingdom Metazoa; phylum Arthropoda; class Insecta; order Diptera; family Muscidae; genus Phaonia; species Phaonia tiefii. Next base: position 38,469,335 of record OZ008370.1, on the reverse strand, counting down.
TGTTAATTTGACTATATTATATTAAGAGTGCTTAGTAGTACTACTCAATTACAGCTTCTTTTATTTTTGTATGGGGAGTCCCTCAAGGAGTGGAGATAGAGGGTAAGTTTGTTCGGAAAAGATGTTGGGGATGAAAAGTTAATGGGGGTCGGTCATATATTTTGCCCCCCTAGGGGTGACCCCTGATGACCTATGGTGTTTTTCGAAAATACTGAGCAACCTCCATTTTTGTATGGTGACCCCCCTAAGGGGAGGAGATAGGGGGTGGGTGTCTTGGGGGAAAATGTTGGCGGTAAAAAGTTAATGGGGGTCGGTCATACATTCTTCCCCCCTACGGGTGACCCCTGATGACCTATGGCAATTTCCCCCCTAATTTTGGCAAAGTGGACCTTTTTCTCGGCTCGTGCGCAACCCCTAATGTTTTTTTTTTTAATTTTTTTTTCGGCATTGTCATTTTTTTCAAAAAGGCACGGAATAGAGCCCTCATCTACCAAAATATCGCAAAAATGTCATTTCAAGGTCCACCTTAGTGTATATTTAATAATGGTTTCGAATGAAATTCAATTGATTTCTTATATAAAATATTTCTTATCTTGTGTTCCAATCGGAAATATTTTACCAGTTGTGGTTACACATGGAGTTGGCAACCCTTAGATGGGATCAACTACGTCATCTAACGGGAAATCATGCGCATGGCGTAATCTTTATTTCTATCATTCTTGGTCAGAACCATATTATTTTGACAATCAAATTACTGAAATTACTGAAAGTGAGAAATGAAAAATTTATAAAATACATGTTTCAGATTTCCGTCATTGTACACATACGTTGAGTCTAGATCGTTAAATTGTTGCTCCTATATAGTTTTTTACACATTTTTGTTAAAATGACTTCGATTTTATGCATCTATTTCTTATTGCACACAATTCCATTTTGTTTGTTCCCCTTTGTTGTTTTGGTATTTATCACAAAATACGCGTTTTTTCCAATAAGAATACAAGGGTTGCCATATTAGTTGACAATATGGCGACTTACATTAACTCACCACTGAAAAACAAAATGCAAAGTTAACCTCTAATTAACTTAGAATTAAGATTAAGTAATCCCATAGTTAACTACCCACTTAAAAACTGGTCATAAACCGTATAACTAAAATTTAATTCCCTATTTAGGGCAAGTTGTCTTTACTGAACGACCGTTCCAAAAATTGTAATTCGATTTTTTGGGGAAATACATAAAAATACTTTTAAAAAATTTTAATTTTTGAAAGTGATGAAGGATGCAATGAGAAACAACGTAGTCCAGTTTCTAGTTCAGGCAATATTTCATAAGTTTGGAGTTCCTGAAATTATACATTTTGATAATGGGGCTCAGTTCGTGACAAAGGGATTTCAGAAAATGATGGAAGCATATAGAATCCAATATTGGACAGCTGTTTTCTCGTAGTCGAATGCGTCCGAAATAGATTCCACATTTAGTATAGATTCCACATGTTTTCCGGCGTATCTGATTACAAATTGGCTAGAAAATTGTCCTATATCTGATCATGAAATTAAGACCGGGATGAAACTAGGAATCTATGAATCAACTTTTTGTCGAAATCGACGTCCATGTTGTACAAAAGTCGAATAGTCGGCTTTTACTTTCGACTTTTCGTTTTGTTGCTAGATCTATGTAATGTGAATTTTCGTTAAAAAGGGTTTCGTAACAGTGACAACATACAGAAATAATATCAATATAAATCTAGAGTTGTTAGAGAGAGAAAAATACAAAAAAAAATTTAATTGGAAATAAAATTCAACGCGACTGAAATAAATTTAATGTATTTTTCTGCAATATAAAAATTGTATGTCATTGAAGTGTATGGTGATTATTTAAATTGCTGTTAATAAAAAAATGAAGACAAAGAATATTGTTCAAAGTTCTAATAAAGTCGATACCAAGACAAACTGGTTTGCAAAGACCTAACGCTCAATATGGGATTTCTTCACATATATTGTGCCGGGTCTTGGTCATGAAATATACCACATGTGACTCGCTCAAATTTTTTGTACGACTACAAAATTATCACCAACAATTTTGAAATTTGTTGTTGGTATTCGTCTATTTATCTGATTATAATAACATACATATGTACATAAGCAAATTCGGTTACTTTTCATTTGCTTGGTACTCAGGTCTTTGCGAAAGTTTCGGGAGCAAAATCAATTAGGTGTTTGTTATGTCAGTTATTTTTTCCGAAAACTATTTTTTGATAATATTATCCCTGCAGTTCTGGAGGTGTCGATTGGCCATGCTTGAGCTACATACCTAACTACTCCGTACATGGCTCCGTACATGACTGACCCTATGGTAAGCGAACGCCGAACCACCGAGTAAAAAAAATGTATGCGCACATGCTCTCATTTTGTGATGCTGTCAGCCAGGGATGCCAGCTTGGTGGTTTTCCCGCTACTTGTGGTGATTTTTGACACACAAAAACCACTGTTTTAGAATTGTAGCGATTTTTTTTTTAAATCGCTACAGTGGCGATTTTCGCTGTTTAAGGTAGCGGCTGTAGCGATTTTTACGCAACATTGTTTATTGCCATTACTTTTGAAGTTTTTTGTCCTAAAAAAAGTTATGAAATAAAATTTAAATTTCAATGTTTTTTAAAATATCGCCAAATAAGTCTTATTTATAAGAAAATTTATTGAAAAGAAACTTAAAATCAATTTTTATTTTAAATTTTTTTAATAAAAGTTGACAAATAATAATTGTTGTAAATTTTTATTAAAAAAATTCATTTCATATTCACAATCATCTACAATTATTTTTCGTTTTGATTTGTTCTATCTCATTACTCTTATTTGCGATCCCTAGTTTTAAGTCATTCCTAAATTGGTTATACTATATGCATGTAGTATGTTTATTTACGAAAAATTCCAAGTTTTTGTTGTTTATGTGAAGTATTTTTGTTTAAGTTTTAGTTTGTTTTATGTTTTAGCTAAAATTATTTATGTTTAGAAAACATATGTTTCTAAATAAATAAATTGAATTTTAAAATACGTATGCATGTATGTGTCTTTTTTTAATTTTCTCATATTCTGTGTAGTTATTACTAATTTTTGCCGTTTTTACATTTTTTCGTAGTGTTTTTTAATATCCGTCAGTAGAGATTTGTGGTGATTTTTAGCAACTTGTCTGTAGCGATTTTTGTCTCGGAAGAGTTGGCATCCCTGCTGTCAGCTATATTACGCTCTATTATTCTCTCGTTGCTTGTTCGCTCTGCCACTGCTCTAACAGAAGACTTTTTTGTTTTATTTTTGCTTGTTGCTCTTTCGCAATGATCGAAAACAAATTTGCCAGTTGACCTAATTTGTTTAATCAGTACAGTTGAGAGGAGTCAAGTGCAAATATAAAGAGGAGTATTTCTTGGTAGGTATTATTAAAGTCATTGTAATAGGAGTTAGGCATCAATTAATTAATTACTTTTATTTTTTTCAGATGCAATAAATTTGGTCGATGGGACTGGGTCAGCTGAGGAACAACTCCGAATAAATAAATGAAAACTAACTAATAATAACTAAACTAATATCATATAAAAATTGAATTTTAAATTATATTAATGATATTACCTTTGTACCCCCCTTTCCATGGGACCCCATATTCACTAGTTCGCGGTAAACGATGTGGTGGCGATTGACCCTTTTTACCGACATTTCATACAAAAAACGAAATGACGAAATGCATTGCTTAGGGTTGGCAAAGTAAGTACAGGTGATTCCCTAGTAAGTACTTATTTCAACTGGTACGAACTAGTGCTCAGAACTAGAGGGATTCTATTTTTCGTTATCTATTCGACCTTTTTCAATAGGTAGATCTTAGTTTTCAAATAATTAGGCTCGAGGTCAATTCTGTTTTATATATTTTAATTTATTTTTCAATATTTCGTCTTTCGTCGAAAAACATCATCAGGAATTCTGACATATATATTATGTTTCGTACATTACATATAGGCTATACAGAACGTTACATATAAACAACAAAAAATACTTCAAATTCTAACTTACAAAAAAACTTGAGTACAACACAACATATAAGTAAAGTAGCGAATCGGTTTCTTACTGAACTACTCCATTCTCATTTAACCCTGCTCACTTTTCCTGAATGTGACCGAAATTTTGACATTTCGATCATTTTGGCAAACACAAGTGGACTCTATTATAAAGAGTGTCCAAAATTGAGATATCATTTTGATTTTACTGTCATTTTTTTTCTAACTTGAATTTTATTCTAAATTGTTGTTGCTCAGATTCTAAATACATTCCGGTTAGTTAATATGGAACGTTACACGAAGGAACAACTTGTTTTTGTTATTAAAACATTTTTTGAAAATGGCAAAAGTTTTCAAGATGTAATTAGGAAATTGTTGATGTGTTAACATCTATAGGCGCGGGTAGGGACTAACTCACAAAGTGAACACATCCAAACACAGTTTGTTCGACTGCGATCACAGATTGTTTGGCGTTAAACTCCTCCGAAACGGCTGGACCGATTTGTATGAAATTTTGTGCATATAGGATAGGTCTCAGAATCGGCAAACTTCTATTTTGCATACCCCTAAATCATGAGGGTGACCCACACCTATATAGAACACAGATTTTTCCGACTGCAAAACACAGATTGTCAGACTGCGAAAAAAAACACACACTGAAGTAGCGCCAGCGAATAGTTGTCTTGTGTGGGTGCGGAGCACTCTCAGAGCAAAGAGAATAATGACGTGGTTATACGTATATAAAAATGAGATAGCGAGAGAGCAACTAAAATTGTGTGAATTTGTGTAGCGTATGTTCAAACATAACAATATATGTATGGATGTCATGTGTCTGTTGCTTTGCATTCTCTTTGTTTTTTGTGGGTGTAAAATAAAAAGTATTAAGGTTGTGTGTTTAATCGAAAGGTTTTCGCAGTGGCAGATAGTGTTGAATAATTTTTTGTGTGGTGAAGAAATATTTGCGGTTAAGCTGTGCCAAATGAAATATGAAAATTTTGACAATAGATATTATTTGTAGATGAAATACCGATGAACGCACTATGAGTATCCATGTGCGCGTGTGATTGCTATTTTAGCCACACACTCAACAATCATTTTATTATGGATAGATAAATGCAAAAAAAAACTCAATATGACGAAAATAACAAAAACATAAACTAAATGATCAAACCATAGAGTAAATCTTAGTAGAAAAAATATTTGGCTCATCTGACGTTTCCTTTCACACCCTTCGTGATGCGGTCGGTGTGATAGAGAGACGTGTGACGAAAAGTGACATACACCAGGTGGAATTACAGTAACTTCTTGCTTTAATTTTTCATGTCGTTTTGGTGAAAAACTGTGAAATTTAAATATATTTTACACTTTTTTTATTGACTGTTATTGTTAGAATACATTTGAGTTGTATTTAACACACAAAACGAAATGCCGTTGTTGTTTTTATTTTGTTCGCTGTTTTGAAGCATTGCCTCTATCTGGTATTAGTAAAGCAATTCTTTTCAACATCGAACGTAAATATCACACCAGGCCGAATGTCATAAATTTGGTGAGAGAACTATTAGGTCTACTATAAGTATTAATCTATGGATCAAACCCACAAATATCAAGGTATTCTCGTGTTTTGTCAATTTCGCCAACACTGTAGGTGTGGGTTTGTGTTGCTTTACACCAGTGTTGCCATCAGAGTAGGCCAAAATTATTCAAGGGATGCTCAAAAATTATCCAAAATAACTTGAAATTACACAAAAATTTTGTATTTTCTTTCAACGCAGAACATTTTTTTCGGTTTAATTAAAAGTAATTTAATTAAAACCACAGCTCGCGTTTGTCAATTCCTATCATCGATTGGGTCACAATAAAGCTTAAAGTCTTGCCTATAATCTGATTCATACTAAAGGGTTTTCGTTGTTTACATTTTGAAATTATTATACTGTTTACCAAAATTAAAAATTTAAAATTTTATCGCAATAGAATAAAGAAACGTCAAAGTTTAAGCTTTTCACACTGAAGGTATTTTTCAAATCTGACGATATACAGCGAAGATACATACGTGAGAAAATATACATACATTCCATCTTTCGAGACCAATAAATGGTACTAGCAGCTCCCTCCGTAACCGGAGTTATCTGCACGTATATCACAAAATCGAAAAAATTGAGATAAGAACACTTTCTAAGGTAATTTTTCAAGATCTTTCAATCTGTCTAGTCCCCAGGTCGCTACCTCTTATAGATGATGAAATATATAGGTGTTTTATAATTGTATATCCATAAAAACAAAAAATAAATCGCGTTATAACATCGTATATAACAATGTGGTGGATATACAATGAAAAATATATGAAATTTGGGAATTCAAAAATTGTTACGTTATCTCCAAGTATGTGCAAATAATACGTACTATAAAAAAACTGAATACTAATCATAAACTTAATTAATTTTTCAATTTCTATACTCCATAGAACAATAATTGTTATAAACAAAAATATTTGTAAAAATCAAAATATAAAGACAAATTTATATCACTCGAACACAAGTTTTCATTATGAAAATTCGGCTGAATAATTTTTTTTCTTATTAACCAGATATTAAGTTAGAAAAGTATTTAACATTTCCTTCCGGAAAATAAATATACAGACTTTCAATGTATTTTTTTTTCTCAGATGAAATTTTATTTCGGACCGAATTATGAAACTCAATTTCAAAGAGATTGTTTGGTGTATGTTTGGTAATTTTTCAGCAAATCGGCGATGTATATTGACTTTTAATTAATTGTTTCTATATACATATTTTTGAGATAATATTATTAAAAATGTCGGAATTATTCTACATCTTAATTTTTTAACTATAATCATCAATTCAGTAATTTTTAGTAAGATCCTACTACTGGGTCAAATCTTACCCAAGCACTGTAACGCCAGTAATACTAAATACCTAATGAGGGTTAATTACGAATAATAAACCAATTGAAATAGCAATAACATAAATATGAATCTTAGTATTTAAAAAAAAACTAAAAAATTTTAAAATTTTAACATGTTTCTTTTAGTTCATTGCCACCATAGAATAATACATACCATAGAAGTTTTTATTCGCTCAATAAATTAAACGTCATAGATACGATGGAAAGTAAACATAAGATGGCGCAAAATATGGGTTCAATAATACCAGATGGTGGCAATAGTAGACAGCGACCCACAAAGGAACAACAACCGAATTACGTGTTTTTGTGACAAACTAGTTGTGTTAAATACAATACAAATGAATGCCAACGATAAAAGTCAACAAAAAAAAGTGCAAAACATATTTAAATTTGTCAGTTCTACACCACAACGACAGGAAAAAGTTAAGTGAACATATTTTGTAACTCCACCTGGTGTAAGATAATTTTAAATTTAATTACCATTTTTCTTATATACCTTTCTGAAACTTTAAATTCAATTTCCCACAAAAAACTTTTTTGGATATACGTGCAGATAATTCCGGTACGACGATATATCGACGAAAAATTCGCACCCGCAAAATAGTATTGCATCGAACTGTATTTTAAATATAAAGTGTGCTTTTTTACCCCCCTAAAGTTAATTATAACTTAATTTGTACTGTAGCTGTCCCTAAGCGATATTAAGTGGCATTTCAATTTCCCACTTAAATTCCGACTTGAGCAATGACAAATTTGGCACATGTTCAATTTCAAGAAATGGCAACAAAAACTTATCTTAGATACATTTTGTTATCATTTCTTGTGAATGAAAATATTATCAAGGAGAGACTCAAAAGCAGAAATTTGCAAAATGGCTTATACATTTAAGTTCATTAAACTTATTTTATTTAATGGAACACTAGTTGTACTTTTATATCTCTAAATTTGAAGGATAGATTTTTATTTGCGATTGAAAACAAAATTGGAAACAAATTGTTCATAACAACGCGCATAGAATAATACGTACCATAGAAGTTTTTATTCGCTCAATAAATTAAACGTCATAGGTACGATGGAAAGTAAACATTGGATGGTGGAAAATATGGGTTCAATAATACCAGATAGTGGCAATAGTATACAACGATCAACAAAGGAACAACAACAGAATTTCGTGTTTTTGTGGCAAACTAGTTGTGTTAAATACAATACAAATGTATACAACGATAAAAGTCAACAAAAAAGTGCAAAACACATTTAAATTTTTTCAGTTCTACACCAAAACGGCAGGAAAAAGTTAAGTGAACATATTTTGTAACTCCACCTGGTGTAAGGTAATTTTAAATTTAATTGCTCTCATTTCCACAAACCTACGATGAAGAGCGTGAAATGAAACGTCAGATGAGGGAATAAGTTTATCTATGTATGTATTATTGTATGACAACGCGCTGTAAATGTTAAACATATTGAATGAACATGGTGGAATTATCTATCAGTTATAGTCGTTTAAACAGGTGTTGAAATTTTTCCATGTAATTTTACGTTTCACTTGTCAAAATCATATGTATTTTGATTTTATACTTGTTTGTATTCTTGTATTTTTGGTATATATTTGTGTAGAGTTTGACAACTGAAACGAATGACCGACAATAAAATGTAGTTGCTGCTTACAATTACAACATGTGCTGCTACCATGTATTTGTTGGCACGTGTTGCCATATCTATCTATATTTTTCACCTATTACAGCAAATGTTGCCACATTTCGTGGTATCAAGTGTGGATCGTTTTATTTGGAAAGTCGTAAGTGGCGATAGTTTAATGGAATAAAAAAACAGCACTAGTCATCAAAAATAGCATGTTGCTGGCCAACTATGTTCCAAAAACAGATCTGTATATCAATGTTTCCTGCAAAACTGAGACATTATTACGGAGATATAAAATTGATTATGGAACTGCAAATTTAATGTTTCAACACATGACATGCTCTGACAAGTTAAATTACACAAAAATTGCACCAAAATAACATTATCCAAGAAGTTTGAAATTATGCCAATTTTGGATATTTATGTATAAAGTTGCCACACAGCTTTACACACAATTCAGTGAAATGCAACCTTGTAACACTGACTGTCAAATTTGTACATTCTGCCAAATTTTTACATTCTGTCGAATTTTTACATTCTGTCAAATTTTTGAGTAGCCCTTGGTCTAGTGAAAAATTTGACAAGTAAACTCACCACGCAAATGTCAAAATTTCACCCTGAAAAAATATTTTTAGCGATAAGACAGAGCATAAGCAAGAAAATAATGACACTTCTCTTTAAATATTTGTAAGTGTTATTATGTATTAATATTATTTAAATGAAACGTCATCATATGATTGAACGCCTTTTTTATTATAGTGAAAGGTAAGTCAAACAAAATGTGGATGCGGAGCACTCTCAGAGCAAAGAGAATAATGCCGTAGTTATACATATATAAAAATGAGAAAATTGTGTGAACTTGTGTAGCGTATGTACGAACATAACAATGTATGTATGTTCATGTCCCTGTTGCTTTGCATTCTCTTTGTTTTTTGTGGGAATAAAACAAAAAGTACAAAAATTATTAAGGAAAATAACATCTTAAAGATCGAAAAATGAAACGGAAATGGAAGTATTAAGCAAGAAAATAATGACACATGTGCTTGCACAGGTCTTTAAATAATTTTAAGTATTAATATTATTTAAATGTAACGTCATCATATGATTGAACGCTGTTTTTTATTTTCCAATGTAACATTTACAAATGTGTTCATAGAAATCGAACAGGTACCGTGTAACAAAAAGGTGTTAACACATCAGCCGTGAGTTCGAACGCTCATTGGATTTTTTTAACAAAATATTCTTCAGGGACCAAGCCCATTTCCAACAAGCAGAATTGCCGCATTCCAAGAGTTATCTTAGAGCAACCATTACATCTACAAAAAGTTTTTGGCGGAAAATTGATAATTTAGACGTAGAGAATATGTGGTTTCAACAGGATGGTGTCACTTGCCACACAGCAACAGAAACAATGGATATTTATTTCACAACACAACAGTTCAAGAGGTTAAAAACAACATTATCGAGCAGATATCGACCATTCACAACAGTTTATTGGTAAACGTGATTGAGAATTTTGGTAAAAGCTTGCGAGCCTGCCAAGGTAGTATGGGGAACCTATTTGTAATAAACTGACCGGAACCTATTTGTAATAAACTGACATAAATATTTTTAATATCTCACAAAAATCGTTTTTTTTTAATAAAATTAAAATTTTGGACACCATTTATATTTCTAACAGAATAGGTAAAAATCCCGCTCGTGAGCCAAAAAATTTACCTCCTCGGTATCAAATTCGCTTGAGAATAATAATTGAAATAAGGTCGACTAAAGGCAAACCAAAATTTGGCTTGGAAGATGATTGGGTATATAAGTATATAAGACTTATTGTAAAAGTGTTAAAAGGAACAGGAAGGGTAAAAATTCGAATAAAGACTTCAAATAATAATCAAATTAGTTGAAATGATTGAAAATGTCTAAAAATAGTGTATGTGGGTAAAAAAAGGCCAAAAGGGTAAAACTTTAAATAACGAGAAAATTATTTTGTAATGTTTTGGGTGAAGGGTAGAATTTCAATAAGGGTAGAACACTTACAAATGCAAGAAAAATTACATGAAATGATTTGAATTTGTTAAAAATTGTGTTTGTGCGTAAAAAGGATAAAACATGAAAATGTGAAAATCTTGTTTTTAAATATTGTATGTGGGTAAACTCAGAAAATTCAGGATAAATCGTTTAGAATGATTTGGAATGTGTTACAAATATTATATATGGTTAAAAAGTTCACAAAGTTGTAAAATTGTAATTCGTAAATGTGTTATAAATTGTGTTTTTAATTTTTATCACCATCTGCGTCTTTTATAGCGACTTGTACAGTTCTGAGTGCACGGACTCTACGGATTTGCCAGATTTTTACTACCAGCCGAGACTGATCACTGGTATACATCAAATACAACCCTGTGGCTTGTAATGTGGCAACACCCTAAATGTGAAGTAGGTTGCGGTCAAAGGATTGACAAAAAGCCGAAAGCACGCTGTAACTGACGCTAGGGCGGTTTCCTTCCTTTTTTATGGTGAACGTGGTATGGACTGGTCGTGGAATTGAAATCAACACTCCCAATTCCAACGCCAAGCTGCAATTATTTTTGCTACACAAATAAAAGGTAAAAACATCCCGGGCCAAACTACAAAAAAAAATGATAAAATAACAACAATACAAAAAGTTAAAAACATCCCGTGCCATAGTTGGAAAAAAAATGCTACCAACTAAACCAAAAACTCAACAAATATGACAATAGTACCGGGTTAGACGACAAATAAAACTAACAACAAAACCGCCAATAAGTGAACCGGGCCAAATTACAAAAAAAAAAATCCAATGAGTGTTCGAACTCACGGGCGATGTGTTAACACCTTGTTGCTACACGGTACCTGTTCGATTTCTATGAACACATTCGTAAATGTTACATTGGAAAATAAAAAACAGCGTTCAATCATATGATGACGTTTCATTTAAATAATATTAATACTTAAAATTATTTAAAGACCCAGTGCAAGCACATGTGTCATTATTTTCTTGCTCAAAACTTTTTGTTTTATTCCCACAAAAGTCAAAGAATGCAAAGCAACAGACACTTGTACATACATACATACATTGTTATATTCGTACGATATAACCGAAGATCAACATAAAATACTTTTTTAATATTACTCCAAATTAATACTCCAAATTAAAACACTTCAATCTCGGCTCGCCGATATCGGATCGCCTTAATTTTTGGCCTAAACTCTTCGTCGAAACCCGCACTAGCTTTTTAATCCAAAAATTAATAAAATCGGCTATGAATTTCCGGGAAAATCGCGTGTGAAAATTATATGAAAATCGCCCAATGATCACTTTCAATACCGACTGCCAAGCAACGAACAAACAAACGATGATTTACTCTTACAAACCTAACACTTGCGTATGTATTAAATTTATAGTTTACTGCCCTAGAGGCGCGCGTATAGATGTTAACACATCAAAAATATCAACAATTACAACAATAACAATTCAGCAATAGTGTAAGAATCACCGTTCCGGGTGTAATAGTGCAAAACAATAAGTGTCTGGTGACCTAACTCTGACAATAAGCCCACAACAACAACAAACTTGGGCTACGTATTACAACGAAGATGGCAAAATTAAGAACAGCCGTAAACCACATCTACAATAGCTGACGCAAAAAAAATAGTAATAAACAATTTCTAGAACAATTTGGACAAATAAAAAGAAAACGATTAGTCAAAAAAAAAAGAAAGAAAAAAACAAGAAAACAATAACAACAGTGAATCAAAAAAAAACCGATGACTTAATTACAACAAGGTGATAACATTAATACAACAACAATTACAGAAACAACAACAATAGCCTAAAACCTATTATACATAAATTGATAACAACAAGTTATAACATTGATACAACAACAATAGCCTAAAACAATCGCAAAAACAACAACAATAACCAACAATAATTACAAATAAAACAACAATATCCTGAAACAAATTATAAATGTACAACACCAAGCTAAGATCAGCTATAATAAAATAGAAGTACAACCAACCAATACCAACAACAGTACAACATTAACAGCAGCAACTTCAACAACAACAACTTTAACACCAACTGGAGCATCAACTGCAGCCGTATTTACACCAGAAGCTTATTTCCCAAAGAAGACATCACGATGAATCTGCATAGTTAAGGTCGTAAGTGGGTGAAAGTAGTTGTGTAGAAGTCGTAGATTGTCGAGTTTTGGACAACATTTAATAAATCTTGTTTTAAATATTTAATTAGTCGTCCGACAATGGAGAAGTAAACTCCTCTATCAAACAAATTTATATTTTGTTATTGATCGAAGTCTCGTCCGAGCTAGGAGAAACAAACTTCTATACACCAAATAAAAATTCTTTTTTCACGATATCCTGCGGGGGTAGAAAAGTCTCGAAAGAGCCAGGAGATCTGGTACTCCTGACAAAAAAATCCTGTCCTGTGGTTTAAAGTTTCCTTTATCCACCATGGCCTAGGATATCTGGTACTCCTAATCAAAAAAAATCCTGCTCTGTGGATCAAGCTTCACTTGATCGACTATGGTTTTGTAAGACGTAACGTCTTTTATTAGAATAATTGTTTATGAAATTTGTAGTTTATGAATGTTTGCATTTTTTGGAAACTTCTGAATTCATCTCTTTGATTTCCATTGCTGTCAAATTCTGAAATTATAATGCATCTCTGAAATTATAAGGCCTAATAGACGAACATAAAATTAACACATACTAACCATAATACAAGTTAAAACTTAAGAATAATAAAACATACATTTGTATTTATATAGTTTATATCTTAAGAATTTTTCTGCTATCTTACTATATTAATCTAAAAATGTACATCATAATATGAAGTCCCGAATTGGGCAATAAAATTATAATTTATGTTGAATTTCAGAAATTTTTATTTGAGTAATGGCTGAGTAGGGAGTAATAAAGGTAGGTATCGGTTGGTGGTGTATAAAAGGGTTAACCCTAATCTGAACTGGTTACCATGGTATACGGGTGGGTAAAGTTGACAGTACACCTAGTCTACTATGAGAAGATAAAATAAGTTTCCTTGTCTTTAGGTACATCTGCACTGGTACAAATTTTTTTCTTGTCATTGCTTTCATTATTCACACAACTGCAACGAACATACACCCAAGCCCCGCGAGCCATAGCCGTGCCCAAATTGAAAAGTTGCCAGTGTGTCAGTTGTGTGTATAATATCTTTGGTGAACAGTGTCTCATTGCAGTAATGTTTTTCAACATTCTCGAGCTCTTTCCGTTACTTTTGTTTTTTTGAAACCAAATTGAATAAACATAGATACATGACAGATAAAATGGCGCCCAACGTGGGGCAACGACGAAAACTAATGTCTAGTTCAGACGAAAATCAATATTTCGTTTGGTTTTTATCGTTGTTGTTCTTATGATTAGTTCGTCATAACAGTCTGACTGTTTAGATCAATTTTAATTTTTGGGGTAAACCTTATTTGTTTAGTCGCAGCCTGTGACATTTCACTAGGTCTGTTAGCAACGATGCGGTAAAACAGCAACAGCCGATTTCAACACACTCCTAAGACTTATTGGTCCAGTGATTGGACACTTTAAAAAGCTTCGAATGTGAAGGCATCGATATTTCTGAAGACGCTAAATGTAAGTCCAGGAAAACGTCTTGTTTTTAGATTTCCTGTTGTGCAAATCGTGATGATAAACCAATTCGACGAAAAATCGCATAGGGGCATAACATCTTTTATCTTCCTTTTTTTAATATTAAACCACCAACTCGATACCTCCTTAACTCAGTCAATATAATTACTTTGAAACTGAAAACATTTGGAAATTTTGAGAACTTTTTGATTTTACACTGAAAAAAAATTTAAGGTCTGTTAATCCAAGTTGATTTATGTCAATCCTTTTGGCAACATCCTCATCTGGCCTAACGTAAGTACCTCATTTTTCATACTTATAGCTTATTTTAAGGGAACTTGTACAACAAGTTTTAAAAGTTTTTGGAAATTTCAAATTCTTGGAGCCAATTGGTTCAAATATTTTCTGACGACTTGAAATTTACGGAAAGGTTCTGGTAAATAAAATTTCTTGGTCGATTTCAAATTTCGATCAATTGATAACAGTTGTAAAATGGTCCTAACTCGAGGTGAAAGCCAACGGTTAAGCGACGATGCCAATTGTGTGGCTACGACTACTACCCAGCGGGCAAAAAACCGAGCCTTAGCGAGTGTTACGTTAAATGCTCGCAAACGGGCTCAGAAGCGAGTATTTACCGGACCAAAACCGTCGGTGGTGCAATGGGTAGTGTGCGCGCCTCTTGTACATGAGATCCTGGGCTCGATCCCTGCTCTGACCGCCTTAAAAAAAAAAATTCTTTCGGCCGCGGTCACCTCGCATAGTGACGGCGACACTATCGAGTATTTAGCCATGAAAAAGCTTCTCAAAATACCGTTCGGAATCGGTGTAAAAACTGTAGGTCCCAATCAGTGAGTGAAAAATTAGAAAGCGCACAGCTCTCTGGTTGTGAGAAGCTCTCCCCAATCCCTTCATGGGATGTAATGGGAAACGGTTTTTTTAAAACCGGGGGAGAAATTAAACTCACCCAAATGTTCGGAAACTGGTTTAAAAACGGGTGCTAAACGGACGAAAAAAGAGAGAAACATTGTTGTCGTTGTGTCGTGCGCCAAACAGAGGCACACACGTGCAGGCACACGACACAACAACAAAGTTTTGGCTATCCATATGCGAGTAACCTCCCAGCGGGCAAAAAACCGAGCCTTAGCGAGTGTTACGTTAAATGCTCGCAAACGGGCTCAGAAGCGAGTATTTACCGGACCAAAACCGGGGGAGAAATTAAACTCACCCAAATATTCGGAAACTGGTTTAAAAACGGGTGCTAAACGGACGAAAAAAGAGAGAAACATTGTTGTCGTTGTGTCGTGCGCCAAACAGAGGCACACACGTGCAGGCACACGACACAACAACAAAGTTTTGGCTATTGCATTTTGTTTTATTTTTCGTGTTGTTCTCGCAAAAGATATTGCAAAAGTCTCGCAAACGAATCTCTTGCAAGACATCGTAAACGAAACTTTTACTGCCACAAACTGAGCGACTGATGATTCATTTTCCGATCGTTTTCGGGTCTGTTTTCGAGAGTTTTACCCGCAAAAGTTTCGCGTAACTCTCGTATGCGATATCGTATACGAAGTTTTGGTCCGCTGGGCTTAAATTGTTGTTGTTATGTTCTTTGCTGCTGTTCGTCTGCTTTAAAGATATTAAAGCAGAGACAAAGTAATCAGTTGTGAATAGTGACATTAAAAGTGCATAATAGACTTTAACAAATACCAAACACTAAAATAAGACATATTAAGACAAAAATATTGAACTCATGTGTTACCCAAAAATTTCTTCAAATATTAATAAAAAGTGAATTATAAACAAATCGAAATTAAACAAAAAAAACTGTGTCGTTCATTTATTCAAATACAATAAAAACAATCAAAGGTGAACATTAAATCCTACACAGAAGTAAAAGAACATCTAAACAGTGACCGTAGGAGACAGTCCCCAGCGCACCAACAACCACACCAACAACAATGCCTGTCATCAACGACTGACGGGCGCAATATCAGCTGTGATAATGGAGGTAACCAAGCCGACGCAGGGTGGAAAGGATAGAAGTTATACGCCAAGCTAATTCGACCGAGGGGCCATCCAAACCAATTATCACCTCGGGGGTGGATAAAATGTCCTCAGACTCACACAGTCATTTGAAAAACTCGGGCGGTAATGTCGGTGTGGAGAGTGGCATTCACTCTCAGGCCAGTTCAAGTACAGGCGAGGGGGCGCAGAAGAGAAGGTGGATATTGTGGGTGCACTTAAGGGCGGCAAAATACCCGAAGGCCCAAACCTTGCCAATCAAGAGAAGGAACTGGAGCAAGACTGCACCTCAGCGGACGTAAGTGTGAGCACTGAAAAAATGAAACCACACATTGGCATGAATCCTCTTTACATACTACAAGAAGCCCGGCAAGGCAACCGGTGTGGTATAATGTTGGAAAGTGGTTCCGTCAACAGGCAAGGTGTCATAGGGTCAGCCAGTGCACAATTTGGTGGCATATCCGTAATAGGGCCGTGCCCAACTTATTCCCTGAAATGCCCTTGTTGTATCCACATATTGAGCTTCACACTAGAGGCTGATATTCCACCGCTGGCTCCCGTAAAAGACAAGAATGCGGATGTCATCGGGCCAAGTCGTGGGGTACAGGATGGTCCGAAACCATGGCGGAAAGGCGGCAGAATCATCGTAATCGGGTGCGGAGTCGCTCCAATGGAAGTGACGATCATAGCGGGCAACAAGAGCACGCGATGATGGTCGGGATAACGCCTTTTTGTAGAGGGGGCCCACAACCTAGGGTATCACGAGACGACGGTCGCTATCACCACGGGGGCAGTGCCAGAATTACGAATGCGGTCACGGTAGAAGTGAGCAAGTATCATCAGGTAGAAACAGGCAAACTGGTGCCCGAAACCATCCAAACCCATTTCGCGATTGAACGTGGTATCATGTAAAATGAAATAAAAGACATAAGATAAAAGGCGCAAGTACATTCATTCCATGGGGGTGCCAGTTTGGCACTTTAAGTGCATTTCTGGAAGTTTTTTCAGCTTCTGCACATTTTTTTTTCAAAAAATATGCTAAATGCTTTTTAGCACTTTTTCGGCAGATTTTTTCTACGTTTTCCAGTCCCCCCGCCCAATTTGTAGCTTTTTTTCTGACGAATAGCATTTTTTTGAGTATAAATATGGTAGTATTTTTGTTTGGTAAAGTGCTACGTTTCTATGCGACGCTTCAAATTATTATGTATGGTATTAATTTCAATTTTTACAACTCTGAGTGGAGTACTGAAAGAGTAGCAGAAATTGTGTATTAGGGATGCTAAAATCCTTACATGATATCAGGAATGAAAAATACTTTGAATAAATGTACTTTTTGTAGCTGATATAAAAATGTGAACGATGAAGGACAAAATTAAAACTAGTTTTTTGCACAACAAAAATGTGTGTTTTCTAAAGTTTAAGAAATGAGAAATTTTGATAAATCACAGATGCAAAAAATTTCAATTACCATAAACTTAATATGTATTGCAGCATGTTATTTTGATGTACATTATTTTGTAAGTATTTTGCGAGAGTATTTGATAAACTTAATTGTCATTTATGTATATTTTTGGCTTTTTAACAACACCCTATGGGGAGAACAAAATTAGTTTAGTGGTGGAAAGACAACATACATAAAATAAAACGTCAACAGTCGAAACTTCTTAAAATGTTAAATATGTATATTTTATAGGAATACTAAAATTTGAGATGGAAATATTTACAAAATATAACAGGTGACGAATTAATGTGAGTTTTTTTGAACAAATGTAGTTTGTAATATTTTAATATATTGTAATATTTTTTCGGGTTTTCACCTGATAGAGCATTTAAGTGATTAAAATTAAAAAAGTCATGATTGGTCCAACTTCCGGAGATATTGCCTCGCACAATTCTTTATGATTCGCTTTTGAACTTGCCAATTGTGTTTACACATCCAATTTTGTTTGGACAATTCTTTTTTTTTATTGCTGCTTCTGACATTCGTATAAATGTGAGACACATGCGGACTAAAAATCGTGTGTGAATAATTAATTGAAATAGAATTGTGTTAATTGCCACTACAGAAAACGTTTTGCAGAATAATAAATTAAAATATAATTGTGCTAAAAAAATGGAATTGAAAGAAAAGCGTGTAATATTAAAAGGGCTTGTCGAATGCATTGGGCATGGCAATAATATGGATGCGGACGACAGCGACAAAGAGGACGTACTCATTGGTTTGTAGTACATGATTTGTGTAGAAATGGTCATAAATTTACTTTAGGAGCAATGCTCTGTTGTACACCAAAATGTGACCACCGATAAAACTTTCTGCGCTGAGTTCAAAAAGTGTTTTTCCCCCCGGGAAGTTCCAACTTCTTGAAATATAGTCCTTCAAAGCTTGAGTATATAGTCGCTGATATCTCAGTTATTTGCAATGCGATGTGATTAAAGTGGGTATCATTACAAAGGTCTTTCTAAACCCTATACATTTGTGTGTAAAAAATATATTTTTATTAACCCATTGGGGGCTAACTAAAGAAAACACTTTTTATATTATAGTTTTTATATCGGGCCATCGAAGTTTTTGCGTTGATTTAAAGATAGGGCATGAATTCATGCTCAAAACAATCAAAAATCGAGTAAATATTAATAAAAATTAATTTTTTCTTTTCCCTTTGTAAAGAACCGTAATTTTGTAAATTTTGCGAACAAATTTACATTATTTTTTATTTCTTATTTGGAGTTTTTAGACCCGGTATAATATCTTAAAATAGGGTTATCTCGGTCCACAGATGCCGCACAGCCGAAATATATATACGACTAAATTCGGGAGGAGAATAAGGGTTGAATTTTATGTTTCGGGATTTGGTAACCCTAGTGTTGCAATCTGGCAACTGACAGCTCTATCATAAAGTCGGACATTTTTGAGGTTATGCGTCATAGAACGTTTTGAAATACGAGCGCTATTTGTGTTGTTGACAGTAACTTAAAAGATTCATCTCGGCCCAAAAATAGAATTAAATCGTGAGCATTTTCGTGCGATTATTTTTTACAACTTTCGACGTGGATTAACTCAGCAACAGTGCATGGATGAACTTAATTCAATTTTTGGCGATGACGCTCCATCAAGGACCAGTGTTTATCGATGGTATGGTGAATTCAATCGTGGTCGTAGTTCACTCCAGGACGAATTTCGTGAAGGTCGTCCAAACTCAGCTGTTGTTCCGAAAACCATTGATGCTATGCGCGAACAGATTGTGCAAGATCGTCATGTGACCTATCGTAAGATTGAGACAACCTTAGGCATTAGTGGGACCAGCATACATTCAATATTGCATACAAATTTGACTGTCAAAAAAAATTTGTTCGCGTTGGATCCCACACAATTTGTCAATCGCTCAAAAAAAGGCTCGTGTCGATTGGACGAAAGAAATGCTCCAAAAATACGATCGCGGTGCTTCGAAACATGTCTGTGACAGGTGATGGATCCTGGATTTACGCATATGAGCCCGAAAGTAAACAGCAGTCGACTGTTTGGGCCAAATCCAAAAAAAAATGTTCGCGCCCGAAGCACTTCCAAGCAAATGGCCGCCTGTATTTTCGGAAAAACCGGACATGTCGCAACCGTACCACTAGAACAACGCAGAAAAGTGAATTCTGAGTGGTACACAACCATTTGTTTGCCAGTTGTTTTCAAAGAAATCAGGAAAACCAACCGCCAAAGACGGATCACTCTTCACCACGACAATGCGAGCTCTCACACATCGTCTGAAACAGCTGCATTTTTGACACCCAAAACATCGACTTTATGGGTCATCCGCCGTATAGTCCTGACTTGGCACCGAATGACTTCTTTTTATTCCCGTATGTAAAAAACAAACTGAGAGGTCAACGTTTTTCGACACCTGAAGAAGCGATTGCTGCAGTCAGAATGCATGTTTTGGAGATACCTCAATCAGAGTGGCAAAAGTGTTTCGCCAATTGGTTCAAACGCATGCAAAAGTGTATAAATCTTCATGGGGAATATTTTGAAAAACAATAAAGTGATTTTCGACGATTAATTTTTGTTCTCTAATCCTGAAACATAAAATTCAACCCGTACCTATAATTGCTTGTTCGTAAATGTACATAGGTGGACCCGTCTTTTGGACCCTAGAGGCCCCATGGGTCTGACCGTTAAAAAAATTAGTTTGTTTCTGAGATTGCCACATTTGACTTGATTCCCGTTTTTTTTTTTGAGCCGTTTTCTTAATTTGACTTCAAATATAAACCAGTTTTGTTTATTAATTTGATTTCAAATATAAACCAGTTTTGTAACAATGTTGAGATTAAGCGTTAAAAATCATTTATTTCAGAAATTACTTCAGACCTCCGTCTTGACATCACATTAAAAATTATGTGATCCGGTGACTACGCGGGCCACACAATAACATCGGTTTTATTGCGTTCAAATCGCCTATTTGCAAGTTATATATGTATGTGGTTTAGATCATTGTTCTGCTGAGGGACCCATTAAAGAAATATTGCATGTTCTACATATGGAAGCATAATATTTGGTAGTATTTCTATACATTGGACAGGGTTCATGGTAGTTCTCAACCAATGTACATATATGAGGCGTTTACAATCAAATATTCACTAAAGGCCGTGCTAGACTACACAGTGTGTAATTTTTTAAGTCATGGCAAAATAACCATATACGGACATCACTACGTGATAAAAGACAGAAAAAAAAAGACCCCTGTCTCCCAGTTTTGCCCAAAGTCCTCCAGGTTTTTTTTATGGGCCTCCAAGAAAGTGAAATCAACGGTATAGAAATATGTGGTTTAACTGAACATACTTCAAAAATGACCCATATATACATGTATGATTTGCGATTTTTGTCATTTTGTACGACAAAACCGAAAAGATATATGATTATAAAACTTTAAAAATTTTAAGTTTTTTTTCGAAAAATCGGCCTAGATCCAGTTATTTTATTGGAATGTCCAGTTAAACGCCAATTTAGATCTGGCAAGCCTAGTTACCATGGAGATAAAATTGTGCGACCGCGGCTGGTATTAACCGCTTACCTCGAACAAATTTTACATCAAAATGCAGTGTACATATGAATTACAAATGAGTGGGATGTAAGGTGGTTTACTGGGTTTTCAGATTTTGATATACCCAAGGGTAATAGTCAGTAATGATGGTGGATACATGCGATAATTTGATTCATACGACTTGATAATATATTATTGTATGTTCTATATGTCTGATATTTGTTGTTGGTCTCAACATCTAATACGTTTAATAATTTTTTTGAGGATAGTGACCATTGTTTAGCAATGTTTGCAATTTATTCCCTAGTAAATAATCGCATCTGCTATTCGTGACTATCGTACAATTACTAATTATTGAGCCTGTTTTTTTATTCCCTGCTAAACTAATTTTTCGACCACTTTGTATGGGGAGCGAAGCGATATTAAGCGGCTCCCCATACAAAGTCGTCGAAAAATTAGTTTAGCAGGGAATAAAAAAATATGCTCATTATTATCGTTGTTAATTATTTACGATCAGTATTATTATTATTAATTTGATTACTATTATGATTGATGTTTATTGGATATTGATGTGGGTATTATTAGTATCATTAGTAATGTGTATCACTTTAATCAATATCCCTGTAGATACTAAAAGTATCGTTACTATTATTAGTACCAGAAACATTACGATTAACTATATCATTATTACATTGATATTGTCATCATCGTCATTAAATTATTGTCAATCTCATTATTATTATAATATTAGTTTGGGTATTCCCATTAAAGATAACCATACGTCTTAAAGACGTATGCTAGTTTGAAGTCTAATTAGTAAATGTTCCAAAATATGTTAAACTAACATTTTTTTCAAATTAATAAAATTAAGTCTTGCTCTATAAAAAAATGCTATCTAAAGAACAGCCCTCAAATTCTAAACTGCAAAACCTACGAACAGTATGCCCTATAAAAATCAAAGAAATAAATAAATGTTTATTTGTCATACGTCTCAGAGACGTAAGTTATCTCATTAGGGTTAAACATATTTAGTAATCTTTGAGATTGGATAGTTATTGGACATTATAAGGAAGTTGCCAATTGTTATAGCCCATTATTAGGTTTTTCAATATTACTAAATTGTTTGATAGATTTTGTTTTTTATTTTTCTATTTGTTTTCATCAATGATATAATTAGGATACACATACCCCGTCAGAACGATGAGCTAAGGGGGTGCGGGAGGTGCGCAGGATGTGGTGTTTGATATGAATGCACAGACGATGAATTTATTCTGGCAAACACGCCTACTAACTGTGGGGAACCATATGTTTGAGTAATGCAAAGTTTTTTTTTGTCAATCATTGTTGTACGAAGTTTTCGCGATTTGCAAGGGGAAGAGAAGATTTTTTTTTTGAATACGAACAACTTGTTCACTCGATAAAGGGGTCGATTTTAATTTTTAATGTCTCATCATCACAAAATGTGGGCTATTCTCATGAAACGATTTACCACCGAATGAGTTTTTCCTGCTTAGGAGACATAATTTTTAACTTTGAGCCAGGGTAGAATGGACGTTATTACATTCTTGTATGAAAGTTATCTCTACTTAATAAATTTCTTCACACTTGAACTCGACTGTGCGTGAAGGTTACACTTGTCATTGATTATTATTATTCCCACATAATTTGCATTTAATTTGGCCATTTAATTAGTATTTTTGACCCGGGAGTGGACGACTTGTATTTAGTGACGGTGATTGTGGTCAGAGCAATGAAACACAGTTAAAAAGGCGTTGTTGCATGTTTTCTGTCGCGACATAATGAGGGGAAATGTTGATGCCGGTTTATGGATTCTCACTCCACAATTACACACTCGCCCATGGAAAGATATTTGACATTTATGTGTTTTCCCTTTTTAATCTGGTAAATTTTCACACCCAGTAAAACATAATCGAGAAGATGGATTCAAAACGCGACCCGTGAATGATAGGAAAGTTTATTTAGGTTTTGTACACCACATCACAATTGAAAACACGTTTATACCCGCGCCACATGATGAAAACTGAAACGAGAATGATGTAAATGGAGAAGATGGAGATGGGGAACAGTTGTATTGGTACAGAGATGGGAAAATTGAAAAGTGATTCTCCGTGTTATCTGGCAACGATCGATATGAACCTACAGTGCGATATACACATGGGAGTTACGGACACATGGAATATTTTGTGATATAAATTTGGGGTAAGAAAAGTACTCAAGTACAAAACATAAGATGATATGGACAATTTTCATACAAATAGGGGTTGTTTTTTACCGGTTTATCCGGGGTTGTTGCCACTAAGATTTGTCAGGTTTGGTTTTCCAATACTTAGTACATATTTTTGATATATTTATTGTACACTAGGAACACATATTGGGCATTATCTATATATTACATCAGTAACTGTTTTTGGGGTTGCAGGCGATTGATAAGTATTTGATATTTACTATCTGAGTTTTATTCTTTATTGATGGTTGTGCATCGATTGGTGTTTTCACATATTATTTATAGTGTATCTATCCAGTATTTTTATTAGTTATATGACAGGTGTGTAATGGTTGATACATACTATCTACTACTCATTATTATCTCTTACAATTATTTATCATGTAGGAATTAGTATTTACTGTTTATTAATATTACTGCTTAGTGGTTAATACAAGATATCCCCCGATTATGTATTTGTTGGTAACTACGTAGAATTCATTAATTACGATTCATTACTTATTATTCACCACATATTACCTATTAAGTTGTATATATTTGTTAGTATTTATATTTGTTAATATTTAAGTAATGTCTCATTATCCAATATTTACTAGTGTTCTCTACTTATCAGTTATTGTGTAATATTTATCAATTATAGATTTATTAATCGTTACTACTATATAGTATTAGTTAGATATTCGCCCTTATTCCCGTTGTCGTCGTCGACGTCAATACAATATCGACACCATTTTTACTGGCGACTTGAAGGCATTTGGACAACAAAAATTTTGCGTAATGTTTTAAGAGGGTTGTTTTTGGATCATAGACACCAAAAATGTTGTTGTTGTCGATGTGACAATACATTTATAACGTTCTAAAGTTGGCAAAAATCTGATGACGACGACAACGGGAATAAGGCCGATTAATTATTATAAAAAAGGGTATATTAGTCATCGAACAGTTGTCCATGGGTTATTGTGTCTTGCTCAATATGATTCGGATCGGGACAGTTGTCCGATTAGAACCAACGTGAACCGGCTCAATGTGATCCAATCTGATTCAACCCGATTTGGTTTGATTCATCGGTTCAGCCCAATCCAGTTAGACGCATTTTCCCTGTTGTAGTATTTTGCAATGACACTGGGGCCAACTGAACACAGGTTGAGAATATTGTGGTGGACATGAGATCGATTCAGGTCAATTCTATTTAGGCCTGACTTGATTATTCTGTGTGTGTCAGTTTGACGAAACTTGATCTGTCTATACCAGTGATGCCCAAACACTTGTTGAAACAACGAAGCCTAATCGTTTTTCACACACACACACAACCCGAACGTAAATAAAAAGAAAAAGAGAAACCAAAAAAATAGTTTAGTTGGAGTAAGTCGATGACGCTTTGTTTGATAAAATATGTACACTGACAAGATGTTACAACAACCAATGATATTTTGATAATGTAATATACAAATTTAATAAAGACAAGCTTATTATAATTTGTTTTTAATTGTATTTATTTTTATTCATTATGTGGTATTTTGGTTGGGAAAAATCATACTTATTTAGCTTGAATGTTTTTAATGAAGCAGAGTGTCTTGTTTGTAACCAAAAATTTAAAGATAAATATGCTTCCACTTTAAGGCGGCACTATAACAATAGTCATTCAGTTACTGGAATGGACAGAGATCTGTTAATATCAACAATAAGTTAAGAAATTAAAAATCTCTGAACTATAACTGTTTATATTAAAAACAATTACATCGCAGATATTTTGAATTTTGTTGTATTTTGTAAGATTTAATATAAAATAATTGTTTTTTGCTTTTTTAATTTATTTATCAATATTTATAAAATTATTATATATATTTGTTTTCCCAGTAAATTATTGGCAAATAACTCATGTGTCTATTTTCTTAAAAAACATTTTTTATTACCTATTAATTTCCTCTTATGTTTATGTTTAAAACAATACGAGTACAACATTGTTAACAAACAAAACAAAACAAAAAACAAACAAAACGAAGTGATTTTGTTCAGTGCAAACGAATCAATACAATCTCATTTTTTGTAAAATAACTAATACATTCTCATTTCTCTTTGTGGGCACCGCTGGTCTATACTGACTAACACGGTGTCATTCAGTTCAATCCGATTTGATTGGTTGGATCAACCAATATCCATTTTATCTGGTTCTTTTTTCGCTTTGATTGATCATTTTCAACTCAACTCACTTCAGTTCGGTGGTTGTTTAGATGTGTGTTTGTCCACCATCTTGACGCATATGTCACCACAGACGGACTGATGTGGGAAAATTATGCATGAGTGAATGTGTGTTCAGAAAAAAACACACAAGAAATTCTCTTTTATGCCAAAGCAAGGGATAGGGGTAGCAATACGCATGATGGCTGTTGCTTGTTCGGATATGTTGGACAGACACAGGAATGTGGCACACACGCATCCGTGAGAGACAAGGAATGAGTGTGGGACTAAAGCTGAAGAGAGATCAACACATAGTGGATGCTGTATGGTAATGAGTCTTTAGTACCTACTAGTTATTATTGAATGTTTTATACTATTTATTTAGTAATTGTGCAGTATTCGCGATATACTGTGGATCATCCATCTGTCATCAAACACTGTGTATCATCTAGTGCTCATTATCTGTTATTTAATATTTATTATATTTACAAGTTAAAGGATATTATCCATAAGTGTTATGTATTTACTAGTAACCGCATAGTTTAGTAATTAGTGTTCATTATTGGGTATTCATATCATACGATGTAATGTCCATTATGTATTGTTAGTTATATGTATTAACTTAATAGTCATGGTTTTCTGATTCTATTATTAAGACTCATTATCTATTAGATAATAGTATTTATTTATTAATTGGAAAAGATATATGTATATCAATTAGCGAATCATTGGGTACTACTGTTATGTATGATTGATGGGTATTGACTATTTTGGGATGTATATTACGGTGCGTTTACACGAGACAGTTTGAGGCAAGATAGTTGAGAATATGTATTAGTTGTCACAAACAGAAAAATTGTTTGAGTGACGTACGCGTCCAGCCAGTGATAAATACAGTACAGTTTTAAGCAAACGCCAACAATGTCGTTTCGTTAAATTTCGTGCTTTTTTCTTCGCTCTTTTGTCATTGTGTTTTGCCTTACTTCTCCAAATTATAATGAAACTGATGTACTCTGCAAAATTAGACATGTATTCATGTTTATATGTATGTTTGTATTGTCAAATAATATTTCAATAAAAGCTACCAAAATTTTCAAATACAAATATATTTCCCAATTTGTAAGGTCGTTTGCGATGTTTTGCTTTTTTCTCAAATTACTACGAAACTTCACCGATCTGGCCCGTGCCTGAACTAGTAGAGGTGGACGCAGTGGGATTTATTGTAATTGTGAACACCAACAACAGGCATTTAATTTTTTGTTTCATGACTCTTACCGTCAAATTCAACACAAATATATATGAACATACACAGTAAACAAAAAAGTACAAAAACAATATACACTGAATTGGACAGATGGGGTCATAAGAAAGCAAAATCAGTTGTTCTAGTTCAGCCATTAACTGACCGCTTATGTCAAATCTCTTGCCGAAGTTACTGTCGTTGAAAAATCAGAGACAGTGGCGAGGCAAGTGAGAGAAGTGTAAGTGTGGTAGTAAAAATGTGTGAATGTATTGCTACTGTCGGAGCAAAACTGTCCCGTGTAAACGTCAGGTTAGTCACCAGATATTAACCATTATTGGATAGGCCTTAGTTAATATATCAGTCAATTCAATCCAATATGGAGTGATGTAGTCCAAGTACTCAGCTGGTGTCAATTCGATATGTTCCTATTTGATTTGATCTGATTCATCGACTCAACTCGGTTCAATTCAGCACATTTTAATATAATCGTATTATTATTACCACTTGAACCAATACAATACAATTTCCATATAAATTATTTCAGGCTAAATATCGATTCGATTCAACCCAGTTTGATCCAAATCCAGTTACTCAACCCAATTCAAAAAAATCGATTCGTTATAATAATTAAGACCAGTCTAACTCAGTCCAATATATGTTAGGGGCAATTATTTTTTAGTCTGGTTCAACCCAACTCATTTCTCGTCAACCCTAGTAATCAACTCGAATAGATCCGCATTAGTGCAGTTCGATTAGATCAAGTAATACAATTCAAATAAGTGCAGATCGATCCAACAATAGTTCAACCGGAGTTAACTCAGTACAATCCGAACTTTGATTCAGTTCATATCAACCTAACTCTAATATATTATATTTCTTACAGGTTGATTAAGCCCAGCCAGTGTTTTCGACACGACTTGGTTCAATACAGGTCAGTTGAGCCCAGTTGGTTTAACCAAAGTCAATCCTATACGGTCTTACGCAATTATTATATTCAAGTCTATTGACCCAACTCGACCTGACTTTATTGTTCTGAACTGGGTTAATTTAGTTCAATGAAATCCAATTCAGATACATGATTCAACTGGTACAGGATCAGGTGAATCTGAATATGCTAGTGAATTCTGCTCTTCTCAGTTCATGCCGACATATCTGATCAACTGCGAGTTGACCCATTTCAAATCAGGGATTGGATGTGTGTGTTTTTGTCCATAGTTTAGATGTTAACGTGGCCACGGACAGACTGGCACACAGAAATGCACATGGATGTCTGTGTGAGGTCGAGAAATCAAGAAAACAGATAAGAAATACAAGAAAAATGCTTGTTTATCAGAAGAATAGGATAAAGGTGCATACCTATAATGTTTCAATGGGATGGACAGACACAAAAATGAGGCACACACACTACGGCCAATAAAACCAGAAAATGGTCAAGAAACAATCGACCAGACCGGTTCTCTGAGAATGCTTTCTGGACAAATCGACACAATGGAGACAACGAAAACTATATGGATAACACAGGATCAATATACTTGTTGATAAACACACTCTTTAGTGAGAGGACTACAAGTATACTAAATATCAGCACTGTTGGAAGAAACTCTTGGAAACACCTGATGAAAATGAGGATGATCCGCACGTTCAACAACATCCATGCCGGGGTGAGATAAAAAAGTCAAATACATAGAGCATCCGATCGTATTTTGCAGGTGGATGGAGTACCTGCACACAAAAAGGATTCGACGACACAACGGAATTCAGGAAAGGGTTGATACCTAGAAAAGTATAAAGGTTATATTACAGTAGCTTTGTTTCTTTGTGTGCCTAAATGGAATAAGTAATACAGCATTCACATTGGCATCGATTTTGTTAATTTTCCCACTTTTGTTGATTTTAACCACAAATCAAGAAAAGTTTTGACAGACGTTTTGACAGACGACAAATCGGGTATTTTTTCTAATTTGTCTGAGAATCAGGAAAAAATGCTTGATTTGCTTTAGAGCAGGGGTGCCCAAAACCTTCTTATGAAAGCGAAAACACCGATACGTATACACTTTATTAACACATACAAGGAAAAACAAAAATATTTCATTACGTACACTGGTAAAAAAATTGAATTTCATTTTCACAAAATTTATATGTAGCGAATATAAAACAATAATTCATTATGGACACAAAATATGTCTGTAGCCAATATAAAAAAAAAATAATTCAATAAAATAATAATATAATTCATTGTTCGGTTCGAGTAAAATTTCCGTAACGTCGAGATGAAAATAAACTTTGGAAAATCGTTAAATTTATATTTCACCTTGGCTCAGGCAGGGGGTACAAATTCCCTCTGTACCTTAAGTCGATGTGTGGCAAAATCAGTAAAATCGCGCGATTGTTTTAAAATAATTTTTGATATTTTAACGAAAATAGGTCCTCATATTATGTTGAAAGTTTGATAACAAAATTTTAACTTTTTATATCCCCGGTCTTTCAAGGGCTACTAAGCCGTATTATACCCTGAGAGAAAGCCTGAAATCTTCTCTATTACCTGTGTGTAGAAAAAAATGTAGCAATGTAGCAAAATGTAGTAAGTCGTCGTCGACAGCTAACGTAGACGTCTTGCGTCCCCTTGTTAATTTTGGCACCTCTGAAGTCGTGTCAACAGCAGACGACGAGTATTTGGTACCCGCAATGGCGTTTTTACACACACGTTGAGTCGACTCGACTTGTTTTTGGTCCGCTTTTTCTACACGACTTGCAACGCCTTGATGCAAACAGTTGTGTTTTGATTGATTTTTTTTCTTCATTTTCGGCTCAATAGTATCAAGCAAGTATTTAAATGCTGCTTTATTGATCCGAAAATGGTTTTAATACTTGTAGATAAATGACATATTTATTGAATGGCATGCATCATGGCCCCAAATAAATAATCATAAAACTTACTTGATATCTGGTAGGTTAAATATATCTGACCTTTGCCTTATAATTTTTCTTTGTATGCGAAGACATTTTTTCTGTTCTTCATCACTAGAACTTGAACTTAGATCAAGAAAAAAATACATTCTAGCAAACAAATTGAAGAAAATTTTCTTTACATGTTAGGGATTACACTTTTTGGTAGTAAATTATCGATACGTAGGCGCCACTGGCCGCGGCGTCTGACCAGGTACCGAATTTCGACGTCTTACAGGGTAGGTATCTCCTTGCAAACGTTTGTTGTTGCTTCTCCTGCTCCCGGTTGTTCTTCTGCTGCCATTCTAAAGGCTATGGTGTACATTTTCACTTATTTTGATTATTAATTAAGTTTTATTTTCTTAAAATGATTTGCATTTAACAACCAAAACCAAACGTCATAAAGCAAAACAGCTGACTTCGAAAACTCGCAATTCTCTCTCCCTTATTATTCTATTCCCCGTCTATTTAGAATAGGAGGATTTTATTCCCGGGAAAAATTAAGTCCCAGGGAACTCATTTCCCTGGGAATATTTAGAATTGGGCTGAACATGTTTTAATTGTTGGAGTAAGACGTATAATAGACAAACCTTTTTTCCACAAATTGCTAAACGCTCCAATATCATATCTAGAACATATATAAACACTTGAATTAATTACCGGGGCGCAGCAACATTACGAGTTACCTTACCTTTCATTTGGCTACCAACTCTTCTCTGTCCGGCTCAAAACCTTTTCCATGAGTGAACCGCTAACTGCATTCTCTCCTACTTCTAGTAATTACAATGACCGGACTCTAACCGGATACAAATATTCTCGACACCCATCAAACAAAATTTGAACAAAAAATATAACTACGTGTAACTTCAATAATTTCATACAATTACTCACGATTTTTTCTCACATTTGTAACTACCGCACCTTTTGTAATCACTTTGAATAACTTTAAACTCACCTTTGTTTACTATTTTATTCCTTCACATTTGGTTCGCTGTTCGCCCATTTTCCCTCCATTCTACTCCATGTCTCTATCACAAATATTACTCTATGATGTAAACAAACCAAATCAGCTGTGCTTATGCGTTCACCATCTTGTATCAAACCTGAAAGCAATTTACATATTTATGTATGTGTCTGCATTGCTTATAGGGTATGTATGTATTTATGTCTGTACAGTGAGTGTCAATATAAAGTATACACGTCTCTTTTCCGAATCGTCACATTTATTTTTCTTGTTTCTAGTTCTTATATTTTTAACGTTGCTCTTTTTTAAAACAATATTTAATACTCTCCAAGTTAAAAAAAGCTAAAATTTGTTAATTTTTCTTATACCTGCTTGTATCTATTTCGCTCTCTTTGGATTAAGTGCGTATGAAATATTTCTCTTTTGGATAACGATGGAATAGGTATGAGAGAGTGAAAGTACCAAGTACCAAAAATACTTGTATGATTATATACACAACAAATAGATGCAGTGCATCAATAAAGTAAGTATGCATGTCGCCCAACAAAAAATAAACAATTAAAAATGTTAGAAAATCTATAGTGAAATGAAAACAAGTATATTTTAAAAACTATATTTTAGAAAATTCATTTATGTAAAAAAAATAATGCCTAAATTCACTTTCTTATAATTATTCGAACTTCAACAAAGATATTTAAAAAAACATATCAGAAAAGTATGTATGCAAAACCAATTTAGTATAGGCAAATTCTTATTTTCTTTATGTTTTAAAACAGCTTTTAGTCTGGATTTCATTGAGTTCACCAAGTTCATGGTCACTCTAGGCGGTATGTTCTCCCACTCTTCCAAAAGACTTTTTTTTTAAATCATCCTTGTTTCTAATATGACGCTTCCTTATCTGACGGCCGAGGTAGTCCTACAAATGCTCAATAGGGTTAATATCAGGAGACTGAGGCGGTGTTTTAAGTTGATTTTTTACTTTATATAGTAGCCACTCCTTGACAATAATTGCAGTGTGCTTAGGGTCGTTGTCCTGTTGGAAGACGAACGACTCCCCACTTTGCACTTTGGTGTAAATTGTTTTTTAAAATGTCCAAGTAGCGGTATCGATCCATTATACCTTCAATAAATACTAGGTTGCCTACCCCAGAGGCTGCCGTACAACCCCAGACAAGCACAGATCCACCACCATGTTTGACTGCCCACACCATATTCTGCGGTTCAAGTTCAGAATTCACTTTTCGCCATACTTTTGCGCGTCCGTCTGATCCGTGGATGTTAAATTTACTTTCATCGGAAAAAATGACTGTGCTCCAGAAGCTTTCATCAGCCGTTTCTTACTGTTTCGCGAATGAAAGTCTTTTATTGCGGCTGACCGCGTTAATAAATGGTTTCTTACGCATGTTGCGTCCATGGTAACCGGCTGTGCGCAGAACATGACGAATTGTTTCAGGATTGCAAGCTTTTCCCACCTCATTTTCAATTTCAGATTGTATTTTTGGTGCTGATTTTTTAGCATTTTCCTGCACCTTGCGTACAATGATGCGTTTTTCGGCAGGAGTAAATATGCTCGGCCGTCCGGATCTTGGCTTAGGCTTGGTGCTTCCCTCTTTCTTGTATTTGTCTATAACCTTTTGTAATGTTGCGTGGCTTTTTCCAACTATTTCTGCTATTTTTCTTTGAGAATTGTGCTCCTTACACAGTTTTATAATCAAATCTCTCAAATCTTGAGACAATTCTTTTCCACGAGGAGCCATTATGATTATAATGTATTTTTAATATTTGACCTGATGCGAAATAGCAAAAAAAACTATTTGTATGTTTTGCATACAAACTTTATTGTTGACATTTTTATACCTATCAAAGAACATGTGCTGGAGAAACTAACGGTAATTCTGAAAACAGTTTATTTGGCAGTCGGTCGATAGTCGACATAGTAAACAACAAAACAGAAAAGAAAAACAAACATTTGCATGTAGGGTGCGTGAACAATTTTAAGTTAAAATTTTGCATACCAGGTGCATACATATTTTATTGATTCACTGTATGTATATCGATATTCTTGATATCTGTGCTTGGAATATGTGGACGTGACGCTGCAAGCATAAAGAAATAAGCAATAACAAGAAAACACTTTATATAATGCATTTAAATATTTAATTTATTAAAAAAATATAAACATAACAAAACCAAGTTCTGAAACAACTTAATAAAATTAAACATTAATCCACATATTAACAAATAAATAAAAAATTAATACAAATAAAAAAAAAACAAATAACTTTCAAGTTTTGCCATAGATAAAACTTACACCATCACTTTTTGTAAACAGAATGGAAAAAGTAAGAGAACATCATCCATATAAGAATATCATTACACGCATAGAAAAAACACGTTCCTCCCAAACGAAATCTCAGATAACTGAAGTTCGTTTGGGGACTGTAGTAAGGGAGAAACAAACTTCTGTTAAACCATCCATGTTATTTCCTTTGGGAGAACCGAAAAATGTTTGCAGCAAACGAGTTATGAAAAACATAAGCCGAAAAAACGTTTGCGAGAAACTAAAAACGGTTCCGCCCCCTGTTCTTTCGGTTACAGCAACCGAGTTGTAGTTGATCCTAACTAAAAAACGTTTGCGAGAACTGAAAAACGTTTGCGCTAAACGAGTTATGAAAAATTAAAGCTGAAAAAACGTTTGTGCTAAACGAAAAACGGTTCCACCAACTGTTCTTTCGGTTACAGCAACCGAGTTGTAGTTGTAGTTACTCTACTCAGTACAACATTACTTGTACATTAAAATTTATATTTATGGTTTCCATAAGCTCTTTTTTGTGAAAATTTCCAACTTTTATGATTTTGGTTTTACACATAAAGTTTGTTTTAAAAAAAGTTGGAATTTTTGTCTATCTTTTCAGTGTCTACTCACACGTCCTTCTCGCCTTGCATTCAAATAACAACTAAAAGCGCAGCAAACTACAACGCGTCAGTTGTCCATCCAAGATACATATATTGACAAGGCAAAAGCCTTTTATGTGTATGCGTGAGTGTGTATGCCAAACGAGTGGACTTTTTATACAGTCGACAGAATGAGAGAAATTTACGCTCTTCGTAATCTGTGCTCTCAATAGAAAAATGGCTAATTTCAGTTATCGCAAACGGTTTTTAACTTGCGACAAATGTAATTTTGTACGCGTTTATTGCAAACGAGATCTCGTTTGCAACAACATGATACACATTTGCGATATTTGGGTTTATTTCGGAGAACTACATAAACGGTTGCCATTAATAAATTAATACAAATCAATCAAAGTATTTAAAAAAGAGGTACAACCGTTACTTCACTGAGTGGAACAGATAAAGAGAAAAAAAGCTTCCACTACAATGAGAGTCAGAGAAAGAGACGATACGCTCTCTACTCAATCCAAGACGCATGAGCACATCTTTTGTTCTACTTTTTTTGTTGTATTTGTACCGATAATATCAGGTTCAGGTTACTTGTTTTATCTGTTTGTACATGTAAAATGAATGTTCACACTTGTGGACTAGATGAACTAGTTCACACTCTTCCTCTCTTTTGTTTCAGTAGTTCACTTATTTCAGCAGTTTTTTGTATTTCAGTCGAGCAGTTTCCTCCGCCATTTTCTAGTTCATGCTTTTTGTCTCACTCAATCTCCACAAAGGTTGAGAATGTTGCAATCTTTGTGGAATATACATATGTATGTAACATACTTCTACACAATAACTACAGCGCTAATCACATTTGTTCCAAAATATAAAAAAATACGGAAACACCAATAACCCTCCCATTAAGCCGATCTTCAATAGGGCGATTTAGTATAAATTAATATCACAGTATCCAAAGCACTTTAGAAATCTGCAAAAATCAGACAATTTTCGCGATTATTCGCTCCGATTGAACTAAAACTACAAGTTGAATTGAAATGAGCTCTTTAGTTCACAGCTCATGTGAACTGTTAAGCTGAAATGATACAATAAACTAGAGAACTAAATGAATGAACTAGTTCATTCTGTTGAGCTGAACTAAAGAGATCGCTCACTTCAATGAACTAAAATTCCCAACTCTGCTTTTCAGTGACGAAAGCAAATTGGAAATGTTAGGCAAAAAAAGCTGTCAAAATTTGGAGAAGCAAAAGCGAGGCATTTGCAGAAAAAAAAATTTATTCCTACCGTTAAGTATGGTGGTGGCTCGGTAATTGTGTGTATGGCCGCGAGTGGAGTCGGAAACTTAGTGTTCAAAGAGGGGACTATGAACAAGGACGATTACCTTAAGATTTTAAGGGATAATTTGGCACCTAGTGTTGAAAAGTTAGGCTTGGCTCGTTCTTGGGTCTTCCAACGAGACAATTATCCAAAGCATACGGCTAAACTCGTAAAGGAATGGTTGCTGTACCGCACTCCAAAGTAGCTCGATCATCCCCCTCAGTCCCCTGATCAGAACCCTATAGAAAATTTGTGAGAACATCAACCAACAAATCCGGAAACGAACCATTACCAGTAAAGATATGCTAAAATCAGTTTTGGTCGAGGAGTGGCAAAATATTTCATCTGAAGCTACTACTAACCTTGTGAATTCTATGCCTAGACGCTTACACTGAAAGAAAAACGCTTCGTCGCATGGATGAAACATTTTCGTTAATGTTTTTACGTTGTTATAGTGAAAAGTGGCGTATATCCGACAATTTGGTAGTCGCTGCGACGAAAAATTTCATACTTGACTCCTTTGACAATTTCTCATTTCGTTGCTGCAACAACTTACTTGTTGTTCCTGCAACAATTTTATTTAATTTGAATTTTGTAGAAAAATGGGTTCAAAATTAAAAAAAGAAGTGCATGAGATTTAAACTGTTGATATTTGGTGTATCTCTTACTTTTTATTGATTATTTTTATTATTTATTTATTTTGGAGATTTGCCAACATTTAAGGTTGACGAAACAATTTCGTTCTTGTAACGAAACTAATTTTTATGATGGTATAGAGAGTGTAGCAGTCGAAAAAATGAGCAAGCGTATAAAAGAGGCCAGCAAGAGAAAATGGTGAGCGTGAGTGGTGGGTCACGTACACATCTTAAATCAGTTCCATTGCAACAATCGAAAGTGGTAGACATATTTCTCCGCCGGAATAATTTAAATAAATTTGTTAAAACAGACTAGTTATACTTAGTAATAACCTTTTATTGTGAAAACTAAATTATGTGAATTTATGTGTTTGCTGTGATCGTTTGTGTAACTTGCGAATCTATAAATCAAATAGATAAATAAACAATGCAAGGAGCAACACGACAGGAAAGGCAGTGACGCATCGATAGCAAAAAAAAACTACCCCGAAATATGAAACTGAACATTCGTGAGTGTGTACAAGTCGCAATAAAATGTTCGTCTTTTAATCATCCCAGCGGACCAGCCAACGAGCCTTATGCGAGTGTCTCGCTTGTTGTTCACTATCAGACTTAGAAATGATAGTTTACCGGACCAAAAAAGAGGGAGAAACATTGTTGCCGTTTTGTCGCATGCCCACATGGTAGAAATATAATGGTAGATGCAGTACGACAACAAATACAACAAGCCAAAAACAACAGACATTTTGTTTTTGCTCAGTGTCTGTCAAGTCAGCTGATAGAAAAATGATGAAAATGTAAATAAATTTGCAAAAAGTGCCATTTAGAAAATGATTGAGTGTTATTTGATATATTGAAAGTGTTTAAGTGGGAAAATTAAAACGTTTCTATGTAATTTTTGCAGAGAAATATTTCAAAACCAGCATTTGCTGGCGAACGGGGCTTGCAGACAAACAAACGTAAACAAACTTTGACATAAGAGAAAAACTTACTCACACTCAGTCCAGAAAAAAGTTCAAATCAGCTGGGCTAGTGCTGCTACCATTTCTTTGTACCATGCATGCCCAACAGAATAAAACGTACAGGCACACAACAACAAAGTTATGGTAAATAGATTTTTTTTGTGTTCTGGCGTCGCTTATGCGTTTCTACGAATTGTGCAGGCTCCACGACACAACAACAAAGTTTGGGCAAAAGAATTTGTTTTTTTTGTGGTCTGGCGTCGATTATGCGTTTTTGTCTTCAGTTCGGTTTGTGATTTGGCGGTAGAAAGTTGTGTTGTTGAATATTAAACAGTGCAGTTTTGTATTTATCAATAATAAAATAAAAGTAATATAGTTTATTATATTTAAAAACAGTATATAATAAACAATATAAAAACACAAAGTAATAATAATATTTTTTAGGGGGAACAAAATGGGTAAAAAACATAAAATTATCGCTAAAACAATTTTTTTTTGTACAGTTTATGATATCGTAACCGAGTCAGCTTTTAGATTACTTACGAGTCGCAAACAATATTTTAATTAATTCATTTTTAATATTAAACTTTTATCACATAAAATATCTTTTCCGACTCGTTGGCAATCTCAAAAATGTCTCGCAAGAGATATTACAAAAACCTCGCAAACGATTCTTTTGCAAGACTTCGTAAACGAAACTCTTACTGCCACAAACTGAGCGACTAGTGATTCATTTTCCGATCATTTCCGGATCTGTTTTCGGGCTTTCTGCCCGCAAAAGTTTCGCGTAGCTATCGTTTGTGATATCGAATACGAAATTTTGGTCCGCTGGGATAATTCGGTCGCGCCTATTTCGTTGTGTTGGTATTTGGATTCAGAAAAAAACGAAAGCATACATACATTTGTGTGGGCAGTCGAAGCCAATGAAAACGAAGAAGTCAAAGATACAAAGTGTTTCATGTACGACGAACATAAAAAATAACAATTAAACGTACTGTCAATGAATCCAATCGAAATTTGATTGAAAGAGCACTGGCTTAATGAAGGGGAGATTTGGCGCTATAATTGATAATATCAAAACCCTCAACACAACAACAATTGCACGATTTAACAAAACAATGATGTGGTTCTAGTATGTTAAAGGAGTAGCGCATAGGGAAGTAGAGATTATGTTCATGGTAAGTACAGATATAGATATGTACAAATCTTAAATAGAAATTTTAACAATAAATTCCTCTTATATGTTTTTAATTGCACGACCTGACTATGACGGCCACAATAACACTCAACTCCTCGACTACCACAATCTTCTCCAGACGAGTGCTTCAACATGGAAAACAAAAATTCAAAAAACAAAAAACATCATCAAAACACCTGCAATGTAATACTAACAGTATATTTA
Source organism: Phaonia tiefii (assembly GCA_963931995.1). Lineage (NCBI taxonomy): Eukaryota > Metazoa > Arthropoda > Insecta > Diptera > Muscidae > Phaonia > Phaonia tiefii. The sequence continues at coordinate 38,431,230 of OZ008370.1, read as the reverse complement.
TGTACAATTGCTAATAAATAATTTCAAACACACTTCAACACATTCATTGCAGCAATGAAACAAAATCATTGTTGTAATGAAACATATTCATTACAACAATGACACAAATTAGTTGCACTAATGAACAAATTCATAGCAGCAATGAACAAATTCATTGCAACAAATGAAGCAAATTCCTTGCAAGAACGATACCTATTCATTGCATCATTGAAACAAATTCACTGCAGCAACGAAACAAATTCGTTGCAACAATGAAGCAAATTCATTGCAGCAACAACCATACTTTCACCGCAGTAATGAACATTTTGCAGTTGATGAACACATTTTCATAGCGGGAATGCAACGTTACGTTAGCTCACTTTCGATGACAAAAGTTGTGGGGGTGATGAACATTTTCATCCGTGTGACGATGCTTTTCCGTTCAGTGGCAAGCAAAAAAGCAAAAGGAAATCAGACGAAATAGTGAGATAATTATTTTTATAAAATATATATTTTTGTATAAATAAAATAAATGGTTTCCCATTACATCCCATGAAGGGACTGGGGAGAACTTCTCACAATCACTGAGCTGTGCGCTTTCCAGTTTTCACTCACTGATTGGGACCTACAGTTTTACACCGATTCCGAACGGTAATTTGAGAAGCTTTTTAATGGCTAGATACTCGATAGTGTCGCCGTCACTATGCGAGGTGACCGCCGCCGAAAGAAATTTTTTTTTGAAGGTGGTCAGAGCCGTGTTCGAACCCAGGATCTCATGTACAAGAGCCGCGCACACTAACCATTGCACCACCGACGGCCACAATAGTTTTGTATACTTAATATTAATATGAAGTTTATTTTGTTTTTAATGCTGACCAAAATATGTTGTAATTTTGCTTTCATTCTTTTGTTAAATTCGAGACTATTTAATATTGTTTTAAAATATGCATTATTTAAAAACAAATAAGAGTTAAATATTCGTAAAATAAATATCAAAATTAAAAATAAAACTTGTATACTTTATATTGGTACTGACTGTATATGAGACAAACAAGTGTGTGTTAGGAATGTATGCATTGATGTTAACCCTGCACCGTCATCCTTCGCCAAAACGACGACGCGCGATTATATTTTCGAGCTTAAATATGTTTTGTCGTGTGGTTTGACCTGATTTTTCGTGTAGCGTTAGTCGTTTGTGAACTCATTTTTGGTTGAACATTAGTTAAAAATGACCTAAATAAACTCCAACAATGCGAGAACGTATGACGAAAAGAAGAACATGGTGGAAAAAACTGTATGTTCTTGTTGTTGGAATTATAGGCCTTTCAGTGTATGTTGATACTTAGGGATCTTCGATCGATACTAATTCGCACATGTAAATTGCAAAATATAGTTTGTATATATACGATTGATTATAAAGCGATGGTATCAATTCAGGCACAGTAGTTAGGCATCTGATGATGAACTTGCTTAACTGAATTGTCTATTATTTCCAACAAAAACCAACCATTTTTCAGTTAGAAAAATGTTACTGACTTGTAAGCTTGTAGTATGAAATTCTCATACATTAACCAAGAAGAATCAAAATCGGTCATAACAATTCAAATAAACATTAATTTTGGTTCCCATTTTTACTCACAATATTATTTATAGCGTCTTGGAGTAGGTTGTAGTCAAAATGATGAAGGATGACGTTACTACTTACTAAAACCCGGAGCGGTCAGGGACCTTACAAAAAATTGGTTTCCCATTACATCTCATGGAGGAATTGGAGTGACGTTCAGGGGTTAATCAAATAATAACTACAATTTGTTTTTGACAGAATATGTACCACAAAATATTCTACTGTACCGAAATTTTTAAAAACTGTGTCTTTTCATTACAACAGGTGTTTTTGGCCACTTATGCAAATCGCTGAATTTGAGGAAATAATCTCCCCAAACGAACTTGCCGCACGGAGAAGCAATAAATACGTTATTTACAACTTTCTACACAGAAAACAATAAAAATCAATTTCAATTAAAAAATTTGTTTATTTGATTAATTTTTTAATTGATTTTGGTGTAATCACGAAAATGATAATATTAATTAAAGGTATTTGTAAATTTGTCAAAAAAAAACTTCAATTAAAAAATTTGTAAATTTTATTAAAACATTTATTGATTTTTTTAAAAAATATTGATTAAGTATGTAATCAAGTTAATTCAAAAATTATTGATTTTTTTCGCGATGTTTATTAAGTTTTTAATTGAATCAATTAAACCCGTTATTCTCAGCTTTTCTAGCCAGATCTCTAAGGTCTTGTAAATTCCCGGGATCTGAGATTTGCGTTTACATTTCTCTTAACCCGCCAATGGTGACGTACTGGTCTGTGAGACCGGCTGTGTTCAAAAATTCGTATAACTTTATTCTACGTTATTGTTTTCTGTTGCGAATTCGAGTACCTGCAGCATTGGACATCCACCACCATCAGTTAATGACGAAGCTGCTAAGTGAGCACAACTTCTGTATTTTTTTTTCTAACCTGGTGTGTGAGACCGTGAGTCACCGTGTATGTAAGTAAAATAATCGCAACACTTTTGTATTATATTTTGGAAGGATACCAATTTTTGTTCATTTTATAAAAGTTCCTATTGTCGAAAGACGAATAAACATTATTTTCCTTAATGAATATGTGATTTTTTTATTTTTTTTTTGTTAATTTTAAAAAATGTATTGCTAAAACATTGTTATTTTTAATGCTTTATTTAAAAACATTTGTGAATTTTAATATTGAAATAAAAGAACTTAAAATGATTATATATCTTTGTTTTATTGTCAAAGTGCATAAATAAAAAAAAACAAATAATCAATATTCTTCGAGCTTGAGGTCAGATTTGCTGTTGTATTTATTTTCCTCGATATTTCGCTACTCCTTTGTGTAGCATTCTCAGGAGATATAAACAATATTCAACAATCAAAACAAAATAACAATTGTGAAAAAAATTATGTCAATTTAAAAATGTTCAAACAAATTTTCCCGCCTTTTTTCAAAAAAGTTACACAAACAAAAATAATGTTCGTAAACAGTTCATATAAATTAACCCAAAGAATTTTCAATGTTGGTGTAGTAATTATTTGTAGTATTTCTAACATATAACGACGTTTATAATTGTTTTCTTTATTTAAAACCGCTGTATCCTGAAAGTTTGGGTACTGATTTAAACTAGCACAATGGGATGTTAATGTTGTTTTCTGTGTAGAAATGTGCCTGTATTTCTGATCTGATTTGTGTGCTGCAATTCGTGTTTTTAGTATTTATTGCATTTATCCATTTTAGGGCACTCTTGTTTTACACGTTCAAAATGTCTAAGAAGGTGAGTCTTAAAGATTCTTTTCACGTGAAATTTTTGAGAACAATTTTCGTGTGAACAACTGTATGTGGCATATGGCGGCAAATTGTGTCTTTTCAAGTGCATAAAAAATGTTTAGGGAATCACATTTTCCATTGCAAACAAAACACTCAACGCAAGCACTAATTTCCAATAAAATTTATTCAAAAACACTTGCCAATTAAACACAATTACAAAACGCACCAAACAAGACAATTTAACACTATTATTCTTTAAGTAAAATAAAATCTTTCAATCAACAATAAACGAGTGTTGTATATCGAATAACTAGAGCCGTACGAAAAGTGACGACGACGGCTGCTGATTCAGACGCCACACATATTGCCTCCCAACGGCCCTGTACAATTCATCTTTCTGTAAAATACTTTATCACAACAATTTTTGTAAACAATTTTTTTATATTAAGGTTTGTTAAGAACATATCATGCATATTTATATTAATTCCAAGTTCTGTTGTAAACTCAAAAAATAAATTGTAAATATGATTAAAAATGTAATTGATTCAATTAATTTTTTAATAGAATTTTTTAAAAAAATGCACTTATATTTTTAATTGAAATTTACAGGCCAATATTTTTCTCTGTGTAGGGAAACATCGTTCCCCTACTGCTCGCATATACATACGTCGACAACTAAGTGCTTTTTGAAAAACTGTGTTGTCAACGAAAATTCATTTTGTGAATTTTCATATGGATTACTTCGAGCATCAGTTGGTAACAGAGTCCGATGAACATGGTGCACGATTTCATCAAACATGTGCACCCATTGAAGAACGCTACACAGGCAAGGATATTCATTCTCTTATAGCCGTCACATGCTGGGCATTGTGTGATAACGGTATAGAATTGCCAAGAGCTGAACGACAAATGTAATAAATAAATTCTTGCTTAATACCCAAACTTGTATTTATCTTTTTTGTTATAGATATTATGGGACCTATTCTGCATTGCAATCCAAGCGTAATTTCCCCGTAAGTGCAATTTTGGTGTTCTACATTCCGTTTCGTTTAAATTTCTTTCACTTGTGACTGAGTTTTGTAGTCTGCATTACAATCGTAACTGCGTTTTTCTATGCTGGTAATTACTTGACGGAGCGTCTTACAATTGTTGTGTTTGATGAAAACGTTAGTGAAAAAATCAAGTTTAAGTTGCAAAAAAAGGTATTGAGAAAAATGTAAGTGTAAAATACAATAAAACGTTTCATAAATTATATTTCTTAGTTAGGATTTGTTAGTTTTATTTAATTTACTGCAGGCTAACAACACCGGAACAGTAAAATAATAAATCTTATTAAAAAAATAAATTATTATATATAAATTAATATAAATTAATTTAATCCTAATAATAAATTAGGAGGTTTTAATTGTTATTATACTTATTCTTCAATCCTTTCACTTTTCCATAGGTAATAGATTGGGACGATTGTTATAGAATGTGAGGCTGTTATCTCCGATTCTCCTGACCAAACAATTTTCGGCAGTTCGGCACCTGCAATTCAGTGTGCAGTCCGACACGCACTTCTCGTTCTGCAAAACGAAAATTCGCCCCCCAAAAAGCTCCGAAAAGTCGGCTCCCAACGAGTGATTGGTGCCGTTTTGGAGCATATAAAGAAAAGGGAGGAGCAGGACCAAAAAAACCGCAGAGGTATTAACCCTTTAATCGATAAGCCGGCCATATGGCCGGCATTGGTCTAATTGAATTATTTCAAAAAGTAAAACATTTATTCATTTTAACGAAGTAAAATGAAATTCGTGAAGAATTTGTGCATCTAAAGGCACTTGTTTTATTATTGTAGCTTTATTCGTCATTCAGTTATAGTCAGTTGAGTGAAACGAGTGACCAATTTTGGTGTGAAAATTATTGCTTTTGAACAAGTGTATTGAATCATAAAAAAATACCGTTTCTATAATACTAGTTGATTTCATATTTTTTTTGGTATGTATTTACAACGTTTATAAAGCCAATATAAAATTATTTATTGTGAAAAATGATAATTTAGTGCTGTTTTTTGTGATGCCGGTCAAAGGCAAAAAAAATTTTTTGAATACACAGTGTGAGAAAATTTTTTTTGTTACAATATTTTGGAATAAAATAAAACTAAACCTGTTCTTTGACAACCTTGTTCTATAGATAATGGAAAGAGGTAGACCGAAAAGAAATGATGAGCAAATAGAAGGGGAAAGTAGAAGAAGGTACAATTTTTCAAAAATGAGCGATGAACAAATCGCTGACCTCATGAACTCGATAGTGGACTGAGATGACGAATCAGTTTACGAAGACGATGATGATGACGACCTCGATCCAGATTATAACTATTTGGCGGATATGATCACACCCGAGGACGATGAGATCATTTCCGAAATTTTACATTCAACATCAATAGTTATAACTGCAGAAACTTTAACACCAGATATTTCGACAGCAGAACCTGGAACCAGTGCTGAAGCTTCTAGACAATCGACTCTGATCGAAAATGTAAAATGTTACATCGAGTTCAACCACAAAATCGGCTTTCAAGCCAGCAAAGAGACCCCGATCACCATTACCAGTAATAGAAGCTGCAGGACCTCAAATTGTACCTTCAGCAGGTGGATTTACTCTTCCAGGTATTTCAATAAAAAAGTCGGTATGCCATTTTCTTTATGTCCCCTTTTCAGCCTTAGATATGATTGACAAAAATTCAACCGAGTTCGCAAAAATTCTCTGGCGAAATAACTCAATCCGATTACACGTCAATGAAGTGGCATTTCGAGGCAATAGTGCATTGCCAGATGAAGTGAAGAATCTGAAGACGCCGATGGACTATTTTTGTTATTTTTTCACTGATGAACTTATTGATTTGATTGTTCTCGAAACCAATCGGAATGCACGTTCCGAAAACATTAACAATCTGTTCAACATGGATGCTGAGAAAATACGAAAATATGTCGGAATTCTATTGTTGATGACCATTTTCCGTTATCCAAACATGGAGTCCCATTGGGGTGAATTCGGATTTAGGCAAATTCCTGAGTGTATGCCTATCAAAAAATTTGAAAAAATTAAAAAGTATTTGTGCTTTTCGAATGAAGCTGATCGAATCAAAAATGGTGAAGTGGGATATGATCCACTATTTCGAATTCGTAAAGTTTCAAATATTTTTAATGAACGCTTCGACACAGTACCGAAAAATGCTCGTTTGTGTGTTGACGAATAAATGTGTTCTACAAAAATGGTGCACCATTTACGTCAGTACATGCCGAATAAGCCTCATAAGTGGGGAATAAAGCTGTTTGTCTTGTGCGATACTAATGGATATTCGTATCAATTTGAAATATATAACGGTGCTGGAGACAATGTCATCTTGCCAGGAACACCAGATCTTGGCGCCACCGGCAATATTGTCATAAGGTTGTCCCAAACAATTCCAAACTTCAAAAATCACATAGTTTATTTCGACAACTTTTATACATATTTGCCACTTTTGGTATATCTGCGAGCTCGTGGCAGTTTTTCTCTAGGTACAATACGTTCTAATAGGATTCCTAATTCTAAACTTCCGCTGGACACAGATCCAAATGAAGAGAGCAGTTCGAGGTCATGCGGTAGAATATATGGGTAGTGCTTACGGTGTCAACCTAACAACAGTCCTCTGGAAAGACACCAAGAATGTAAGGCTATGTTCAACATACGTTGGAGTTCAATCATTCGAAAAATCTAATACAGACACACAGATAGCAAAAACGGCTCGTTACGACAAGAAGAAAAAAGAGTATATTCATGTCGACTACCCCCAAATTATTCACGAATATAATTCGCATATGGGGGGAGTTGACCTTATGGACTCTTACATGGGAAGGAACGGCCTTCGCATACAAACTATGGACGCAACGATGCACATTTTCCATCACCTTCTCGGCTGTCACAAATGCGTTCATTTTATATCGCAGATCTACTGCAGAAGATTCTGCTCAGGATGATGAAGAAAGTTCACCAGAAAAAATCATGAGACTATCAATTTCGTATCAAAATTGCACAAGGTCTGTGCGGTTTCAGCCAAAAACGACCAGTCGGTCGACCTTCTTTTGAACCGCAGCCCAAAAAAAGTGCTGCTGTAGGGAAAAAGACAGCACATCCTGTTGAGGACATACGGTACGATGGAATAGACCATGTTCCTGAATGGATGCAAGGACGTAAAAAAACTTGCAAACAGTGCAAAAAATTAGAAACCCATACTTTTTGCCCAAAATGTCAACTAAATTTATGTTATTCCGGTTCAAAAAATAGTTGAAAAAAACTACCACACTCGCCACTAATATATATATTCTTATAATTTTAGTATTTACCTTTGCTTTAATAAACAAAAAATAAAAAGAAATATTACACAAAAAACAAATTTTTATTTTTTTTACCCGTAGACCGATATACCGGCCATATGGCCGGCATCCTTTTTCCTCCCCTGGCGGCCAAACTACAGAAGATATCCTAAAACAGACATCGGATTCGTGTTTCTCATACACAAATTATCCCGAAAGCAAAATTTTTAGGACACGAAACTCCTTAATTATATCCGGTCGATTAAAGGGTTAACAAACCGGACCCAAGCTATATTGGGAATAACGGAGCTGTTGAGCAATTTTACAAATGAATAGTTTATTTATTTTTTTAAATTTTTTGTTTATTTACATATAATTTTTTTTACGTTTTTTATTTTTTATCCATACATATATGAATTTTTGTTAAGTTTATTTATGTTTTGAATATTTTCGGCCTCATTCAAAAAAAGTTATCAGAGGTTTGAGAGATGATATACCATAGAAAAATCGTCTCTTAAACCTCTCATAACTTTTTATGAATAAGGCCATTTTTTATGTACGCGCTGAAAAATAACGGCCCAGCAACATATTGCGGGAACCATGTACATGTTTGTAAGCCCTGCTTTCGCCAAATTGAACACCTGCTATTTTTGTTTTTTTGTTGTGATACGACAGCAATGTTTTCAGCAGTTTTCAACAAACAAAACCACACTTGGGTCACAAAAAAATATATTATAACCTATTAAGCATTGTGTCCCAAACATGTTATATTGAATAGAAAACACAACGTGTTTGGACACAAGCATACCATCTTTGCGACAAGCCACCAATAAGAAAATACAAAATTTTCAGCGTCTGCATATGAATTTTTGTTAGGTTTTCATTAGTTTTTTTTTTCATACATACATATATAATTTTTGGTTTTTGTGATCCCAATGAAATTTTGATATCTTTTTGTTAAATAAATATATATGTTTTTTTAATTATTTAAATAAATATAACAAAAAATATGAAGGTATATGTATATTTTCAGAATATTAAAGAAGACAAGATTAAAGAAGCTTCATACACTTTTTGTAGTTATGTGCTTTTCGAAACCTTTTTAATATTTTCTAATCTAAAGCGTTTGAATATATCGAGAACGTATGCGATTACCTTTGCGATAGTACTCAGTTTTGTTAGCTACCACTGGAACCGGTGTGATGTCAAATTCGACTTCTTCAATCTCTTCTTCCAAAATGAACACGTTGTTAAGCAAAGGTTGTGTAAAATTGTGCATGCGTTGATAATAGAAACCGCATTTTCGTGACTGTAATGCAGTGCACGATGTTTTGAGAGAGAATTAAACCGAGACTTTAGCACTCCGAATTCTCTGTCTATGACATTTCGAGCTTTAATGTGGATCTTATTGTAATGGGGTTTTCAATAACAGCGCGACAAAAGTTTTTTTTTAGATTCCAATGAAATTCTTTATTCCTGTGAAAGTACGTTCGATGCCATTATGTATGGAACTCGATCTCTTTTGCATGGCCACCAGACCAGAAGTCCAGATGCTGAACCCAATTTTCGACGGGTTTCAATCGTCGCTGGCTTGTTGGCATAGACCATAGACTTGACGTAGCCCCACAGGAAATCGTCTAACGGCGTCAAATCGCACGACCGAGGCGGCCAATCGACTGGGCCATTTCGTGAAATAACACGTTCACCAAACTTGGTTTCCAATAAATCGATTGTGGCATTCAAGTCCATATTATTCAATTGGGGCCAAAAATATTCGGTTATCATTGAACGGTAGCGATTCGCATTCACAGTAATGTGCCGGTCTTGATCATCACGGAAGAAGTACGGCCCAATGACGCCGCCGGCCCATAAACCGCACCAAACCGTAATTTTTTTGGGATGCAATAACGACTTATGGATTGCTGTCTGAACCATAACGCATATTTTGCTTATTGACGAAGCCATTCAGCCAGAAATGAGCCTCATTGCTGAAGATGATTGAGGCAACTGACTCCAAATTTCGGTAGTAAATTTTAATAATTTCGACTCGTTGTTGCGTCTTTCCATGATGAAATGGCAAACCTTACGGAAGAGAAATGTCAAAAGAGCGGAAAAATATGGCGTCGTTTGCTGTCCCTATCGATTTACTTTTGTAGCCTCTCTGTTGAAAACCCCTTTACTTCTCTTACTGTTCTAGGGGTAACCCTGGTCACCTAATTGCCAAGAGCCACTTCGCCACATCATACACTGACGTACTGCTGATGTGGTCCAAATTCCTGAATCATGACACGATCCTGGGAATTTTGCATTGACTGCTAAGAACCGTAGTTTGTAGACGCCAACAGCTTCGACATTTATGCTGCAATATCCCTTTCTATTCATGTACAAACTGCAGGGTCTGGAAGGGTCATTTGAAGGCGGTGCGTTGATAGGCACATGGGTGCAATCGACGGTGCCAATAGTGTTTTTCATATTGAATGCTTTGTAAAGGCTGTAAATTTAAAACAAATGCCTTTACAAGTAAAGGAACTTGCACAAACCTCTTGCAAGATATGAACTCACCTAGGTTTAATGATGATTTGTTCTTCACAATAAGTTCTGTAATAGTATAGTTGATTGGTCGCGATACCGATGCCTGGCTCATAGCTGATAAGAAACTTGTTCCGATGCACTTCTAGTATAAACCATGGGCAAAGAAGTACAGTGTAGAAAAAAAATCAATCCGAATGGAAGGGATGTTTCTTGTTTATCGACTTTCTTCGATAAAAACTTTCGACAAAAGCTTTTTTTGACAACTGAAAATGTTGGACAACATTTGTCTCCGCAATGCTAAAGGGGTCACTATAGTCACGAAGACATCGTAATACACGCCTCCTTTCTTCTTTCAGCTCCATTTCCATATCACAAAGTAGCAAACATCCTGCCTCCATTATATTATTAATTTATAATATTTATTTTTTTTCGTACACACTTTTATTGTTTACTTGTACAATTTGTAAAATGTTTTTGTATCAACTTCCGGCAAACAAAACAGCTGTCATCCGCTCTTTGGCAGGTAGCAGTTTTTGATACTTTTGTCACCAAAAAAATGTATTAGAATACCGATTTGTGACAATTGTCACTTAGCTGTCAAATTGTAACCCTGGTGACTTTTGTAACTCTGCCAGGATAAAGTTGTTAATATAAAAATAACACTTGCAGTATATCGTTGTGCAAATTTAGTGTTCCGTTTTAAAATGTGTTGTGGTGTTCCGGTGAGACCGGTTGAAATGACAGTTTGAAAAAATGGTCTAAACACAACATATACTTACTTTTATTGACTATATTACAACCTCATGAGGTCAGACGTCTTACACATATTAATTAAACAAACAAATTTCAACATATTCTTCCAACTGGCTCTATCCTTCGCCTTTTCTCGACAGTTGGTAACACCAAGGATACGGAGGGATTCTTCTGCCTGGTCTTTCCAGCGGAGTCTTGGTCGTCCTCTTTTCCTGCTTCCATCGGGTACGTTATCAATAATCTTTCGCGCTGGCTCATCTTCATCCATTCTGATAACATGACCTAGCCAACGCAATTGGCACACTTTGATTCGGCTAGCTATGTCCACGTCAGAATAGAGATTATATAGCTCTGCGTTCCAGCGACGTCGGTACTCGCCGTTTTCCCTAACAGGCCCATATATTTTACGGAAAATTTTTCTCTCGAAAACTCCCAGGTGTTTTTCATCCGCTTGCGATATGACCCAAGTTTCGGAGCCATATGTCAAGACAGGCAAAATGAGAGTCTGATATATCTGGACTTTTGTCCGTCGAGAGAGGGCTTTGTTCCTAAACTGCTAGCTGAGCCCAAAATAACATCTATTTGCAAGCACAAATCTCCTATCTATCTCCAGGCTGACGTTGTCCCTGTTCACGGCGGATCCAAGGTAGACAAATTCATCTACCACTTCAAAATTAAATCGGTTTCTCTAGTCGTTGACACCATCAATTTTGTCTTGCCCTCATTAACAGCAAGACCCACCTTTGCTGATTTCTTTTCGATTCTTGAAAATACTGCAGTAACCTCTCGCAAATTTCGCCCAATGATGTCTATGTCGTCAGCATACGCAAGCAACATATGGATTTTCGTGTTAATGGTCTTGTTCGTATTTACTGCAGCCTTTCTCGTTATTATCCCCATTAAGGTGTTGAAGAGATTGCACGAAAGTGTGTCGCCTTGTCTAAGTCCTCGCTTGGTACAGAATGGTTCAGTGAGGTCTTTCCCCACTTTCACTGCTGATTTGGTGTTGGGTAGCGTCTTTCTACAGAGGCGGATCAGTTTTGCCTGAATACCAAGTTCAGACATAGCTTCGTACAGTTTTCCCCGTATGGGGCTATCGAAAGCAGCTTTGTAATCGACAAAAAGGTGGCATGTATCGATTTGATTTTCGTGGGTCTTTTCCAGGATTTGGCGTAGCGTGAATATTTGGTCAGTTGTGGACTTGCCTGGTCTAAAACCACACTGATAGGGTCCAATCAGGTTTTCAATAATTGGCTTTAGTCTTTCACATAATACGCTCGACAAGACCTTATACGCGATGGATAAAAGACTGATACCGCGATAGTTGGAACAGACACACGGATCACCCTTTTTGAATACAGGACATAATACACTGAGACTCCAGTCGTCGGGCATAGATTCCCCCAGCCATATACCGCATATCAGTTGATGCATGTGGGCTATCAGTCCTTCGCCACCTGCCTTAAAAAGTTACGCCATCCGCACCCGCGGCTTTATTATTCTTCAGGCGGGAGATCGCCGTTCTAATCTCGTCTTGGTTGGGGTGGGTACAATCTATACTATCTTCCGCTATCATTACCTCCTGATCTTCAGTCGGAGAATCTGAGTGGAGTAGTGCTGAAAAGTGGTCTCTCCACATTTTGAGCACACACTGCTTCTCAGTCACCAGATTTCCATTCTCGTCCTTGCAGGAGGGCAGCCCATTATTAGGCCCGTTGGTCGATCTTCCTACCCTCTGGAAAAACTTTCGCGATTCACCATTCATCCTGCACATTTCGGTTCTTTCACTCTCTCTGCTCCCATTGCCATTTTTTCGCCTAAATGATTGGTTTTCCTCCCTTCTCAGCCTCTTGTACCGCTCACTCGCAGCACGCGTTGAAACTGACTCTTTCGTTGCCATACTTGCAGCGTCTTTTTCATCAGTTGCAATTCGTCGTACCATGGCTTATATAAATTAAACACTTTGTTTTACAAAGGGTTAAAAAAAATATTTATTTATTTTTACGGAGCAGCACTATGTGCTTTACATCGAGTTAGACTTATAACTGATCTCTTAATTTTATGTTTGCTGCCACGATACCATTTGTCTCAGTCCCAGTGCCTTAGCATGAATTCTTCCCTAAGCAGCTAAACGTGGGAAGCATTAGCACAGAATCTTTGTGCAGAATATTTCTTTAGAATTTTGTGTCACCTGCGACAACAGTGCAGACGCAACGTCAGCAATAATGTGGGAAGCTAATATGTGAATGAACAGCTGCATTTTTATTGTGGGAAAGTGTTGCAACAATGTTGCTAAAGGGTGTTGACAAAGCGTAGCTTTAACTCTTCCCTCCGAAATTCCAATCGTCCCCGATTGGTTTTAAAAATATGGGATATTGTTTAAACTCGTAAGTTTGCCCATTTTGGGTGTAGGAATTTGGATTCCTTGAGGCTGTTGAGGTAATTGTGGAGGTTCTGCATTAATAATAACGTGTGATTCTATATTAGAAGATTTTTTCATTTTTACTGTTAGAATTATAATGATTAAAATTACAGTGGCCAAGAGGCCAAGGTTGGTAAACAAGCTAGATTTAACCAGTTTATTTAAAGAATTTATTTTCCCAATATTTTTTAAATTTAGTTGCTTCATAAGCTGAAGCGAAAGAACTTCTTCGAAATCTGATTTGGAGTTGCTGTGTTGTACTAAGGCCGGTAGATGTTTCAGGTTTACAATATCGTTTGTGGCGAACTTATAGTTATTAATTTGTATTGTTTCATTGTTGAATTTTATCAAATAGGATCCATTTAGGCTTCTAGTATTGTTTCCAATATTGACTTTCCCTTTGAAATCATTTAGCAAAATTAATCCTGTTTGAATTTCTTCAATGTTTTTTATATGATCGTTATTTGTGATGGTGCAGTTGTGGGGTTTATTTTTTAAAATTTTTACAATACAATTTTCGTTTTTTAGATTTAAGATTTCATTTTGCTTACATATTTTTACATTGTCAATGGTTTTACAAACGTTTTTTACACCATAATAAGCATCGTTACATTTCAATATTTTTTCATGCTTAATTTTTAAAATAAATTCTCTTCTTTTTAATGGTTTTATGATCATAGATTGGCAAATTTCCTTTCCTGTTTTAGGTATTTTTATAATGTAAATTATTGTTTCATTTTTAACAGCGATTTTAATATCTGCGAAATTTAATGATTCTTCTAAGCTTTCAAAAGGCATATTCTCATTAGTAAAGATATTTTTTATTTGTAATATTTCAGAGTCGGATAGGATAAATGTATTTATAATATTTGCTTTTGTTAAATGTATGGCTCTTTTTATATTTTCTATTTCTTTTTTGACAATATCAATTTTAAATTTTGTTTGCAATATGAATGTATTTCTGAATTCTTCGCCGCTTTTTAAGGTTTTTAATATTTTGTTGCTTACATCTGTGATATTATTTATTCTTTCAATTATTCTCTTATTTGTTATAATTTGATCATTATTATTTTTTGTTAATTCTTCAAATTTGTCATTTATTGTTACTAAATCATTGTGGTCAGGGCTTCCTGCTAACCATTTCCAAGTTGTACCTATAAAATCTAATGATCTTTTGTCTCTAGTTGTAGGTGTTAAATTGTCTATAGATTGTTCAATGTAGACTATTTCTTCCTCCAGAAATGGGAATAAAGGATGGGATGTTGGGATAGTTTTGATAAAAGCAAGTCGTATGTTAGATGTAATGATGGAAAATTCTGTAAGATTTATGATGTGAAAAATCCTGTAAGTTCCGGTTTCTATTTTCGCAATGCCGTCATCGATGGTTACTATTTCTGATTGCGAATATTCTGATATTTCGACTGATCCTTGTCCTAAGTGGTTGTTGATGATGAAAAGGAGTGATCTGAAAGATAGTATTTTATTGATTTCTTATACGGTCTTTGTGTACTATTTTCCCTGACTCTGTTGTAACTGTGGAATTTTTATTTTCTTTAACAATTTCTTCTTTATATCTTTTTGAAAGTTTGGTACCTAGTCTTTTATTTTGTTTAACGTAAATTTTGTTTCCTTCCTCGTAATTAATATTTTCAGATTTATTTTTGTTATGGTACTGCAAGTCTTGCTCTTGTTTTCTTTTAAGCTTTTCGCAATTAGCTGTCCTTATTTGTTCTCTATTGTCAGGGTCGGATGAAGTTGGTCTTCCAAAAAATAAGTCAACTGGTTTTTTACCCGTGACGGAATGAATGGTGTGATTGTATTCGTTTACTGAACATTCTAATAATTCGTCAAAATTCTTGTCGGTATGTTCTTGTTTGAGGCATCTCATGATTTCGGCTATTGTGGAATGGAAGCGTTCAATTTGACCATTTACTTCGCTTTTGTAAGGGGGAGCAATGAAAGTATTAATATGAAATTCATTTTCTAACATGAATTTAATTGGTTGTGAGCTAAACGCTTTTTCATTATCAAAAACTATGTTCTTAGGTACTCCAAAGTGAAATATGATTTCTCTTAGAGGTTTTCTAATGTTTTCCATACTTCTACCATCTATATTCTTTGTAACCGCTAATTTTGAAAGTTTGTCTATGGAAGTGAGTATGTTGTGTTTATCTGTGGAGAAAATATCTATATGGATCGTATGCCCTGAATATTCGGGCAGAGGAGTGGAACCTAATTTTGTTTTATTTGGGTGACGGTCATATTTGCTTTCTTTGCAAATTCGACATATCTTAGTTATGTTTTTGATTTTTTTAGCCATTGCTGGGAAAAAGTATTTTTCCAAAATCTGTAAACGGTTTTCTTTCTCATTTCTATGTGCTCGATTATGTGTTTCAATAATAATTTTGTTTTGTTCCTCTGTATCCGTCACATCTTCTACCATTTGATGTGTAAATCTGATTTTGTAATTGGCAAAGTGAAGTGGATAAATAGCCTGAATTCTTAGCATTATTTGATCGGATGTCCTTATACCGTTAATTATAGCAGGTTTGAGGTGATTCTTTAATATTTCTACAAGTGAGGATTCGTCGTTGTCACTTATCTCGATTGTGTGTCTATGGTACATGGGGAAAATGATATCAAACTTTTAAGAGGACGTAGACCCTTCGGTTAGGAGAATTTGATTTTTAAACACATTAATAGGAGTTTCTACAGAGTATATTAAATTTTCGGAGGAGCTATCACTACTGTGGACAGTGGGAGTTAACGAATTTATTGTAGCTATCGGTGGTCTGGATAGTAAGTCGGCTACTACATTTGTATTTCCTGGCTTGTAAATTAATTCATGATTATATTCTTCTAGTTGAGCCTTCCATCTTTTCATTTTTGCGTTTGTGTTTTTGTTGCTGAGAGCAAAAGTTAATGGCTGGTGGTCAGTAAATATTTTTACTTTCTTTGATCCATAAAGAAAACATCTGAGGGATTGTAGGGCATCAATGATTGCAAGCATTTCTTTTTCATTGGTTGCGTAATTTTCTTCAGCTCTACTTAATGTTCGTGAAAGAAAGGATATTGGTCTGCCATCTTGAGAAAGAACAGCTCCTAATGCATAATTAGAAGCGTCCGTGGTAAGCTCGAAGGCTTTATTGAAATCGGGATAGTGAAGCATCACATCTTCCGATATTAGACAATTTTTCAATTGCTTAAAAGCTTCTATTTGTTGCGCTGATAAGTTTATTGCAGTTTTCTTAGACATGTGTTTGGAAATTCGTCCCAACTCTCCTCTAAGAATTTCAGTTAGAGGTTTAGCGATTTGGGCATATGCTTTTACAAATCTGCGGTAATGTCCTGCCATTCCTAAAAAGGAACGTAAATCGTGGATATTTTTTGGACGGGGAAAGTTTTTTATGGCCTCTACTTTTTTAGGGGTGGTACGAATACCCTTTTGTCCTACTATAATACCAAGAAATTCGGTTTCTTCTTTTATAAATTCGTATTTATCAAATTGTACCTTTAGATTCGCGTTTTCCAATGTGTCAAATATAATTTTGAGATCATTAAAATGCTGTTCCTTGCTTTTGCTGAATATAATGATGTCATCGATGTATACATAACATCGGACACCGATGTGTTCCCTTAAGACATCGTCCAATGTGCGTTGAAAAATAGCAGGGGCATTTCTCAGGCCAAATGGAAGTCGAGTGAACTCAAACTTTCCGTTTGCAATAGAGAAAGCAGTCTTTTCAATGTCTGCTTCATTGAGCGCAATTTGATGAAATCCACTTTTAAGATCAATTGTGGAAAAATATTTGTTCGTTCCCAAATTAGAGAGAATTGTGGTTACATCTGGAATCGGATATTTGTCGGGTATGGTATCCTCGTTTAATTTTCGATAATCAATTACCATACGATATTTCTGTAAACCCGAAGCATCCTGTTTCTTCGGTACGATCCATACCGGAGAATTGTAAGGAGATTTTGATGGACGAATAATGCCATCTTTTAACAATTCTTCAATTTGTTTATCTATTTCATTTTTTAAAGGCATAGGATATGGGTATGTTTTTGAATAAATTGGTCTATCACTCTTGGTTCTAATTTCCGCTTTTACATTAGTTACGAAGGTTAGGCGTTTGTTTGGTTCGGAGAATAAAGTTGGACAGGTATAACAAAGTTTTTTCAGTTTAGTGCTGTCTTCTGAACTAAGATGGGTTATCCGTAGTAAGGTATGCGCAATTGAGTTAATGTTTAATTGTTGCATAGGGTAACTGTACTTATTTAAGAGGGTAAAGTAGTTTTCCTTTGTGAAGATAACAGCATTTAAATCTTTTAATGTATCGTTTCCTATAATGGCTTCAAAGGTTGTTAGGTTGTGTAAGATATGAAATTTTATTTTCCCTATATTGTTGCCAAAAATGTCAATATTAGCATGATGAGTAATTTTGACTTGTCCTCCTACTGAATTCGCAAAGAATGGTTTATTGGGTATGGGTTGTCTTATGAGTTTTGGAGTAATATAATTTTTGTTAGAACCAGTATCTAATAGGAATTTGACTTCGTTGCCGTTCTTCATTTTGAAACTGAAATATGGCAATGAAGAAGCGTTTAGTCTAAAAAATTAATGTCGTCAATTGTTGTTTCATCTTCGACATATTCCCCTTCATACTCGAGTTGATAGTCTTCTGGATTTTCTGTGTAGGTGTCTTCGGTTTATTCGACTATTTGTTCCTGTGGGTCATCTGTCACTGTTTCTACATTGTAAACTTTTGGAAATTTCTTTGGTTGGTGGGTATTTTGGGAGTATGGACGTTTTTGAAAATTGTTTTGATGATTATGGGATGGTCTATTTTGGTAGTTAACTTGTTTAGTCTGTATGGTTGAGTCTATTTCCATGGGTACTTGTGGTTTGGGTGGAAGCGGTGGATTGGAATGTGCTTGAGGTGCGTAATATGTTTGTTTTTGATTATAATAAGGGTTTTGATTTGGTTTTTGAAATTGTTTTTGAGCGAAGTTAGTAAGCTCTGGATAGAAAGGACGTGAACCTGAAAATTTCTGATACTGTGGGGTATTTTGTTGTTGACGATTATTATTATTGGCTTTATTTTTAAAACCTGAAGTCATGTTATGGGCGTGATTGGCTCTGTAATTCATATTGCTTAATTTTAAACACATATGAAGAGCTTCGGGCAAACTTTTTGGCTCTCTTACACTCAGGAGACTAGGTAAGGCACCGTTGAGTCCTCTGATAAAGGTATCGAGAGCTTTGTCTCGATAAGTTGATGCTAATGTAAGTAAGGCTTCTTCACCAAGTTCTAAACAATCAATTTTGTCTAAAATTAGAGAAAGATATTGATAGACCTGCTGGTAGAATTCTTCAACAGTACTTCCTCTTTGGGCAAGAGTTGTCATTTGATACTCCAAAGTACCAACATCTCTTTTGTCAGAATAATGTAACATTAAACATTTTTTTATTTTACCCCAGTTCAGCGGAGTTCGGTAAGATTCAAGTGCTGCGTCGGCCTCACCGACAATTTTGTGCCGAATAGTGTGAAGAATCACAAAATACTTTGGTGTGTTGCTATTTTGCCCGTACATTTGGAAAATCCTGTCTACAGATTTTCTCCAGGAGCTAAATCCTCCAGGTTTCCCTGAAAACTCCCTGAGACATTTAACCACGTCCGGTACTCTTTCAGAATCTTCCACATTTCTACTAAAATCGATATGTGGTTCTCCTTCTTCTATTATGGTTGGGTGTAAAATTGATTTAATTGTTTCTTCAATTATTTTTGAAAGTTCTTTTTTTTGATTGGTTGTGAAAAATGTGGAGGATGATGGGATGGGATTAGGATTAGAATTGCCTAAATTTAACTTTGACAAGGATGCAGCTATATCTTCTTCTTGACTCATTTTGTATTTTATTAAATGTTATTCTTTGTTTTTATTATAATTTCAGAAATTAGAAATATGAGCTTACATTAAAAAAATGATTATTCCCATGGTCATGCTGTTGATTTCCTCTTGTAGTTGATGTTGAGGTTTGTTGATATTTACGTCTTGGAGTCACATGCGATTTGTTTATAGTCACTGTTTGTTACTAATGAATATTCTTTTTGGTTTTTGTTTTTGCTTAAATTCTTTATTGCTTTATTAGTGTCTCATTAATTAATTATATTTTATTTAACTTTGCTTGTTTTAGCTTTTACTACAAATTTCACTTATGGTTTTTATTTTAATTTCGAGTTCATTTACTTTTCGATGTTTTAATTTTGCTTAAATTGATAGTTATTTTATTCATGTTTCATTAATTAATTATATTTAATTTAACTTTGTTTTGTTTTAATTTAATTTTTACTTTCGTTATGTGATTTTCACGATTTTTTTACCTCAAAGGGCTGGACAGTACAGTCCTTCCTTTTTTTAGAACTAACGTTCAAATACTCAGGGGCCACTTTTAGGTTTTAATTTGTTAATCGGCCGCGTATTTAACTTTATTCAAATTTTCCGACGCGGTCCCTGCTCGGGCGCCAATTAAACACTTTGTTTTACAAAGGGTTAAAAAAAAATATTTATTTATTTTTACGGAGCAGCACTATGTGCTTTACATCGAGTTAGACTTATAACTGATCTCTTAATTTTATGTTTGCTGCCACGATACCATTTGTCTCAGTCCCAGTGCCTTAGCATGAATTCTTCCCTAAGCAGCTAAACGTGGGAAGCATTAGCACAGAATCTTTGTGCAGAATATTTCTTTAGAATTTTGTGTCACCTGCGACAACAGTGCAGACGCAACGTCAGCAATAATGTGGGAAGCTAATATGTGAATGAACAGCTGCATTTTTATTGTGGGAAAGTGTTGCAACAATGTTGCTAAAGGGTGTTGACAAAGCGTAGCTTTAACTTATACAACATATACTATCAGTATGGAATGTCAACAAGTAAACGTCTGAAATTTTATTGTATTAGAATGTGGAAATGTATCATGTTATGGAGCCCGAATTCGGTCGCAGGAGCCATTTTTGTTTTATGCAGGGTGCACCACATGCAGGAAAGGGTGTTGCTTGCGTAGGAGAGGTTGTATGAATATACTTTTTCATGGTACACAGTTTATGTAAGTTAAATGATATGCTTTTGTGAAGTTAGTGTGCAAAATATGCCTGTAAAAGTAGGCCAAATTCCTTATGTCCCTACACTGTATCAACACACCAATCTAGCTGCGTAACTAGATAGGAAATTGGATCAAAATAGAACCAAAGTGATGGTACGATAATTACTTCAATTGGTACACGTCTTTAAAAATTGGATGTCTTATTCGTGGAAAGTTGTGGGATTTGAGAGACGTTTCTTGTATCATAAATCGGCTCTCATAACTTTTTGAATAAGGTGGTAAGTTTATATGTATGTATATTTAGAGGCACTAAAGTTACCTACCTACTTATGCCGTCGCCTATCGGCTAAATGTCACATGGATACCGCCGCACTTGTTTGAATAAATCGATCTACTAATATAATTTACTAAATTCTATATACATCCAGAGGTGCGAACATGCCGCTGCAAGGTAGGCTAGCTATCTATATGCTTAACATGTGGCAAAGCCGATCAAGAATTAGTTAACCAGAAGATGTGCGTCATTTGGCAACCCTGGTAATTCACTCAACCGCATTCATGGTACAAAGAAATGGTAGAAGCACTAGCCCAGCTGATTTGAACTTTTTTCTAGACTGAGTGTGAGTAAGTTTTTCTCTTATGTCAAAGTTTGTTTACATTTGTTTGTTAGCAACCCCCGTTCGCCAGCAACTGCTGTTTTTGAAAAATTTCTCTGCAAAAATTACATAGAAACGTTTTAATTTTCACACTTAAACACTTTCAATATATCAAATAACACTCAATCATTTTCTAAATGGCACTTTTTGCAAATTTGTTTACATTTTCATAATTTTTCTATCAGCTGACTTGACACAACACAGACACTGAGCAAAAAGAAAATGCCTGTTGTTTTTGGCTTGTTGTATTTGTTGTCGTACTGCATCTACCATTATATTTCTACCATGACCGCATTTCTCTCGCGTCATGTCTTGATTATACTTTTTAATAGTTTATGTAATTTTACTTCAACATGGTTTGAGTTTGTATAGTTATATACAATAACACTATCAAAAAGCTGCTCAATGAAGAGTAATAGCTTATTCACATTTACCTCGTTTCAGCTGAGACGCGGGCGTTTCGCTCTCTTTCAATGAATTCAGCTAAACACACTGTTTACACGAGGAGCTTTTTGATAGTGTTATTGTATATGACTATACAAATTCCAACCATGTTGAAGTCAAATTACATAAACTATGCAAAAAGTATGAAATAAGCAAGATATGACGCGAGAGAGAAATGCGTTTGAGTGAACTCCTAGCACTTTTTGGTTCTCTTTTACCAGGGTTGCCAAGTTGCGCACATCTTCTGGTCGTCTAATTATAAATCGTCTTTGGAGAGAGAGCACAGTGTTGTACTCTAATAGTAGTTAAAAAAGGAGTAAAATGAAAAATGTCCATTGCTGGTTCAAAGCAAATGTCAGAAAAATGAGGAAACCAAATCTGTTTGTTTACATTTCTAGTTTGCTTTGTAAGTACTTATTGCAATGTGATTTATGAATATAAATTAAAAGTTTGCTTTTTTAATAATTGCAGCGCAGACGAATGGACAACGGCGAATACAATGTGAGTATCATTAATTTTATATAGACTTTCATTATTATTGTGATTTGTAATTAGAAGCAGTCAAAAAAATAAACACAAGAAGAGAACCCCATGGACGGACACGGCTGAGCAAATGCCCTGCAGTACGTCGATGACTTCATCAACTACCAAAAAAGCCATCGATGCCAAACTACCCGCAATGCTTTTGAGTGGCGAATTTAACAAGTGGATGGCCGCTTTGGTAATGGCTCACCCTTTGAACTACCATTCGTCGACGACTTCATCGACAAACAGTGATAGCAGTGAAAAGAACCCAGGTTCGTTTCCGGGCTGGGGGTGTTTTTTCTGATTATTTTTTAAATAACCGATGTCGCTTTTAATCATATTTCATATTTGTTTCAAAACAAATTTGTCCACTTTTAGTGGTAAAGACGCACGTCTTTTCTTTTTCGATGTCAAACACTTAATGACTCCTTCTCTTTCTTGCGTCCCTCAACCAAGCTCATATTCTCAAGTGTGGAAAATGAATGATGCGTTTTTGTTGTTTGTTTTTCTATTTGCAATGTAGCATGTGTTGTTGGTGTTTTTTTTATTTCGGTTCCTGTTACAGTTTTTTGTTTGTGTCCTATGGCACGGGATTTTTTGTTGTTATCTCTTTGATTCTGTGTAACTCTTACTTGTTTGTCTCATTTGGCGTTTGTTGGTTGTTATTTCTTTAATTCTCATGTGGCATGTGTTTTTGGTAACAGAATTCCCATTACAGTTTATACAAATAATAACTAATCTGTAAAGTTGGTATTTCGTTGCAGTGTCAGTACTTTTGAAAAGAATACGTTTAAACAATAGTCAAATTTGAATAAAAATACTGTACAATAAATTACCTCAAGTAGCAACTTGCTTTTTTTAAAATCAAATTTTTTATTTCAATTCAACTACAAAATTAACAACTTAAAGCATTAGGTGAAAATAACACTATTAAATTGTTAAGGTTACTTCATTAACGAATAACAATAGAAAATCTTTCGAGACACGACTTTACAGATTACCACTGAGTACTAATATAATCGGCGATGTAGTCGCCCAAAAGTCATCGGCGTTATACATAGTCGATGAAAAGTTGCCAGCCACTACTTGTGAAACTGCAGGGTGCTGCTGGAAATGTGGGAAGACAAGATTCTGCAGCTCCGTGGAAACCGAAAAAACCAGCATGTTTATGCAGAGATTGCTGCGGAGCTGCAAAAAACTGGTTTTCCACTATCGCCATTTTTTTCTTCTTATCAAATAGAAAAGAAAAGTTAATCCGGCGGATCGCCATCCCAGTGGCCCCTTTATCCGCGATTACATTGTTTGCTGGGGTCCTACAAATATTGCAATGTATCGGACATTATTTGCGATAGCATATTAGGTAATTATATTCTTTATATGTATATTTGCTATTTTGTAACATTTTATTATTATTGCCACCAGCACCATCAGCATCATTTACACATGAAAGCATTTGATGTTTTCGTACATAGAGTTTGCGATAAAACATATGCATACCATATTCAACAATGATACATATCGTCGTCCCGAAGTTACCTTCACGTATCTCCAAAAAATATTATTTTGGGAAATTGACTAAAGTTTCAACAATTTGTATAAAAAAATTGGTGGTCCAAAATTTTTTCCAGTAGTAGTGCGTGAAATTCCGCAACGATTGGAGTAAAAATTTCCAAAGTTATTCATAAAATTTTCCGAGTTATGACTAGTTTTATCTCCAAAAAAAATTTCACATTTTGTCGTATACGCCACCTTTTGGGAAATATTTTTTTTTGTTTATGGCGCATACGTGAACATAAGCTGAAAAAAGGCATTAATTTGTAGTCCGAAATTATCTTCACGTATATGCACGGGCCTATTCGGAAATGCAACAACTGTTGCAGATGCTTGTTTGTTGCGCATTTTGTTTGCAATTACGGTCTCAAAACACCTGCAAAGTTGTCAGATGTTGCATTTACGAACGTGCTGCGCATCAGTTGCAGAGCAGTGATGCATTTCCGAAAAGGCCCTACTATACATTAGGGTGCAGCAAAAATGTATGCGATTTAGGAAAATTCATGTAACAGGTAATTCATATATTAGGCTCACAGTGAAAATCATACATTAATAGAAATTGTTATCAAAAATTAAAGTAGTGTAAAATTAATATTTTGTTGGTTGACCTTTTTGCTTGATAACTATGGCAATGGTTATCCTGGCCGAAGATGGTCTTCCAAACAACTTTGCCAAATGTGAACAATTTTGATTGTTTTTGTTTTGTTTTACTTAATGAAGTTTATAAAGTAAAAAATAAATAAAATAATGCTGTTTTTTTAATTTTATTTCACATAGAATCAATGTGTACAGATGAATCTGCAGCATCACCATTACCATCACCATCAATAGCAGTAGCATTACCATCACCATCAATAGTAGACACCTACACCAACAGTACCTGGAAAAATAAAATATAAATTTCAACAGATTTTAATGCAAATTACAGAAAAATTGATAAGCAAATGGAAAAAAATGAGGAGATGGATACAAAAATGAATAATTTAGAATGTAAGAAAGCAGATATATTGGGAAGTGGCTGCCAAGCAGGGCGCAGTTATGGATGCAATATTGGACTACATCAATACTAAAAAAGAGTCCGGTTGTGTGATTTTTGAATTGATTTTTTTTTGTTAATTTTTAACTTTTTTTGATAATAGTAGTTTTCTTCGTTTTCTTATTGAATTAAAAGTATAGCTTTAATAAAATTTAACTGAAAAGTATTTAATTTGTTTATCAAAAAATTACTTTCCGAAATGTTCCGCCAATACCTTTTTTATTTGTCCTGCTCTCCATGCATAGAATAACTAGGCATCGAAAATTCTGGTTGAGCACGTCTGCTATCCACTTTATTTGGCATTTCCACCCAACTTGCATTGATGGCGTCATTTTCTTCGTTCAAAAAATTGTGCAAGGCGCAACAAGTTAATATTATTTTGTTTGCATTTTTGAGATGTTTATCGATTCCCTTTCCCACATGGCGAAAACCCGCCTTTAAATCAGCCATCGGCACTCCATACCACTTGTGTGGTCATTGAATTCACACCGACACTTACGCTCTTTAGAAAACCACGCTCTTTTGCTTCGTTTTTTTGAATGTGCACAGAACAAAATTTTTCTTTCGTTTAGTCGTCCGCAAGACAGCGATGAAACATCATGTGCGCTGGTTGTGTATTTGTTTGTCTTGCGTGCGGCAAAAAACAAGAACTCGTATGTTTGTATGAATGAACTTTAATTTTTTTCAGTGCACAATATTTTCTCTCACCAACACACACTAATTTTTATTTTTGCCGACCGCTGCTTTAAATGCAATGCATTTTCCACTACCCTTCTGCATTTCGACAGCGATAGCTGAAATTCTTTTCATTAGCGTTTTGCTCAACGTAAAATGGGTAGGGCTTCATTACCATGTGGGAAAATTTAAATGCCGAGTCGCCAAGGATTATAATTGGGATTTCCACAGTCGATATTGATATGGTCATTTCGTTGAGCAAATTACAGTTGTCGAGATAACTTTTTAATTGCGATTGCTCGAACAATTGGGAATAATTGCATCTCCCCATTGCCCCAACAGTTACATATAAGAATCGACATCTGAAACAAAATGTGTCTTGAAGTTTAATTTTACTCTGATAAACTACAAGTAATATACATATGTACGTTTAATCCACTAACGCCAAAAGAATGGTAGAGTACCACCCTTTATAATTATAGTAATCTGCGGCATCTTCTGCAGGTTGATGTATTTCACTATGGCATCCGTCTAAAAGCTATGTATGTTAAAATAAATATGTTTACTATTTTAATTAACTTACCAATTGCACCTAAACATTGTGGGAATCCCAAAGCCGGAAATCCTTTACGGCATTCATAATTTTTTCCCACATTCCCGTTCAAGTACAAATTTTGTAGCACTGGCCATGCCAAATCGCAAAAATCACTAACGATTTGGCATACAGTGGATGTTCCCACTCCCAACATATTAACGATGCTTCGGTATTCCGCAGACGACCCCAATGGATACAAAGCAATCGCGACACGTTTGTCGATGGGGACCGCCTTACAGCATGTAGAGTCTTTCTTTTCAAGGCCCCTAAGCAACTTCAATAAGTTTTTAAAACTTGTACGTGTAATGCGAAAGTTGCTTTTAAAAAAGGCATCGTCATGCGCAACGCAATCGATTTCCCAAAAGGGGCTGGTGCGCATCTATATATGTAGAATATTTTCATATGTGTTTCATTTATTATTAAATTACGTTGTTTTACCTTAACCCAGCATAATCTATTAGATAATAAATTTTCAGATTCCGCTAACGCCACATATTGTAAAAGTTTCATTCTTAACAACAAAAGTATGTTACTGCCCATATTTCTATTCCTTCGATACAATTCCACGGCATTAGTAAAATAATCATTTATATCTTTTTTTCGTTTCGTTTTAAATTCATTTATTTTTTCGACCACACTTATTGACAAACATAAAAATACGGTGTAAATATAACCATAAGGGATTCATACAACTTATTCCTAACATTAAATAATATACTAAGGACTATCCAATCTACTACTATATACTTAACAGTGTTCAGCTTACATAACGCTTACATATCTTTCATACTTTTCCTTAAATCTATTTACTGCAACTAGTGCTTAAACCCTAAAAAACTGGTCCAGTTAAAACTGGGTTAAATTCAACCTTAACAACTTACAAACTAACACTTAACACTACTTAAAACTACTATTTACATATATACATTATTTACATAGTAAGGTGCAGTCACTGTGCGGTATTGTAGACCGTGCTGCTAATGTCAAACGTCCCTATTCTCCTATGGTAAAACAAGAGTCTATTGTCCACAAAAAGCCTTCCCTCTCTATTCAGCGCGGCGAGGTCGACCGGCGCCAGGTAATTAACTCCTATCAGTCCGCCCAGATCCCCGTCATGGTCCAAACTTTGCCTAACTAATACATTGTCCAGAGAGGCCGCCCTCTCCAGAAATTCAAGTGCCCCCCCTACAAGGAACACGTCAATCCTATCGAAATCAACCATCCCGTACATCTCGGCACAGGATGGGGAAATATACGAGCCATCGTCAACTCTTCGCGTCTGCAAGCCCAAACAGCTCTTAAGGACGCGTCTCTCCATCATCCTAAGCTTTTACATCTGGTTGGAAGAGATTCCATACCAGACTGGGAAAGCATAGGCTAAAATGGGCCTGATGATCTGTTTGTAGATCAACAGGCGAACCTCTGTCGAGAGGCCCCCTCGGCAGCAAAGCACATGGAGGTATGCGCGAAATATTCTCATCGCCTTGACTAAAATATAGTCGACGTGGCGATTGAACACTAAGTTCGAAGTGAGAATTACACCCAGGTATTTAAGCCTGTCGGTGCAAACGATGGGTCTGTCCCCAACTCGAAGGTTGGGTTCAAAAGCTCTAGCCTCCCGGAACAACGACCGCCGCCGTCGTCCTCGGAACATAGTGGCTTCGCACTTATCGACGTTCAGCCTGAGTCTCCATCTATCGAAGTACTCAGCTAACACTCCCAAATACTCATTGAGTATGGAGTTCGTCACCCTGGTCCACGGGCCCTTAAGGGCCACAAGGATATCGTCAGCATAAACCAGTAGCAGTCCGCCATCGGGCGGTTCTGGTAAATCGCTAAAGTACAGGGCCCAAGAGCGAACCTTGGGGTACCCCTGCTACAACGTCTCTAACGCTCGAGAGTGCGTTTCCGACCTTGGTCCGGAATTTCCGCCCTTCGAGAAAACTTGCCACAATCTTACAGGTGGCAGTGTCAAATCCGCATCCAGTCATTTTATGAAGGATTCCATCTTGCCAGACCGAATCAAATGCTCTGGAGATATCGAGGGCCACCGCAATGGTGACTTGCCTCGCATTCAACCCTCTCGTCACATAATCGCTCAAAACCATGAGCGCATGTGACGAAGAGTGTCCTCGTCGAAAACCAAACTGGTTGTCTTTGAGGACTCTGGGTGACTTCCTAAACGCATGTTGCTTTGTTGTAATACATTGCACCCTGTTCGTAAACGCAACCCTGAAAATTTTGACAATGTATCTTGTTCCCTTTTGCAACACTGTTGTAGTTAATACGCAAGGAAAAGCAACAAACGCATCCAAATAAAAGTAGATGCAAAGCGAATGCAACAAATAACGCAATGGCGACGCAGGAAGATAAGTAAGCATTTTTTTTATAATTTATTATATTTCTATAAAAATATGTTTATAATGTTTATTTCAGTAAAAAATGGACAAATAGCTACAAGAATTTATTGATAAATGCAAGATTAGATATGGAGGTAGAATTTCGTGGCAAAAAAAAAGAAGCGGGTTGTGCTGTGGGAACGTGTTTTGCAAAACATTAAGGCAATTGATGACGCTTTCCCATTCTCGCGTGACGATATATATCGAAAATTTTTAAACTTTATGGTTACATATAAGCGCATAAAGAAACGCAACAAGACGTCGGGCGAAGAAGCAACTACGTGGGAATTTTATGACAGACTGGACGAAGTGTACGGCTGCCAGAGTGACATATCTGTGCCTGAAAGCAATCTAGAGTCGTCTTTAGACACAGTGCTAGCAGATTTGATGGAGGATAATAACGAGCCATGTATGCCTCCAGCAGCTCCGGCCCAACATGAAATCTCACCACCACCACCGCGGAGGCACAATCGAGGCGGAATTTTGGAATTTTTAAGAGAAGAAAGCCAAACAGACAGAAAAGTTTTGGAAGAAATTTTAAAATGTGAAAAAGAAAAAATAGAAATTGAAAAACAAAAAATTGATGAAATCAGAAAATTACGAGAAGCTTTGACCAAAAAATGATTTTTTACCTTTATTTTAGTATTAGTGCCTTTTTTTAACTAATAGTTCTCATGAATTAAAAGTTTTTAAGTTTTTTTTTAGAATACGAGTTTATTTTTATTAACTAATTTTAAATAAACATGAAAATAAAAGAAAAATATTTGTTTATTCTATGCTGATAGGAAAGTAGTTAGCATTTCTCTTTTCATTCTTGCTTGTTCTCTTGGGGTTTCGTTATTTGTAATGTTATTGCTGTAATTTACAGAGTCTATTTCATGAGCAATATCCACGTTTTCAGGAGACCCTTCCGTGTTAATAATGAAATTGTGAAGAATCAAACAAGACATAATTATAGTTTTTGCCAGCTTTACATCACGAACTTCTAAGTAATTCAAAATTCTGAACTTTTTTTTTTAATATTCCAAATGCTTGTTCTACGCACACTCG
Source organism: Phaonia tiefii (assembly GCA_963931995.1). Classification (NCBI taxonomy): domain Eukaryota; kingdom Metazoa; phylum Arthropoda; class Insecta; order Diptera; family Muscidae; genus Phaonia; species Phaonia tiefii. The sequence continues at coordinate 38,401,822 of OZ008370.1, read as the reverse complement.
AGTTGAACTTAAAATTGTATTAAATCTGATTTTCTCAGCTGACAAGTACCCATTATCACGATAAGGTACCATTAAGTAATTTTCTAAGGGATAGGCTGCGTCGCCTAACAAGTGGCAATTAGAAGGGAAGGCAATGTGGCCTGTTACAATTGCACGCCTTAAAGGACTATCGGCCCACACAGACGCATCATGGCATCGACCTGGATGCCCCACTAAAACATCAAGGAATCGAAACTCACTATCAGACACAGCCTGCACGTATAAATTAAATTTTTAGATAGTAAATTGAGTCAATGAAAACAAAATAAGAAAATTTACCTGAACGATTATGGAATATGTTCCCTTGCGATTATAATAACTGATACTATCATTTGATGGCTGTGATATTCTGATGTGTGTACCATCAATACATCCTAATACGTATGGAAAAGGGTGAGACCTAAATGTTTCAAAACCTTCCATAATTTTTCCCCGGCTTGATTCCGAGTTTGGAAATGTTATTAGTTGCTTTTGCTTGGCGATAAGCTGAACACAATTAACAAAACCTCTGTAGCACGCACCCATCCCAACATTGAAACGATCGCTTACTTCGCGGAAGCTATTTTGATTGGAAAGTTTCCACAGAGTTACAAAAGCAATATTCTTTAACTCAAGACCAGGACGACCTGTCTGAGCCTTTTTGTGGGACTCATTTAATAAACACAGGAGTTTCTACAAATATAAAACAAATGAGTTTAATAAAAATTTGACGCGCAGATATTTACTTACATCAAAAGTCCTCCTTCCCATTCTGAACTGGCTGTAAAAAACATCGTCAGGCATTTCATCCACTGTTTGCACAAACCCTTTTGTTTTCGGTATTCTTCTTGTTAACCCTATTTCTTTTTGCAAGACAGCAAGACGTTTTTTTTTCCTTTTAATAATATGAACAGCAAGTTGGCAGCTGGAGCTGCCTTGCTCGAACAAATCCAATAAATTTTGCATTAATATTTCCTCTTGAGCCATTATTGGATCTACTACGAATGATAGAATAATACAATGCATAAAAACGTTCCTAAACGTTTACAGTGTTGCAAAGTATTAGAATGCAACGTACCAAAAAAGTAACTACACAATGTATCAACTTGGTATTAATACTGTATTGATTCATTGTAAATATACGTTTAGGAAGTCAGCCTCTTTTATCTTCCGCTGTGTCGACAATCTTATTCAAGACAAAATGCTCGAAAAGTTTGCCAATGGACGACAGCATCGATATCAGTCTGTAGCTACCACACCTTCTTGGGTCGGCGCCCGGTCGTTACCGCTTCCTTCCAGGCCGCCGGGAAATACCCCAAGTTGAGGCAGTGGTTAAACAGCACCGCCAAAAATCGCCATCCACCCGCTTAAGTACCACATCCGGGACTCCATCCCTTCCGCTGGACTTACGGTTCGGTCTCTTCCGCAACGCCCCGCCAATGTCTACAGGTCTAATGAAGCCCTGTTGACGCCAGCAGTCGTTATCACCATCCTGTGACCCGTCAGCCATGACATCGTTCCGAATGTTACGGCAGGATCATAGTTGGTCAAGCGTCGAATTTCGCCTTCAACGCCATTAGGAGCGCCAAAATCATCCGCAGTCGGGTTCCCCTGTATGTGGTCGGCAAGGAGGTTAGCCTTGCTCTCATCCACCACAACCAGGGAATTATCAGCATCAAGGAGGGCCGGTATTGGCCTCCTAACCCGGGCGCCGGCCGCGCCTCTAACTCTCGAAAGGGTGCTGCTATTCACCCTTATACCGCTTAGGAAAGTCGCCTTCCTATCCTGCTCGAACCTATAAATAGCTCCCTGAATAATCTGGTCAATATTACGCACAATAGCGCGCAATGTTATCGCCCTGCCCGGATCACCAGTTCTATCTATTATACGGTGGAAGTCGTCGAAGTCCACCGGGTCCAGTCCGAACCCTAGGGGTCGAGGCCTCTATAGCCTCACCGAAGGCCGTGCTCATCGAATCGACACAAGAGTCGATCTCCGAGCACGACACGTTGCTATCTATTGAGAGTTCGCTTCCGTCAAGCCCCTCCTCAAGCACCCGGTTAAATCGCCGTCGATTCATCCGGTTGTAATCAAAAAACATCGGGCGCTCCCGATATGCCAAATCGCCTCGTTCCCACAGCAGCTCCACAGCCCTATGGTCCCATCCGCAATCCAGTGTCCTCAATCCGTTACCCCGAGTCGCGCCATGTCACCCCCGAAGAAACAATAAATACATCAATATATGATGCAGTTGTGGTGCCAATCCTAGTTGGGCCGCTAGTTGGTACCACATTAACGTCAGGGCATTCAGTAAAAAGTTGCTGAAGTACCCTGCCCCTACGGTCAGTCCTGTCTCCCCCCCAGCTAGTGTGCCTAGCATTAAGGTCAGCTCCTATAACAACATCGCCTTGACTAGCCAGATCCAATAAAGGCTGCAGCCAAGAAACATCAAGTCGGTCCTGTGGTCTGAGGTATAACGACGCTACAGTAAGTGTAGAGCCGTTACCCCTTCGAACACGCACGCACGTATTCTCAATCGCGCCTAGGTCCAATACCACCCTGTCATGGTATATGTGTCTGTTCTGTCTGTGGATAATAAAGCCGTCATAATTCAAAGAGTGAATGTCAGACAGCCTATGCTCAGCCACAAGAACTATGTCCGGTCTAATACCGTCCATAAATACCTTAAACATGTGTCTCTTGTGTAACTTTGGACAAAATTGGTTCATTAAATTGGGTGTGACACGAAAAGCCATATGTTGCTGGCGTATGCTGACGACATAGACATCATTGGGCGAAATTTGCGAGAGGTTACTGCAGTATTTTCAAGAATCGAAAAGGAATCAGCAAAGGTGGGTCTTGCTGTTAATGAGGACAAGACAAAATTGATGGTGTCAACGACTAGAGAAACCTCTCGACTTGGTCCGCACTTGAACGTTGACAACCGATTTAATTTTGAAGTGGTAGATAAATTTGTCTACCTTGGATCCGCCGTGAACAAGGACAACAACGTCAGCCTGGAGATAGATAGGAGAATTGTGATTGCAAATAGATGTTATTTTGGGCTCAGCAAGCAGTTTAGGAACAAAGCCCTCTCGACGGACAAAAGTCCAGTTATATCAGACTCTCATTTTACCTGTCTTGACATATGGCTCCGAAACTTGGGTCATATCGCAAGCGGATGAAAAACACCTGGGAGTTTTCGAGAGAAAAATTCTCCGTAAAATATATGGTCCTGCTAGGGAAAACGGCGAGTACCGACGTCGCTGGAACGCAGAGCTATATAATCTCTATTCTGACGTGGACATAGCTAGCCGAATCAAAGTGTGCCAATTGCGTTGGCTAGGTCATGTTATCAGAATGGATGAAGATGAGCCAGCGCGAAAGATTTTTGATAACGTACCCGATGGAAGCAGGAAAAGAGGACGACCCAGACTCCGCTGGAAAGACCAGGCAGAAGAATCCCTCCGTATCCTTGGTGTTACCAACTGGCGAGAAAAGGCGAAGGATAGAGCCAGTTGGAAGAATATGTTGAAATTTGTTTGTTTAATTAATATGTGTAAGACGTCTGACCTCATGAGGTTGTAATATAGTCAATAAAAGTAAAAGTAAAGCAAATTGGGTGTAATAGTCTGTTGAAATTTCAAGGCCCACTGGGAAGTTCGTATGGGGGCTACCAAAAAACCGGGTCAGATTCTGCTCAAACTATGTACAATAAGGATAGTGGTCAGAAAATTACGTTTTGCGAAATTTGGTCAAAATTAATCAATCCAATAGGGTGTTGTAGTGTGATAAATTTTCAAGGCCTATCCAACCACGTTTATGGGAGGTACCAGATATAGAGGTCTGATTTCGGCAAAACTTTGTGGAAGTATACCACAAATAAAAATAGTATGTTCTGCGAACTTTGGAAAAAATTGGTTCATTAGATTGGGTGTTATAATCTAATGAAATTTCAATACCCACTGCGAACTTTGTATGGGGGATACCAAAAAGCGTGGTCCGATTCTGCTCAAACTATTTACAATAAGGATAATAATCAGAAAATAACATTTTGCGAAATTTGGACAAAATTAATCAATCCAATAGGGTACTGTAGTGTGATAAATTTTCAAGGCCCATCCAACCACTTGTAAGGGAGGTACCAGATATAGTGGTCTGATTTCGGTAAAACTTTGTGGAAGAATATCAAAAATTAAAATATTATGTTCTACAAACTTTGGCCACAATTGGATCATTAAATTGGGTGTGATACTCTATGGAAATTTCAAGATCCACTGGAAAATTTGTACGGGGGTAAAAAAAGCCTGGTCCGATTCTGCTCAAACTATTTACAATAAGGATAATAATCAGAAAATAACGTTTTGCGAAATTTGGTCAAATTTAATCAATCCAACAGGGTGTTGTAGTGTGATAAATTCTCAAGCCCCATCCAACCACTTGTAAGGGAGGTACCAGATATAGTGGTCTGATTTCAGTAAAACGTTGTGGAAGTATACCAGAAATAAAAATATTATGTTCTGCAAACTTTGGCCAAAATTGGTTCATTAAATTGCGTGTAATAGTCTGTTGAAGTTTCAAGACCCACTGGGAACTTTGTTGGGGGCTATCAAAAAGCCGGGTCCTATTCTGCTCAAACTATTTACAATAAGGATAATAATCAGAAAATTACGTTTTGCGAAATTTGTTCCAACTTAATCAGTCCAATAGGGTGTTGTAGTGCGCTAAATTTTCAAGGCCCATCCAACCATTTGTATGGGAGGAACCAGATATAGTGGTCTGATTTCAGTAAAACTTTGATGTTCTGCAAACATTGGCCAAAATTGGTTCATTAAATTGGGTGTAATAGTCTGTTGAAATTTCAAGACCCGCTGGAAGTTTGTATGAGGGCTACCAAAAACCCGGGTCCGATTCTGCTCGAAACTATCTACAATAAATACAGTGGTCAGAAAATTACGTTTTGCGAAATTTGGTCAAAATTAATCTATCTAATAGGGTGTTGTAGTGTGATAAATTTTCAAGGCCCATCCAACCACTTGTATGGGAGGTACCAGATATAGTGGTCTGATTTCAGTATAACTTTGTGGAAGTATACCACAAATAAAAATAGTATGTTCTGCGAACTTTGGAAAAAATTAGTTCATTAGATTGGGTGTTATAATCTAATGAAATTTCAAGACCCACTGCGAACTTTGTATGGGGGATACCAAAAAGCGTGGTCCGATTCTGCTCAAACTATTTACAATAAGGATAATAATCAGAAAATAACATTTTGGGAAATTTGGACAAAATTAATCAATCCAATAGGGTATTGTAGTGTGATAAATTTTCAAGGCCCATCCAACCACTTGTAAGGGAGGTACCAGATATAGTGGTCTGATTTCGGTAAAACTTTGTGGAAGAATATCAAAAATTAAAATATTATGTTCTACAAACTTTGGCCACAATTGGATCATTAAATTGGGTGTGATACTCTATGGAAATTTCAAGATCCACTGGAAAATTTGTACAGGGGTAAAAAAAGCCTGGTCCGATTCTGCTCAAACTATTTACAATAAGGATAATAATCAGAAAATAACGTTTTGCGAAATTTGGTCAAATTTAATCAATCCAACAGGGTGTTGTAGTGTGATAAATTCTCAAGCCCCATCCAACCACTTGTAAGGGAGGTACCAGATATAGTGGTCTGATTTCAGTAAAACGTTGTGGAAGTATACCAGAAATAAAAATATTATGTTCTGCAAACTTTGGCCAAAATTGGTTCATTAAATTGCGTGTAATAGTCTGTTGAAGTTTCAAGACCCACTGGGAACTTTGTTGGGGGCTATCAAAAAGCTGGGTCCTATTCTGCTCAAACTATTTACAATAAGGATAATAATCAGAAAATTACGTTTTGCGAAATTTGGTCAAAATTAATCAATCCAATAGGGTGTTGCAGTGCGCTAAATGTTCAAGGCCCATCCAACCATTTGTATGGGAGGAACCAGATATAGTGGTCTGATTTCAGTAAAACTTTATGGAAGTATACCAGAAATAAAAATATTATGTTCTGCAAACTTTGGCCAAAATTGGTTCATTAAATTGGGTGTAATAGTCTGTTGAAATTTCAAGACCCACTGGGAAGTTTCTATGGGGGCTACCAGAAACCCGGGTCCGATTGTGCTCAAACTATCTACGATAAATATAGTGGTCAGAAAATTACGTTTTGCGAAATTTGGTCAAAATTAATCAATCCAATAGGGTGTTGTAGTGTGATAAATTTTCAAGGCCCATCGAACCACTTGTATGGGGGGTACCAGATATAGTGGTGTGATTTCAGTAAAACTTTGTGGAAGTATACCAGAAATAAAAATATTATGTTCTGCAAACTTTGGCCAAAATTGGTTCATTAAATTGGGTGTAATAGTCTGTTGAAATTTCAAGACCCACTGGGAAGTTTCTATGGGGGCTACCAGAAACCCGGGTCCGATTGTGCTCAAACTATCTACGATAAATATAGTGGTCAGAAAATTACGTTTTGCGAAATTTGGTCAAAATTAATCAATCCAATAGGGTGTTGTAGTGTGATAAATTTTCAAGGCCCATCGAACCACTTGTATGGGGGGTACCAGATATAGTGGTCTGATTTCAGTAAAACTTTGCGGAAGTATACCAGAAATAGAAATATGTTCTGCAAACTTTGGCCAAAATTGGTTCATTAAATTGGGTGTAATAGTCTGTTGAAATTTCAAGACCCGCTGGGAAGTTTGTATGGGGGCTACCAAAAACCCGGGTCCGATTTTGCTCGAAACTATCTACAATAAATACAGTGGTCAGAAAATTAGGTTTTGCGAAATTTGGTCAAAATTAATCAATCCAATAGGGTGTTGTAGTGTGACTAGGGCAGTAAACTATAAATTTAATACATACGCAAGTGTTAGGTTTGTAAGAGTAAATCATCGTTTGTTTGTTCGTTGCTTGGCAGTCGGTATTGAAAGTGATTATTGTTCGATTTTCATATAATTTTCCCACGCGATTTTCTCCGGAAATTCATAGCCGATTTTATTAATTTTTGGATTAAAATCTAGTGCGGGTTTCGACGAAGAGTTTAGGCCAAAAATTAAGGCGATCCGATATCGGCGAGCCGAGATTTAAGTTTTTTAATTTGGAGTATTAATTTGGAGTAATATTAAAAAAGTGTCTATGTTGATCTTCGGTTTTGTCTTATCATCGTTTGTTTGTTCGTTGCTTGGCAGTCGGTATTGAAAGTGATTATTGGGCGATTTTCATATAATTTTCCCACGCGATTTTCTCCGGAAATTCATAGCCGATTTTATTAATTTTTGGATTAAAATGCTAGTGCGGGTTTCGACGAAGAGTTTAGGCCAAAAATTAAGGCGATCCGATATCGGCGAGCCGAGATTTAAGTGTTTTAATTTGGAGTATTAATTTGGAGTAATATTAAAAAAGTGTTTATGTTGATCTTCGGTTTTGTCTTATCATCGTTTGTTTGCTTGTTGCTAGGCAGTCGGTATTGAAAGTGATTATTGGGCGATTTTCATATAATTTTCCCACGCGATTTTCTCCGGAAATTCATAGCCGATTTTATTAATTTTTGGATTAAAATGCTAGTGCGGGTTTCGACGAAGAGTTTAGGCCAAAAATTAAGGCGATCCGATATCGGCGAGCCGAGATTTTTGGACTAAGAAAAATCTTTAAAGTTGATTTACTCGACACGTTGTTTTGAAAAATTGAGGGGGCAAAGTTATGAACATCAAAACCAACGGTAAAATAATGAACAAAGTATGTATGTATCACATTTTTTGCAGTTAAAAATTTGTCAAGTCATAGTGTAATTGGCAGTTATTGAAGTTACTCCATTGGCAGAACAACATATTAACCTAGCTAGCGAGTATTCAAGTTTGCGAGTAGTCAAGTTAGCGCGAGTGCACTGTATTTGTGTTAGTATATCCTCAATTATACTTCCCTTATCTGTAATTTTAACGGTAAGTTTCTTTTGTCTATTTTCAGATATTTAACCCTTGGCAAAGAATTCATCAGAACAATACACCCACCGACAATTTTAACTTTACGTCAGTGAATATCTATCTCTTAACAACTCTTTTTAAACACCTATCACCCTATTGCGACAACAGGCCTGCAGTCTACGTGGAAATCATTAAGTGGTGAGTACAAATTATGTTGTAAATATCGAAAACTCCCGTTTTACTGGGCCGATTCGGCGCCTCTAGGGCAGTAAACTATAAATTTAATACATACGCAAGTGTTAGGTTTGTAAGAGTAAATCATCGTTTGTTTGTTCGTTGCTTGGCAGTCGGTATTGAAAGTGATTATTGGGCGATTTTCATATAATTTTCCCACGCGATTTTCTCCGGAAATTCATAGCCGATTTTATTAGAGTTTAGGCCAAAAATTAAGGCGATCCGATATCGGCGAGCCGAGATTTAAGTGTTTTCGATTTTTTGACGAAAATTTACTTTCTCTGATCAAACTCAAGTTATTTTTTATGGATTGTAAACAGCCTAAAACGCTAAGAAAAAAAATTTCAGCCGAATCGGCCCAGTAAAACGGGAGTTTTTTTCGAAAAACCCATTTTTTTTCGCCAAAAAACCTCTTCCTGAAAACCTTTTTCACTTTGGGGGAAATTTATGGACTTAGGTGGGTCAGAGACCCCAATAACCGTTTTGATTCAGATAGTAGATTATGTTAGCTATCCAAAACACTAAGAATTATATTTGTACGACAACTTTTGGCCAAGTTATGGAAAATTTTCGGGTAAAAATTTGGTTCAAATTACAATTTTTTGAACAGTTTTCTGTACTCAATATATCATGAAAAAAAATGTAAATGTCATTTTTTCGGTCGCTAGAACTCCCCAAAGGGCAATTTTTTTTTGATTTTTTTTTCGACAAATTTTCTGAGTTTTCTGTACTCAATATATCAAGAAAGAAAATGTAAATGTAATTTTTTCGGTAAGATAAATATTATACTTTTAGATAATTGTGCCAAGAATAGAAAAATGAAGTAAAATATTGAAATTTGGAAAAATTCGTAAAAAAAGAATCCGTTCAAAGGGCCTGAAAAGTGAAAAATGCGGTTTTGCTGAATTGAAATGTAATTTTTTCGGTAAGATAAATATTATACTTATAGATAATTATGCCAAGAATGCAAAAATGACTCTCCGACTCCAAAGTAAGTCGCTAGAGCTCCCCAAAGTGAGAAAAAGTGGGTTTTAGCCCATTTCAAGGGACCCTACCTACAGTTTTTTGGACGGAAATTGCTCATAACTTGGCCAAACACCATCTTAAAATTATAATTCTTTGTGTTTTGGATAGATAATTAATAGTACTATAAAAAACAATTATGTTTATGGGGTCTCCGATGCCAGAGTAAGTCGCTAGAGCTCCCCAAAGTGCAATTTTTTTTTTGATTTTTTTTCGACAAATTTTCTGAGTTTTCTGTACTCAATATATCAAGAAAAAAAATGTAAATGTCATTTTTTCGGTAAGATAAATATTATACTTTTAGATAATTGTGCCAAGAATGGAAAAATGAAATAAAATATTGAAAATTGGAAAAATTCGTAAAAAAAGAATCCGTTCAAAGGGCCTGAAAAGTGAAAAATGCGGTTTTTCTGAATTGAAATGTCATTTTTTCGGTAAGATAAATATTATACTTATAGATAATTATGCCAAGAATGCAAAAATGACTCTCCGGCTCCAAAATAAGTCGCTAGAGCTCCCCAAAGTGAGAAAAAGTGGGTTTTAGCCCATTTCAAGGGACCCTACCTACAGTTTTTTGGACGGAAATTGCTCATAACTTGGCCAAAAACCCATCTTAAAATTATAATTCTTTGTGTTTTGGATAGATAATTAATAGTACTATAAAAAACAATTATGTTTATGGGGTCTCCGATGCCAGAGTAAGTCGCTAGAGCTCCCCAAAGGGCAATTTTTTTTTGATTTTTTTTTCGACAAATTTTCTGAGTTTTCTGTACTCAATATATCAAGAAAGAAAATGTAAATGTCATTTTTTCGGTAAGATAAATATTATACTTTTAGATAATTGTGCCAAGAATAGAAAAATGAAATAAAATATTGAAATTTGGAAAAATTCGTAAAAAAAGAATCCGTTCAAAGGGCCTGAAAAGTGAAAAATGCGGTTTTGCTGAATTGAAATGTCATTTTTTCGGTAAGATAAATATTATACTTATAGATAATTATCCCAAGAATGCAAAAATGACTCTCCGGGCCATAATTACAACTTGCCAATAGCTAAAGTTAGGATGTAATCGGACAGATTATTAGATTTTCGTTATTATAAGCAAACTTTCGGCTAAAAGTGACTGGTAAGTTAAAGGGTACCCAGTGTTCCCTTTAACTTTTAACGTAAGGTTTATCTTTTTAAAGATGCCACATTTTCCGACCTATGCAGAAGAAAAAATTAGTTTAGCTATGGAAACAAAAAGTAAAAAATGGAAGACCAAAAAAGCAGAACCTATTTGTTACATAAAAACCAGCTAGAGGTTATTTTTGAAAACTCGTAGCTGCTGCTTTGTCGAATAAGTATATAAAATTCCCTTCCGATGCAAGGGGAATGCTGTAACCAGCGGCAGACTTCTTGTTCATAAATCTACAAATTTTTATGGTTTGCTTGTAAAGAAATGAATAAAAGTACGTTGCCACTACGTTTTTTTTCATATGTTTTTCTTTCATTTGGTTAAGAAATGAATTTAGCTATGCCGAATTTTTGGCCCGTTTTCGCAATGTTGAGTTGTTTGGCGTCGTCATTTTATCATTTGTTAAAAAAAAATCTCAAACATACAAAACCAAATTTTTTTAACTTTTCCACTTTTGGCTTGTCAACAAAGAAATAAAAGTACGTTGCCACTACGTTTTTTTTATTATAAATCATTTGGTCAAAAGTAATCGGTGTTTTCTTTGGTATTGCCACCTTATCAAAAATATTCATTTTATTTTGCTAGGAAGTTGTAATTACGAAAAACATTTAATAGTGACTTTATTGCTCACTTCAACTAAAGTTACCTTTTCCTAACATTGACTTTAAAGGCAAGTTGTAATTATGGCCCTCCGACTCCAAAGTAAGTCGCTAGAGCTCCCCAAAGTGAGAAAAAGTGGGTTTTAGCCCATTTCAAGGGACCCTACCTACAGTTTTTTGGACGGAAATTGCTCATAACTTGGCCAAAAACCATCTTAAAATTATAATTCTTTGTGTTTTGGATAGATAATTAATAGTACTATAAAAAACAACTATGTTTATGGGGTCTCCGATGCCAGAGTAAGTCGCTAGAGCTCCCCAAAGTGCAATTTTTTTTTGATTTTTTTTCGACAAATTTTCTGAGTTTTCTGTACTCAATATATCATGAAAAAAAATGTAAATGTAATTTTTTCGGTAAGATAAATATTATGCTTTTAGATAATTGTGCCAAGAATGGAAAAATGAAATAAAATATTGAAAATTGGAAAAATTCGTAAAAAAAGAATCCGTACAAAGGCCTGAAAAGTGAAAAATGCGACTATAAATTTAATACATACGCAAGTGTTAGGTTTGTAAGAGTAAATCATCGTTGGTTTGTTCGTTGCTTGGCAGTCGGTATTGAAAGTGATTATTGTTCGATTTTCATATAATTTTCCCACGCGATTTTCTCCGGAAATTCATAGCCGATTTTATTAATTTTTGGATTAAAAAGCTAGTGCGGGTTTCGACGAAGAGTTTAGGCCAAAAATTAAGGCGATCCGATATCGGCGAGCCGAGATTTAAGTGTTTTAATTTTTCGTCAAAAAATCGAAAAAAAATGCTCGCGTTTCTAATTGTATGGCCACCACTGTACATGTTTATCATAGCATACTTTTAGGAGGGGCCTGTTAAGCTGGGTACTGTACTGTACTGTGTACTGTATACATATTTTCGAATTTTTGATATGGAAATCAAGTTACTTTTGAGTTTTAAATTTTTTGGGGTTGTCAGATTGTCAAAAATTTATTGATTTCGAGACTGAAGGATTGGGAAGTTGAAAAAAAACAAAACGAACCCTTGGCAAAGAATTCATCAGAACAATACACCCACCGACAATTTTAACTTTACGTCAGTGAATATCTATCTCTTAACAACTCTTTTTAAACACCTATCACCCTATTGCGACAACAGGCCTGCTGTCTACGTGGAAATCATTAAGTGGTGAGTACAAATTATGTTGTAAATATCGAAAACTCCCGTTTTACTGGGCCGATTCGGCTGAAATTTTTGATGTGTAAACATCTATACGCGCGCCTCTAGGGCAGTAAACTATAAATTTAATACATACGCAAGTGTTAGGTTTGTAAGAGTAAATCATCGTTTGTTTGTTCGTTACAAAAGAGGAGACGGACGGACTCAAGTTCCTGACAGTGGAGGCAGCGGAGAAATTGCAGCAAAAAGCCAAAAAATTTAAGTGGGACGGTGGTACCATTACGACAACAAATTTTTACGGGAAAATTAAAACTTCTAAAAGAGCAAGAACAAACTATAGAGAGCTCTTAAAAATTCCACCAGAAAACATTGTGACGTCACACCACCTACACGATTATGGCGTAGTAGTAATTGCTAAAAACAATTACAAAACTACTTTGTTTTTCCCCAGACGATTGTGGTGGTATATCTGGCGGGGAATACAAAAAGAACACAACGATCGTGTGAAAAAACGTGTCAATCGTCACGACAATCTACTCCACCCAACAATTACAAATAAAAGATTGGAACCGATGCTTGGTAAGCCCGGAAAAAATAAAACTAGAAAACTAACATCTGTACCACTAACCATGAAAAAGCTTAATGAGTACCCGGATTTGCCAAGCACATCGAAAGAGTGCCAAACTGAGCAAGAGATGAGAAGTCTAAAGCCTTACTGGATTCATTGCCTCTATTTCCAGAGGAACAAGCGGATGAAGGAAGACCACAGTTTCGGGGAAGTTGTTGTTTTTGGAAGGCGGTATATGAACCGGCTCTTCAAGGTGGTGGAGATAGCGGCAGCTCTCTGCGACACGAAAACCAACCGCACATTTTGCAACTTCCGCAACTTCCGCGGAAGAAAATTAGTTGTTTAATTTCCTTGGTCTTCCTTTATCCGTTTGCTCCTCTTTTAATAAAGGCAATCAGTATGTTTTGGTGCATTCTTCCGACGGCAAGCAATCAGGATATTCATTAAGCTTTTTCATGGAAGGTGGTACTTTCTATTTACCAATCATCAGGTTTAATTTTTTGTAATATAATTGTTGGGTGGAGTAAATTGTTGTAGCGTGTTTTCAAACGTTTAGAGTGTTCTTCAACTATTTCTTTCCAGAGCGTCCGCCACAATCGTCTTGGGAAAAACAAAGTAGTTTTGTTATAGTTTTTAGAAATTACTACTACGTCATAATCGTGTAGGTGGTGTGACGTTAAAATTTATTCCGGTGGAATTTTCAAGAGCTCTATAGTTCGTTCTTGCTCTTTTCGTATTTTTCCTTTTCCCGTAAAATTTTTTTGTCGCAATCGTACCCCCGTCAAACTTTTTGTTTTTTAAATTAATTAATTACTTAATTAAGTAATTAATTAATTAATTACTATTAATTAATTACTTAATTAATTAACCAATGTGTAATTAACACCAATGTGTCTTTTTTTTCTTTTTTAAATGTAATATAAAATAAAAATTATTTGTAATAAATTAAATGTAAAATATAAATAAATTGTAAGAAATTCAAATTTAATATTTAATATTATTACTTTGTTAAATTTCTTTTTTTCCTTTTTTAAATTAAATATAAAAATAAATATAAATTCGAAAAACCCATTTTTTTCGCCAAAAAAACCTCTTCCTGAAAACCTTTTTCATTTTGGGTTAAATTCATGGACTTAGGTGGGTCAGAGACCCCAATAACCGTTTTGATTCAGATAGTAGATTATGTTAGCTATCCAAAACACTGAATTATATTTGTACGACAACTTTTGGCCAAGTTATGGAGAATTTTCGTGTAAAAATTTGGTTCAAATTACAATTTTTTGAACTTTGGGGAGCTTTCACGACTTCCATGGGGAGCTTTCACGACTTCCAAATATAATTGTTAGTGTTTTGGATAGCTAACGTCATCTACTATCTGAATCAAATCGTTTGAGTTTGATCAGAGAAAGTAAATTTTCGTTGTGGAAGTATACCAGAAATAAAAATATTATGTTCTGCAAACTTTGAACAAAATTGGTTCATTAAATTGGGTGTAATAGTCTGCTGGAATTTCAAGACCCACTGGGAACTTTGTATGGGGGGTACCAAAAAGCCTTGGCTGACTACTCAAACTATGTGCAATAAGGATAATGGTCAGAAAATTACGATTTGCGAAATTTGGATAAAATTTATCAACCAATATTGTGTTGTAGTGTGATAAATTTGCAAGGCCCATCGAACCACTTGTATGGGGGGCACCAGATATAGTGCTCTGATTTCAGTAAAACTTTGTGGAAGTATACCAGAAATAAAAATATTATGTTCTGCAAACTTTGAACAAAATTGGTTCATTAAATTGCGTGTAATATTCTGCTGGAATTTCAAGACGCACTGGGAACTTTGTATGGGGGGTACCAAAATGCCTTGTCTGACTCTACTCAAACTATGTACAATAAGGACAATGGTCAGAAACCTACGCTTTACGAAATTTGGTCCAACTTAATCAATCCAATAGGGTGTTGTAGTGTGCTAAATTTTCAAGGCCCATCCAACCATTTGTATGGGAGGTACCAGATATAGTGGTCTGATTTCAGTAAAACTTTGTGGAAGTATACCAGAAATTAAAATATTATGTTCTGCAAACTTTGAACAAAATTGGTTCATTAAATTGCGTGTAATATTCTGCTGGAATTTCAAGACCCACTGGGAATTTTGTAATGGGGGTACCAAAAAGCCTTGTCTGACTCTACTCAAACTATGTATGTACAATAAGGATAATGGTCAGAAAATTA
The DNA here is from genome assembly GCA_963931995.1 of Phaonia tiefii. Lineage (NCBI taxonomy): Eukaryota > Metazoa > Arthropoda > Insecta > Diptera > Muscidae > Phaonia > Phaonia tiefii. The sequence continues at coordinate 38,386,816 of OZ008370.1, read as the reverse complement.
CGTTTTGCGAAATTTGGTCCAACTTAATCAATCCAATAGGGTGTTGCAGTGTGCTAAATTTTCAAGGCCCATCCAACCATTTGCATGGGAGGTACCAGATATAGTGGTCTGATTTCAATAAAACTTTGTGGAAGTATACCAAAAATTAAAATATTATGTTCTGCAAACTTTGAACAAAATTGGTTCATTAAATTGCGTGTAATATTCTGCTGGAATTTCAAGACCCACTGGGAAGTTTCTATGGGGGCTACCAGAAACCCGGGTCCGATTGTGCTCAAACTATCTACGATAAATATAGTGGTCAGAAAATTACGTTTTGCGAAATTTGGTCAAAATTAATCAATCCAATAGGGTGTTGTAGTGTGATAAATTTTCAAGGCCCATCGAACCACTTGTATGGGGGGTACCAGATATAGTGGTGTGATTTCAGTAAAACTTTGTGGAAGTATACCAGAAATAATAATATTATGTTCTGCACACTTTGGCCAAAATTGGTTCTTTAAATTGAGTGCAATAGTCTGTTGAAATTTCAAGACCCACTGGGAAGTTTGTATGGGGGCTACCAAAAACCCGGGTCCGATTCTGCTCAAACTATCTACAATAAATACAGTGGTCAGAAAATTAGGTTTTGCGAAATTTGGTCAAAATTAATCAATCCAATAGGGTGTTGTAGTGTGATAAATTTTCAAGGCCCATCGAACCACTTGTATGGGGGGTACCAGATATAGTGGTCTGATTTCAGTAAAACTTTATGGAAGTATACCAGAAATAGAAATATGTTCTGCAAACTTTGGCCAAAATTGTTTCATTAAATTGGGTGTAATAGTCTGTTGAAATTTCAAGACCCGCTGGGAAGTTTGTATGGGGGCTACCAAAAACCCGTGTCCGAATTTGCTCGAAACTATCTACAATAAATACAGTGGTCAGAAAATTAGGTTTTGCGAAATTTGGTCAAAATTAATCAATCCAATAGGGTGTTGTAGTGTGACTAGGGCAGTAAACTATAAATTTAATACATACGCAAGTGTTAGGTTTGTAAGAGTAAATCATCGTTTGTTTGTTCGTTGCTTGGCAGTCGGTATTGAAAGTGATTATTGTTCGATTTTCATATAATTTTCCCACGCGATTTTCTCCGGAAATTCATAGCCGATTTTATTAATTTTTGGATTAAAATCTAGTGCGGGTTTCGACGAAGAGTTTAGGCCAAAAATTAAGACGATCCGATATCGGCGAGCCGAGATTTAAGTGTTTTAATTTGGAGTAATATTAAAAAAGTGTTTATGTTGAACTTCGGTTTTGTCTTATCATCGTTTGTTTGCTTGTTGCTAGGCAGTCGGTATTGAAAGTGATTATTGGGCGATTTTCATATAATTTTCCCACGCGATTTTCTCCGGAAATTCATAGCCGATTTTATTAATTTTTGGATTAAAATGCTAGTGCGGGTTTCGACGAAGAGTTTAGGCCAAAAATTAAGGCGATCCGATATCGGCGAGCCGAGATTTTTGGACTAAGAAAAATCTTTAAAGTTGATTTACTCGACACGTTGTTTTGAAAAATTGAGGGGGCAAAGTTATGAACATCAAAACCAACGGTAAAATAATGAACAAAGTATGTATGTATCACATTTTTTGCAGTTAAAAATTTTGTCAAGTCATAGTGTAATTGGCAGTTGTTGAAGTTACTCCATTGGCAGAACAACATATTAACCTAGCTAGCGAGTATTAAAGTTTGCGAGTAGTCAAGTTAGCGCGAGTGCACTGTATTTGTGTTAGTATATCCTCAATTATACTTCCCTTATCTGTAATTTTAACGGTAAGTTTCTTTTGTCTATTTTCAGATATTTCCATAAAAATGGGCCGCTCAAAAGGTTCTTTGAACAAACGGCGCGGAAAGGAGCCCCTTAAAGCAAAAATTATTCGGGTGTTTACGGCCGAATCGGCGGCGCAAAAAATTGAATTGCTGAAAGACGTAGCCAAGTCCTCATCACCCAAAGATTCGAAAAGCTTCAAAACTGTATTGGAATGTTTTCCGTGTCTGCGGAAGCACAAGAACAAATAACGAACACGAAACCAATTGTTGAAGCTTTTATCGAAGAGGGTGATGAGGACACGAAAAATAATACGGCGTTGCAGATAATAGCAAAGGCATGCCAACCACCGCCTACCACAAAAAGGCAATATACAAAGGCGAAAGAGGAGAGGGACGGACTGAACTTCCTGACAGAGGAGGCAGCGGAGAAATTGCAGCAGAAGGCAAAAAAATTTAAGTGCGACGGTGGTACCATTACGACAACAAATTTTTATGGGAAAATTAAAACTACTAAAAGAGCAAGAACAAATTATAGAGAGCTCTTAAAAATTCCAGCAGAAAACATCGTGACGTCACACCACCTACACGAGTATGGCGTAGTAGTAATTGCTAAAGACAATTACAAAACTACTTTGTTTTTCCCCAGAGGATTGTGGTGGTATATCTGGCGGGGAATACAAAAAGAGCACAAGGATCGTGTGAAAAAACGTGTCAATCGTCACGACAATCTACTCCACCCAACAATTATAAACAAAAGATTGGAACCGATGATTGGTAAGACCGGAAAATATAAAAAAAGAAAACTAACATCTGTACCACTGACCATGAAAAAGCTCAATGAGTATCCAGATTTGCCAAGCACATCGAAAGACCACCAAACTGAGCAAGAAATGAGAAGTCTAAAGCCTTACTGGATTCATTGCCTTTATTTCCAGAGGAACAAGCGGATGAAGGAAGACCACGGATTCGGGGAAGTTGTCGTTTTTGGAAAGCGGTATATGAACCGGCTGTTCAAGGTGGTGGAGATAGCGGCAGCTCTCTGCGACATGAAAACCAACCGCACATTTTGCCGCCGCAACTTCCGCGGAAGAAAATTAGTTCGTTAATTTCCTTGGTCTTCCTTTATCCGTTTGCTCCTCTTTTAATAAAGGCAATCAGTATGTTTTGGTGCATTCTTCCGACGGCAAGCAATCAGGATATTCATTAAGCTTTTTCATGGAAGGTGGTACTTTCTATTTACCAATCATCGGGTTTAATTTTGTGTAATATAATTGTTGGGTGGAGTAGATTGTTGTAGCGTGTTGTTCGCGTTTTCAAACGTTTAGAGTGTTCTTCAAGTATTTCTTTCCAGATATCCCACCACAGTCGTCTGGGGAAAAACAAAGTACTTTTGTTATAGTTTTTAGAAATTACTACTACGTCATAATCGTGTAGGTGGTGTGACGTTAAAATTTATTCCGGTGGAATTTTCAAGAGCTCTCTATAGTTCGTTCTTGCTCTTTTCGTATTTTTCCTTTTCCCGTAAAATTTTTTTGTCGCAATCGTACCCCCGTCAAACTCTTATTTTTGTTAAATTAATTAATTACTTAATTAAGTAATTAATTACTATTAATTAATTACTTAATTAATTAACCACTGTGTTTTTTTTTTTGTTTTTTTAATGTTTACTTATTTGTAAATATTATGTTTAAACTATAATAAACAATAGTTAACATTAACAATTTTATTATATACAATGTCTCTTAATCGAACACTAGTATATACAAAATATTTTTTCTTCTTATTCATATATATAATTAAGAATATATAATAATTGTTTGCAATGAAAATTTTTTTAAAATATTTTTTTAATTATCAATATATCCACCAAAATTTTTTGTTTCTAGTTTGTTGTAAATATCTCAGATCTTTTCTCGATATGCTTGTGCTATATCTGATATTTAAGTGATCCATGTTGCAATTCACAGCTTTTATGTTGGCTTTTATATTAGTTTTCTTTCTTTTTCTGTAATATAAAAAAAAATTAATAAATTAAAATTTAATATTTAATTATAATTAATTAACTAAATGAAATAAAATTTAATATTTAATAGTATTACTTTGTTAAATTACTTTTTTTCCTTTTTCAAATTAAATATAAAAATAACCCATTTTTTTCGCCAAAAAACCTCTTCCTGAAAAAATAATAAATTAAAATAAATATTAATATATATAATTGATTATATATGTATATATGTATATATATATATAATTGATTATAGATATATATAATTGATAGTTTGTAAAAAAATAATTAATTTAAATAAATATTAAGAAAAATAATAAATTAAAATAAATATTAATATATATAATTGATTATAGTAAATATTAATGTTTCACAAAGGTAGGCAGAATAATAGAATTCACAGTGCCCCACGTTTGTATAGAAATAATTAATTTAAATAAATATAATAATTAATATAAAAAATTCAGAGCACTGGGCAGCTTTGTTTTAATTAAATTTTAAATAATTTAAATTTTAAAGTAAATTTTCGTCAAAAAATCGAAAAAAAACCTAGGGGTAGGGGTGCATTTTTTTCGACAAATTTTCTGAGTTTTCTGTACTCAATATATCAAGAAAGAAAATGTAAATGCCATTTTTTCGGTAAGATAAATATTATACTTTTAGATAATTGTGCCAAGAATAGAAAAATGAAATAAAATATTGAAATTTGGAAAAATTCGTAAAAAAAGAATCCGTTCAAAGGGCCTGAAAAGTGAAAAATGCGGTTTTGCTGAATTGAAATGTCATTTTTTCGGTAAGATAAATATTATACTTATAGATAATTATGCCAAGAATGCAAAAATGACTCTCCGACTCCAAAGTAAGTCGCTAGAGCTCCCCAAAGTGAGAAAAAGTGGGTTTTAGCCCATTTCAAGGGACCCTACCTACAGTTTTTTGGACGGAAATTGCTCATAACTTGGCCAAAAACCATCTTAAAATTATAATTCTTTGTGTTTTGGATAGATAATTAATAGTACTATAAAAAACAATTATGTTTATGGGGTCTCCGATGCCAGAGTAAGTCGCTAGAGCTCCCCAAAGTGCAATTTTTTTTTGATTTTTTTTCGACAAATTTTCTGAGTTTTCTGTACTCAATATATCATGGAAAAAAATGTAAATGTCATTTTTTCGGTAAGATAAATATTATACTTTTAGATAATTGTGCCAAGAATGGAAAAATGAAATAAAATATTGAAAATTGGAAAAATTCGTAAAAAAAGAATCCGTTCAAAGGGCCTGAAAAGTGAAAAATGCGGTTTTTCTGAATTGAAATGTCATTTTTTTCGGTAAGATAAATATTATACTTATAGATAATTATGCCAAGAATGCAAAACTGACTCTCCGACTCCAAAGTAAGTCGCTAGAGCTCCCCAAAGTGAGAAAAAGTGGGTTTTAGCCCATTTCAAGGGACCCTACCTACAGTTTTTTGGACGGAAATTGCTCATAACTTGGCCAAAAACCATCTTAAAATTATAATTCTTTATGTTTTGGATAGATAATTAATAGTACTATTAAAAACAATTATGTTTATAGTGTAATTCATAGTGTAATTGGCAGTTGTTGAGGTTACTCCATTGGCAGAACAACATATTAACCTAGCTAGCGAGTATTAAAGTTTGCGAGTAGTCAAGTTAGCGCGAGTGCACTGTATTTGTGTTAGTATATCCTCAATTATACTTCCCTTATCTGTAAAGTTTCTTTTGTCTATTTTCAGATATTTCCTTAAAAATGGGCCGCTCAAAAGGTTCTTTGAACAAACGGCGTGGAAAGGAGCCCCTTAAATCAAAAATTATTCGCGTCTTTACGGCCGAATCGGCGGCGCAAAAAATTCAATTGCTGGAAGAGATAGCAAAGTCCTCATCACCCAAAGATTCCAAAAGCCTCAAAGACATCCAGAACTCTATTGGAATGTTTTCTGTGTCTGCGGCAGCACAGGAACAAATAACCAACACAAGACCAGTTGTTGAAGCTTTTATGGAAGAGGGTGATGAGGACACGAGAAATAACACGGCGTTGCAGATAATTGCCGAGGCATGCCAACCACCGCCTACCACAAAAAGGCAATATTCAAAGGCGAAAGAGGAGAGAGACGGCCTGAACTTCTTGACAAAGGAGGCAGCAAAGAAATTGCTGGCGAAGGCAATAAAATTTAAGTGGGACGGTGGTACCATTTCAACAAGAAATTTTTATGGAAAAATTAAAAATACTAAAAGAGCAAGAACAAATTATAGAGAGCTCTTAAAAATTCCAGCAGGAAACATCGTGACATCACACCACGTACACGAGTATGGCGTAGTAGTAATTGCTAAAGACAATTACAAAACTACTTTGTTTTTCCCCAGAGGATTGTGGTGGTATATCTGGCGGGGAATACAAAAAGAGCACAAAGATCGTGTAAAGAAACGTGTCAATCGTCACGACAATCTACTCCACCCAACAATTAAATACAAAAGATTGGAACCGATGATTGGTAAGCCCGGAAAATATAAAAAAAGAAAAATAACATCTGTACCACTGACCATGAAAAAGCTTAATGAGTATCCAGATTTGCCAAGCACATCGAAAGACCACCAAACTGAGAAAGAATTGAGAAGTTTAAAGCCCTACTGGATTAATTGCCTTTATTTCCAGAGGAACAAACGGATGAAGGAAGACCACGGATTCGGGGAAGCTGTCGTTTTTGGTAAGCGGAATATGAACCGGCTGTGCAAGGTGGTGGAGATAGCGGCAGCTCTCTGCAACATAAAATCCAACCGCACATTTTGCCGCCGCAACTTCCGCGGACGAAAATTAGTTCGTTAATTTCCTTGGTCTTCCTTTATCCGTTTGCTCCTCTGGAAATAAAGGCAATCAGTATGTTTTGGTGCATTCTTCCGACGGCAAGCAATCTGGATATTTATTAAGCTTTTTCATGGAAGGTGGTACTTTCTAGTTACCAATCATCGCGTTTTTATTTTGTGTAATATAATTGTTGGGTGGAGTAGATTGTTGTAGCGAATTGTTCGCGTTTTCAGACGTTTAGAGTGCTCTTCTAGTATTTCTTTCCAGATATCCCACCACAATCGTCTGGGGAAAAACAAAGTACTTTTGTTATAGTTTTTAGAAATTACTACTACGTCATAATCGTGTAGGTGTTGTGACGTTAAAATTTATTCCGGTGGAATTTTCAAGAGCTCTCTATAGTTCGAAAAAATTACAAATTTGTGTGAGGGTCACCCTAACGGTTGAAGATAGAGGTTAGGTATGTTCTGCGAAAAGTTAGTGGAGGAAAAAATATTGGAGGCCGGTCATACATTTTGCCCCTCTAGGAGTCACCACAGGGGCGGTAGGAGCTAATTTGGGAAAAAATTACAAATTTGTGTGAGGGTCACCCTAACGGTTGAAGATAGAGGTTAGGTATGTTCTGCGAAAAGTTAGTGGAGGAAAAAATATTGGAGGCCGGTCATACATTTTACCCCACTAGAAGTCACCACAGGGGCGGTAGGAGCTAATTTGGAAAAAAAAATTACAAATTTGTGTGAGGGTCACCCTAACGGTTGAAGATAGAGGTTAGGTATGTTCTGCGAAAAGTTAGTGGAGGAAAAAATATTGGAGGCCGGTCATACATTTTATCCCTCTAGGAGTCACCATAGGGGCGGTAGGAGCTTATTTGGGTCAACGGTCCCTTGTCCGGCCCCTTTCACGGAGTCCTCTGTTTACAATTAGTCACATTGTGCATTTTTTTTATTACGATTCAATTTTTGACACTATCATAAATATCTATAATATTTTTCTTACCAATACAATGATATTTGCACTTTTTTCATCATATATTGATAAAGTTTTGTGAAATATAAATTTTTAAAATCAGATATAGTTTATCTTCTAGAGAATTTCACTAACTTTTGTCAATATATGATGAAAAAAGTGCAAATATCATTGTATTGGTAAGAAAAATATTAATACCAAAAACCCGGGTCCGATTCTGCTCAAACTATCTACGATAAATATAGTGGTCAGAAAATTACGTTTTGCGAAATTTGGTCAAAATTAATCAATCCAATAGGGTGTTGTAGTGTGATAAATTTTCAAGGCCCATCGAACCACTTGTATGGGGGGTACCAGATATAGTGGTCTGATTTCAGTAAAACTTTGTGGAAGTAAACCAGAAATAAAAATATTATGTTCTGCAAACTTTGGCCAAAATTGGTTCTTTAAATTGAGTGTAATAGTCTGTTGAAATTTCAAGACCCACTGGGAAGTTTGTATGGGGGCTACCAAAAACCCGGGTCCGATTCTGCTCAAACTATCTACAATAAATACAGTGGTCAGAAAATTTGGTTTTGCGAAGTTTGGTCAAAATTAATCAATCCAATAGGGTGTTGTAGTGTGATAAATTTTCAAGGCCCATCGAACCACTTGTATGGGAGGTACCAGATATAGTGGTCTGATTTCAGTAAAACTTTGTGGAAGTATACCAGAAATAAAAATATTATGTTCTGCACACTTTGGCCAAAATTGTGTCATTAAATTGGGTGTAATAGTCTGTTGAAATTTCAAGACCCACTGGGAAGTTTGTATGGGGGCTACCAGAAACCCGGGTCCGATTGTGCTCAAACTATCTACGATAAATATAGTGGTCAGAAAATTACGTTTTGCGAAATTTGGTCAAAATTAATCAATCCAATAGGGTGTTGTAGTGTGATACATTTCAAGGCCCATCGAACCACTTGTATGGGGGGTACCAGATATAGTGGTGTGATTTCAGTAAAATTTTTTGGAAGTATACCAGAAATAAAAATATTATGTTCTGCAAACTTTGGCCAAAATTGGTTCTTTAAATTGAGTGTAATAGTCTGTTGAAATTTCAAGACCCACTGGGAAGTTTGTATGGGGGCTACCAAAAACCCGGGTCCGATTCTGGTCAAACTATCTACAATAAATACAGTGGTCAGAAAATTACGTTTTGCGAAATTTGGTCCAACTTAATCAATCCAATAGGGTGTTGCAGTGTGCTAAATTTTCAAGGCCCATCCAACCATTTGCATGGGAGGTACCAGATATAGTGGTCTGATTTCAATAAAACTTTGTGGAGGTATACCAGAAATTAAAATATTATGTTCTGCAAACTTTGAACAAAATTGGTTCATTAAAGTGCGTGTAATATTCTGCTGGAATCTCAAGACCCACTGGGAAGTTTCTATGGGGGCTACCAGAAACCCGGGTCCGATTGTGCTCAAACTATCTACGATAAATATAGTGGTCAGAAAATTACGTTTTGCGAAATTTGGTCCAACTTAATCAATCCAATAGGGTGTTGCAGTGTGCTAAATTTTCAAGGCCCATCCAACCATTTGCATGGGAGGTACCAGATATAGTGGTCTGATTTCAATAAAACTTTGTGGAAGTATACCAGAAATTAAAATATTATGTTCTGCAAACTTTGAACAAAATTGGTTCATTAAATTGGGTGTAATAGTCTGCTGGAATTTCAAGACCCACTGGGAAATTTGTATTGCGGGTACCAAAAAGCCTTGGCTCACTTTACTCAAACTATGTGCAATAAGGATAATGGTCAGAAAATTACGTTTTGCGAAATTTGGTCCAACTTAATCAATCCAATAGGGTGTTGTAGTGTGCTAAATTTTCAAGGCCCATCCAACCACTTGTATGGGAGGTACCAGATATAGTGGTCTGATTTCAGTAAAACTTTGTGGAAGTATACCAGAAATTAAAATACTATGTTCTGCAAACTTTGAACAAAATTGGTTCATTAAATTGCGTGTAATATTCTGCTGGAATTTCAAGACCCACTGGGAAGTTTCTATGGGGGCTACCAGAAACCCGGGTCCGATTGTGCTCAAACTATCTACGATAAATATAGTGGTCAGAAAATTACGTTTTGCGAAATTTGGTCAAAATTAATCAATCCAATAGGGTGTTGTAGTGTGATACATTTCAAGGCCCATCGAACCATTTGTATGGGGGGTACCAGATATAGTGGTGTGATTTCAGTAAAACTTTGTGGAAGTATACCAGAAATAAAAATATTATGTTCTGCAAACTTTGGCCAAAATTGGTTCTTTAAATTGAGTGTAATAGTCTGTTGAAATTTCAAGACCCACTGGGAAGTTTGTATGGGGGCTACCAAAAACCCGGGTCCGATTCTGCTCAAACTATCTACAATAAATACAGTGGTCAGAAAATTTGGTTTTGCGAAATTTGGTCAAAATTAATCAATCCAATAGGGTGTTGTAGTGTGATAAATTTTCAAGGCCCATCGAACCACTTGTATGGGAGGTACCAGATATAGTGGTCTGATTTCAGTAAAACTTTGTGGAAGTATACCAGAAATAAAAATATTATGTTCTGCACACTTTGGCCAAAATTGTGTCATTAAATTGGGTGTAATAGTCTGCTGGAATTTCAAGACCCACTGGGAAATTTGTATTGCGGGTACCAAAAAGCCTTGGCTCACTTTACTCAAACTATGTGCAATAAGGATAATGGTCAGAAAATTACGTTTTGCGAAATTTGGTCCAACTTAATCAATCCAATAGGGTGTTGTAGTGTGCTAAATTTTCAAGGCCCATCCAACCACTTGTATGGGAGGTACCAGATATAGTGGTCTGATTTCAGTAAAACTGTGGAAGTATACCAGAAATTAAAATATTATGTTCTGCAAACTTTGAACAAAATTGGTTCATTAAATTGCGTGTAATATTCTGCTGGAATTTCAAGACCCACTGGGAAGTTTCCATGGGGGCTACCAGAAACCCGGGTCCGATTGTGCTCAAACTATCTACGATAAATATAGTGGTCAGAAAATTACGTTTTGCGAAATTTGGTCCAACTTAATCAATCCAATAGGGTGTTGCAGTGTGCTAAATTTTCAAGGCCCATCCAACCATTTGCATGGGAGGTACCAGATATAGTGGTCTGATTTCAATAAAACTTTGTGGAAGTATACCAGAAATTAAAATATTATGTTCTGCAAACTTTGAACAAAATTGGTTCATTACATTGCGTGTAATATTCTGCTGGAATTTCAAGACCCACTGGGAAGTTTCTATGGGGGCTACCAGAAACCCGGGTCCGATTGTGCTCAAACTATCTACGATAAATATAGTGGTCAGAAAATTACGTTTTGCGAAATTTGGTCAAAATTAATCCATCCAATAGGGTGTTGTAGTGTGATAAATTTTCAAGGCCCATCGAACCACTTGTATGGGGGGTACCAGATATAGTGGTCTGATTTCAGTAAAACTTTGTGGAAGTAAACCAGAAATAAAAATATTATGTTCTGCAAACTTTGGCCAAAATTGGTTCTTTAAATTGAGTGTAATAGTCTGTTGAAATTTCAAGACCCACTGGGAAGTTTGTATGGGGGCTACCAAAAACCCGGGTCCGATTCTGCTCAAACTATCTACAATAAATACAGTGGTCAGAAAATTAGGTTTTGCGAAATTTGGTCAAAATTAATCAATCCAATAGGGTGTTGTAGTGTGATAAATTTTCAAGGCCCATCGAACCACTTGTATGGGAGGTACCAGATATAGTGGTCTGATTTCAGTAAAACTTTGTGGAAGTATACCAGAAATAAAAATATTATGTTCTGCACACTTTGGCCAAAATTGTGTCATTAAATTGGGTGTAATAGTCTGTTGAAATTTCAAGACCCACAGGGAAGTTTGTATGGGGGCTACCAGAAACCCGGGTCCGATTGTGCTCAAACTATCTACGATAAATATAGTGGTCAGAAAATTACGTTTTGCGAATTTTGGTCAAAATTAATCAATCCAATAGGGTGTTGTAGTGTGATACATTTCAAGGCCCATCGAACCACTTGTATGGGGGGTACCAGATATAGTGGTGTGATTTCAGTAAAACTTTGTGGAAGTATACCAGAAATAAAAATATTATGTTCTGCAAACTTTGGCCAAAATTGGTTCTTTAAATTGAGTGTAATAGTCTGTTGAAATTTCAAGACCCACTGGGAAGTTTGTATGGGGGCTACCAAAAACCCGGGTCCGATTCTGCTCAAACTATCTACAATAAATACAGTGGTCAGACTTTGGCCAAAATTGGTTCTTTAAATTGAGTGTAATAGTCTGTTAAAATTTCAAGATCCACTGGGAAGTTTGTATGGGGGCTACCAAAAACCCGGGTGCGATTATGCTCTAACTATCTAAAATAAATACAGTGGTCAGAAAATTAGGTTTTGCGAAATTTGGTCAAAATTAATCAATCCAATAGGGTGTTGTAGTGTGATAAATTTTCAAGGCCCATCGAACCACTTGTATGGGAGGTACCAGATATAGTGGTCTGATTTCAGTAAAACTTTGTGGAAGTATACCAGAAATTAAAATATTATGTTCTGCAAACTTTGAACAAAATTGGTTCATTAAATTGGGTGTAATAGTCTGCTGGAATTTCAAGACCCACTGGGAAATTTGTATTGCGGGTACCAAAAAGCCTTGGCTCACTTTACTCAAACTATGTGCAATAAGGATAATGGTCAGAAAATTACGTTTTGCGAAATTTGGTCCAACTTAATCAATCCAATAGGGTGTTGTAGTGTGCTAAATTTTCAAGGCCCGTCCAACCACTTGTATGGGAGGTACCAGATATAGTGGTCTGATTTCAGTAAAACTTTGTGGAAGTATACCAGAAATTAAAATATTATGTTCTGCAAACTTTGAACAAAATTGGTTCATTAAATTGCGTGTAATATTCTGCTGGAATTTCAAGACCCACTGGGAAGTTTCTATGGGGGCTACCAGAAACCCGGGTCCGATTGTGCTCAAACTATCTACGATAAATATAGTGGTCAGAAAATTACGTTTTGCGAAATTTGGTCAAAATTAATCAATCCAATAGGGTGTTGTAGTGTGATACATTTCAAGGCCCATCGAACCACTTGTATGGGGGGTACCAGATATAGTGGTGTGATTTCAGTAAAACTTTGTGGAAGTATACCAGAAATAAAAATATTATGTTCTGCAAACTTTGGCCAAAATTGGTTCTTTAAATTGAGTGTAATAGTCTGTTGAAATTTCAAGACCCACTGGGAAGTTTGTATGGGGGCTACCAAAAACCCGGGTCCGATTCTGCTCAAACTATCTACAATAAATACAGTGGTCAGAAAATTTGGTTTTGCGAAGTTTGGTCAAAATTAATCAATCCAATAGGGTGTTGTAGTGTGATAAATTTTCAAGGCCCATCGAACCACTTGTATGGGAGGTACCAGATATAGTGGTCTGATTTCAGTAAAACTTTGTGGAAGTATACCAGAAATAAAAATATTATGTTCTGCACACTTTGGCCAAAATTGTGTCATTAAATTGGGTGTAATAGTCTGTTGAAATTTCAAGACCCACTGGGAAGTTTGTATGGGGGCTACCAGAAACCCGGGTCCGATTGTGCTCAAACTATCTACGATAAATATAGTGGTCAGAAAATTACGTTTTACGAAATTTGGTCAAAATTAATCAATCCAATAGGGTGTTGTAGTGTGATAAATTTTCAAGGTCCATCGAACCACTTGTATGGGGGGTACCAGATATAGTGGTCTGATTTCAGTAAAACTTTGTGGAAGTAAACCAGAAATAAAAATATTATGTTCTGCAAACTTTGGCCAAAATTGGTTCTTTAAATTGAGTGTAATAGTCTGTTGAAATTTCAAGACCCACTGGGAAGTTTGTATGGGGGCTACCAAAAACCCGGGTCCGATTCTGCTCAAACTATCTACAATAAATACAGTGGTCAGAAAATTTGGTTTTGCGAAGTTTGGTCAAAATTAATCAATCCAATAGGGTGTTGTAGTGTGATAAATTTTCAAGGCCCATCGAACCACTTGTATGGGAGGTACCAGATATAGTGGTCTGATTTCAGTAAAACTTTGTGGAAGTATACCAGAAATAAAAATATTATGTTCTGCACACTTTGGCCAAAATTGTGTCATTAAATTGGGTGTAATAGTCTGTTGAAATTTCAAGACCCACTGGGAAGTTTGTATGGGGGCTACCAGAAACCCGGGTCCGATTGTGCTCAAACTATCTACGATAAATATAGTGGTCAGAAAATTACGTTTTGCGAAATTTGGTCAAAATTAATCAATCCAATAGGGTGTTGTAGTGTGATACATTTCAAGGCCCATCGAACCACTTGTATGGGGGGTACCAGATATAGTGGTGTGATTTCAGTAAAACTTTGTGGAAGTATACCAGAAATAAAAATATTATGTTCTGCAAACTTTGGCCAAAATTGGTTCTTTAAATTGAGTGTAATAGTCTGTTGAAATTTCAAGACCCACTGGGAAGTTTGTATGGGGGCTACCAAAAACCCGGGTCCGATTCTGGTCAAACTATCTACAATAAATACAGTGGTCAGAAAATTACGTTTTGCGAAATTTGGTCCAACTTAATCAATCCAATAGGGTGTTGCAGTGTGCTAAATTTTCAAGGCCCATCCAACCATTTGCATGGGAGGTACCAGATATAGTGGTCTGATTTCAATAAAACTTTGTGGAGGTATACCAGAAATTAAAATATTATGTTCTGCAAACTTTGAACAAAATTGGTTCATTAAAGTGCGTGTAATATTCTGCTGGAATCTCAAGACCCACTGGGAAGTTTCTATGGGGGCTACCAGAAACCCGGGTCCGATTGTGCTCAAACTATCTACGATAAATATAGTGGTCAGAAAATTACGTTTTGCGAAATTTGGTCCAACTTAATCAATCCAATAGGGTGTTGCAGTGTGCTAAATTTTCAAGGCCCATCCAACCATTTGCATGGGAGGTACCAGATATAGTGGTCTGATTTCAATAAAACTTTGTGGAAGTATACCAGAAATTAAAATATTATGTTCTGCAAACTTTGAACAAAATTGGTTCATTAAATTGGGTGTAATAGTCTGCTGGAATTTCAAGACCCACTGGGAAATTTGTATTGCGGGTACCAAAAAGCCTTGGCTCACTTTACTCAAACTATGTGCAATAAGGATAATGGTCAGAAAATTACGTTTTGCGAAATTTGGTCCAACTTAATCAATCCAATAGGGTGTTGTAGTGTGCTAAATTTTCAAGGCCCATCCAACCACTTGTATGGGAGGTACCAGATATAGTGGTCTGATTTCAGTAAAACTTTGTGGAAGTATACCAGAAATTAAAATACTATGTTCTGCAAACTTTGAACAAAATTGGTTCATTAAATTGCGTGTAATATTCTGCTGGAATTTCAAGACCCACTGGGAAGTTTCTATGGGGGCTACCAGAAACCCGGGTCCGATTGTGCTCAAACTATCTACGATAAATATAGTGGTCAGAAAATTACGTTTTGCGAAATTTGGTCAAAATTAATCAATCCAATAGGGTGTTGTAGTGTGATACATTTCAAGGCCCATCGAACCACTTGTATGGGGGGTACCAGATATAGTGGTGTGATTTCAGTAAAACTTTGTGGAAGTATACCAGAAATAAAAATATTATGTTCTGCAAACTTTGGCCAAAATTGGTTCTTTAAATTGAGTGTAATAGTCTGTTGAAATTTCAAGACCCACTGGGAAGTTTGTATGGGGGCTACCAAAAACCCGGGTCCGATTCTGCTCAAACTATCTACAATAAATACAGTGGTCAGAAAATTTGGTTTTGCGAAATTTGGTCAAAATTAATCAATCCAATAGGGTGTTGTAGTGTGATAAATTTTCAAGGCCCATCGAACCACTTGTATGGGAGGTACCAGATATAGTGGTCTGATTTCAGTAAAACTTTGTGGAAGTATACCAGAAATAAAAATATTATGTTCTGCACACTTTGGCCAAAATTGTGTCATTAAATTGGGTGTAATAGTCTGTTGAAATTTCAAGACCCACTGGGAAGTTTGTATGGGGGCTACCAGAAACCCGGGTCCGATTGTGCTCAAACTATCTACGATAAATATAGTGGTCAGAAAATTACGTTTTGCGAAATTTGGTCAAAATTAATCAATCCAATAGGGTGTTGTAGTGTGGATTTCAGGAGTGTTGTAGTGGTGTGATTTCAGTAAAACTTTGTGGAAGTATACCAGAAATTAAAATATTATGTTCTGCAAACTTTGAACAAAATTGGTTCATTAAATTGGGTGTAATAGTCTGCTGGAATTTCAAGACCCACTGGGAAATTTGTATTGCGGGTACCAAAAAGCCTTGGCTCACTTTACTCAAACAATGTGCAATAAGGATAATGGTCAGAAAATTACGTTTTGCGAAATTTGGTCCAACTTAATCAATCCAATAGGGTGTTGCAGTGTGCTAAATTTTCAAGGCCCATCCAACCATTTGCATGGGAGGTACCAGATATAGTGGTCTGATTTCAATAAAACTTTGTGGAGGTATACCAGAAATTAAAATATTATGTTCTGCAAACTTTGAACAAAATTGGTTCATTAAAGTGCGTGTAATATTCTGCTGGAATCTCAAGACCCACTGGGAAGTTTCTATGGGGGCTACCAGAAACCCGGGTCCGATTGTGCTCAAACTATCTACGATAAATATAGTGGTCAGAAAATTACGTTTTGCGAAATTTGGTCCAACTTAATCAATCCAATAGGGTGTTGCAGTGTGCTAAATTTTCAAGGCCCATCCAACCATTTGCATGGGAGGTACCAGATATAGTGGTCTGATTTCAATAAAACTTTGTGGAAGTATACCAGAAATTAAAATATTATGTTCTGCAAACTTTGAACAAAATTGGTTCATTAAATTGGGTGTAATAGTCTGCTGGAATTTCAAGACCCACTGGGAAATTTGTATTGCGGGTACCAAAAAGCCTTGGCTCACTTTACTCAAACTATGTGCAATAAGGATAATGGTCAGAAAATTACGTTTTGCGAAATTTGGTCCAACTTAATCAATCCAATAGGGTGTTGTAGTATGCTAAATTTTCAAGGCCCATCCAACCACTTGTATGGGAGGTACCAGATATAGTGGTCTGATTTCAGTAAAACTTTGTGGAAGTATACCAGAAATTAAAATACTATGTTCTGCAAACTTTGAACAAAATTGGTTCATTAAATTGCGTGTAATATTCTGCTGGAATTTCAAGACCCACTGGGAAGTTTCTATGGGGGCTACCAGAAACCCGGGTCCGATTGTGCTCAAACTATCTACGATAAATATAGTGGTCAGAAAATTACGTTTTGCGAAATTTGGTCAAAATTAATCAATCCAATAGGGTGTTGTAGTGTGATACATTTCAAGGCCCATCGAACCACTTGTATGGGGGGTACCAGATATAGTGGTGTGATTTCAGTAAAACTTTGTGGAAGTATACCAGAAATAAAAATATTATGTTCTGCAAACTTTGGCCAAAATTGGTTCTTTAAATTGAGTGTAATAGTCTGTTGAAATTTCAAGACCCACTGGGAAGTTTGTATGGGGGCTACCAAAAACCCGGGTCCGATTCTGCTCAAACTATCTACAATAAATACAGTGGTCAGAAAATTTGGTTTTGCGAAATTTGGTCAAAATTAATCAATCCAATAGGGTGTTGTAGTGTGATAAATTTTCAAGGCCCATCGAACCACTTGTATGGGAGGTACCAGATATAGTGGTCTGATTTCAGTAAAACTTTGTGGAAGTATACCAGAAATAAAAATATTATGTTCTGCACACTTTGGCCAAAATTGTGTCATTAAATTGGGTGTAATAGTCTGTTGAAATTTCAAGACCCACTGGGAAGTTTGTATGGGGGCTACCAGAAACCCGGGTCCGATTGTGCTCAAACTATCTACGATAAATATAGTGGTCAGAAAATTACGTTTTGCGAAATTTGGTCAAAATTAATCAATCCAATAGGGTGTTGTAGTGTGATACATTTCAAGGCCCATCGAACCACTTGTATGGGGGGTACCAGATATAGTGGTGTGATTTCAGTAAAACTTTGTGGAAGTATACCAGAAATAAAAATATTATGTTCTGCAAACTTTGGCCAAAATTGGTTCTTTAAATTGAGTGTAATAGTCTGTTGAAATTTCAAGACCCACTGGGAAGTTTGTATGGGGGCTACCAAAAACCCGGGTCCGATTCTGGTCAAACTATCTACAATAAATACAGTGGTCAGAAAATTACGTTTTGCGAAATTTGGTCCAACTTAATCAATCCAATAGGGTGTTGCAGTGTGCTAAATTTTCAAGGCCCATCCAACCATTTGCATGGGAGGTACCAGATATAGTGGTCTGATTTCAATAAAACTTTGTGGAGGTATACCAGAAATTAAAATATTATGTTCTGCAAACTTTGAACAAAATTGGTTCATTAAAGTGCGTGTAATATTCTGCTGGAATCTCAAGACCCACTGGGAAGTTTCTATGGGGGCTACCAGAAACCCGGGTCCGATTGTGCTCAAACTATCTACGATAAATATAGTGGTCAGAAAATTACGTTTTGCGAAATTTGGTCCAACTTAATCAATCCAATAGGGTGTTGCAGTGTGCTAAATTTTCAAGGCCCATCCAACCATTTGCATGGGAGGTACCAGATATAGTGGTCTGATTTCAATAAAACTTTGTGGAAGTATACCAGAAATTAAAATATTATGTTCTGCAAACTTTGAACAAAATTGGTTCATTAAATTGGGTGTAATAGTCTGCTGGAATTTCAAGACCCACTGGGAAATTTGTATTGCGGGTACCAAAAAGCCTTGGCTCACTTTACTCAAACTATGTGCAATAAGGATAATGGTCAGAAAATTACGTTTTGCGAAATTTGGTCCAACTTAATCAATCCAATAGGGTGTTGTAGTGTGCTAAATTTTCAAGGCCCATCCAACCACTTGTATGGGAGGTACCAGATATAGTGGTCTGATTTCAGTAAAACTTTGTGGAAGTATACCAGAAATTAAAATACTATGTTCTGCAAACTTTGAACAAAATTGGTTCATTAAATTGCGTGTAATATTCTGCTGGAATTTCAAGACCCACTGGGAAGTTTCTATGGGGGCTACCAGAAACCCGGGTCCGATTGTGCTCAAACTATCTACGATAAATATAGTGGTCAGAAAATTACGTTTTGCGAAATTTGGTCAAAATTAATCAATCCAATAGGGTGTTGTAGTGTGATACATTTCAAGGCCCATCGAACCACTTGTATGGGGGGTACCAGATATAGTGGTGTGATTTCAGTAAAACTTTGTGGAAGTATACCAGAAATAAAAATATTATGTTCTGCAAACTTTGGCCAAAATTGGTTCTTTAAATTGAGTGTAATAGTCTGTTGAAATTTCAAGACCCACTGGGAAGTTTGTATGGGGGCTACCAAAAACCCGGGTCCGATTCTGCTCAAACTATCTACAATAAATACAGTGGTCAGAAAATTTGGTTTTGCGAAATTTGGTCAAAATTAATCAATCCAATAGGGTGTTGTAGTGTGATAAATTTTCAAGGCCCATCGAACCACTTGTATGGGAGGTACCAGATATAGTGGTCTGATTTCAGTAAAACTTTGTGGAAGTATACCAGAAATAAAAATATTATGTTCTGCACACTTTGGCCAAAATTGTGTCATTAAATTGGGTGTAATAGTCTGTTGAAATTTCAAGACCCACTGGGAAGTTTGTATGGGGGCTACCAGAAACCCGGGTCCGATTGTGCTCAAACTATCTACGATAAATATAGTGGTCAGAAAATTACGTTTTGCGAAATTTGGTCAAAATTAATCAATCCAATAGGGTGTTGTAGTGTGGATTTCAGGAGTGTTGTAGTGGTGTGATTTCAGTAAAACTTTGTGGAAGTATACCAGAAATTAAAATATTATGTTCTGCAAACTTTGAACAAAATTGGTTCATTAAATTGGGTGTAATAGTCTGCTGGAATTTCAAGACCCACTGGGAAATTTGTATTGCGGGTACCAAAAAGCCTTGGCTCACTTTACTCAAACAATGTGCAATAAGGATAATGGTCAGAAAATTACGTTTTGCGAAATTTGGTCCAACTTAATCAATCCAATAGGGTGTTGTAGTGTGCTAAATTTTCAAGGCCCATCCAACCACTTGTATGGGAGGTACCAGATATAGTGGTCTGATTTCAGTAAAACTGTGGAAGTATACCAGAAATTAAAATATTATGTTCTGCAAACTTTGAACAAAATTGGTTCATTAAATTGCGTGTAATATTCTGCTGGAATTTCAAGACCCACTGGGAAGTTTCTATGGGGGCTACCAGAAACCCGGGTCCGATTGTGCTCAAACTATCTACGATAAATATAGTGGTCAGAAAATTACGTTTTGCGAAATTTGGTCCAACTTAATCAATCCAATAGGGTGTTGCAGTGTGCTAAATTTTCAAGGCCCATCCAACCATTTGCATGGGAGGTACCAGATATAGTGGTCTGATTTCAATAAAACTTTGTGGAAGTATACCAGAAATTAAAATATTATGTTCTGCAAACTTTGGCCAAAATTGGTTCATTAAATTGGGTGTAATAGTCTGTTGAAATTTCAAGACCCACTGGGAAGTTTGTATGGGGGCTACCAAAAACCCGGGTCCGATTCTGCTCAAACTATCTACAATAAATACAGTGGTCAGAAAATTTGGTTTTGCGAAATTTGGTCAAAATTAATCAATCCAATAGGGTGTTGTAGTGTGATAAATTTTCAAGGCCCATCGAACCACTTGTATGGGAGGTACCAGATATAGTGGTCTGATTTCAGTAAAACTTTGTGGAAGTATACCAGAAATAAAAATATTATGTTCTGCACACTTTGGCCAAAATTGTGTCATTAAATTGGGTGTAATAGTCTGTTGAAATTTCAAGACCCACTGGGAAGTTTGTATGGGGGCTACCAGAAACCCGGGTCCGATTGTGCTCAAACTATCTACGATAAATATAGTGGTCAGAAAATTACGTTTTGCGAAATTTGGTCAAAATTAATCAATCCAATAGGGTGTTGTAGTGTGATACATTTCAAGGCCCATCGAACCACTTGTATGGGGGGTACCAGATATAGTGGTGTGATTTCAGTAAAACTTTGTGGAAGTATACCAGAAATTAAAATATTATGTTCTGCAAACTTTGAACAAAATTGGTTCATTAAATTGGGTGTAATAGTCTGCTGGAATTTCAAGACCCACTGGGAAATTTGTATTGCGGGTACCAAAAAGCCTTGGCTCACTTTACTCAAACTATGTGCAATAAGGATAATGGTCAGAAAATTACGTTTTGCGAAATTTGGTCCAACTTAATCAATCCAATAGGGTGTTGTAGTGTGCTAAATTTTCAAGGCCCATCCAACCACTTGTATGGGAGGTACCAGATATAGTGGTCTGATTTCAGTAAAACTGTGGAAGTATACCAGAAATTAAAATATTATGTTCTGCAAACTTTGAACAAAATTGGTTCATTAAATTGCGTGTAATATTCTGCTGGAATTTCAAGACCCACTGGGAAGTTTCTATGGGTGCTACCAGAAACCCGGGTCCGATTGTGCTCAAACTATCTACGATAAATATAGTGGTCAGAAAATTACGTTTTGCGAAATTTGGTCCAACTTAATCAATCCAATAGGGTGTTGCAGTGTGCTAAATTTTCAAGGCCCATCCAACCATTTGCATGGGAGGTACCAGATATAGTGGTCTGATTTCAATAAAACTTTGTGGAAGTATACCAGAAATTAAAATATTATGTTCTGCAAACTTTGAACAAAATTGGTTCATTACATTGCGTGTAATATTCTGCTGGAATTTCAAGACCCACTGGGAAGTTTCTATGGGGGCTACCAGAAACCCGGGTCCGATTGTGCTCAAACTATCTACGATAAATATAGTGGTCAGAAAATTACGTTTTGCGAAATTTGGTCAAAATTAATCAATCCAATAGGGTGTTGTAGTGTGATAAATTTTCAAGGCCCATCGAACCACTTGTATGGGGGGTACCAGATATAGTGGTCTGATTTCAGTAAAACTTTGTGGAAGTAAACCAGAAATAAAAATATTATGTTCTGCAAACTTTGGCCAAAATTGGTTCTTTAAATTGAGTGTAATAGTCTGTTGAAATTTCAAGACCCACTGGGAAGTTTGTATGGGGGCTACCAAAAACCCGGGTCCGATTCTGCTCAAACTATCTACAATAAATACAGTGGTCAGAAAATTAGGTTTTGCGAAATTTGGTCAAAATTAATCAATCCAATAGGGTGTTGTAGTGTGATAAATTTTCAAGGCCCATCGAACCACTTGTATGGGAGGTACCAGATATAGTGGTCTGATTTCAGTAAAACTTTGTGGAAGTATACCAGAAATAAAAATATTATGTTCTGCACACTTTGGCCAAAATTGTGTCATTAAATTGGGTGTAATAGTCTGTTGAAATTTCAAGACCCACTGGGAAGTTTGTATGGGGGCTACCAAAAACCCGGGTCCGATTCTGCTCAAACTATCTACAATAAATACAGTGGTCAGACTTTGGCCAAAATTGGTTCTTTAAATTGAGTGTAATAGTCTGTTAAAATTTCAAGATCCACTGGGAAGTTTGTATGGGGGCTACCAAAAACCCGGGTGCGATTATGCTCTAACTATCTAAAATAAATACAGTGGTCAGAAAATTAGGTTTTGCGAAATTTGGTCAAAATTAATCAATCCAATAGGGTGTTGTAGTGTGATAAATTTCAAGGCCCATCCAACCACTTGTATGGGAGGTACCAGATATAGTGGTCTGATTTCAGTAAAACTTTGTGGAAGTATACCAGAAATTAAAATACTATGTTCTGCAAACTTTGAACAAAATTGGTTCATTAAATTGCGTGTAATATTCTGCTGGAATTTCAAGACCCACTGGGAAGTTTCTATGGGGGCTACCAGAAACCCGGGTCCGATTGTGCTCAAACTATCTACGATAAATATAGTGGTCAGAAAATTACGTTTTGCGAAATTTGGTCAAAATTAATCAATCCAATAGGGTGTTGTAGTGTGATACATTTCAAGGCCCATCGAACCACTTGTATGGGGGGTACCAGATATAGTGGTGTGATTTCAGTAAAACTTTGTGGAAGTATACCAGAAATAAAAATATTATGTTCTGCAAACTTTGGCCAAAATTGGTTCTTTAAATTGAGTGTAATAGTCTGTTGAAATTTCAAGACCCACTGGGAAGTTTGTATGGGGGCTACCAAAAACCCGGGTCCGATTCTGCTCAAACTATCTACAATAAATACAGTGGTCAGAAAATTTGGTTTTGCGAAATTTGGTCAAAATTAATCAATCCAATAGGGTGTTGTAGTGTGATAAATTTTCAAGGCCCATCGAACCACTTGTATGGGAGGTACCAGATATAGTGGTCTGATTTCAGTAAAACTTTGTGGAAGTATACCAGAAATAAAAATATTATGTTCTGCACACTTTGGCCAAAATTGTGTCATTAAATTGGGTGTAATAGTCTGTTGAAATTTCAAGACCCACTGGGAAGTTTGTATGGGGGCTACCAGAAACCCGGGTCCGATTGTGCTCAAACTATCTACGATAAATATAGTGGTCAGAAAATTACGTTTTGCGAAATTTGGTCAAAATTAATCAATCCAATAGGGTGTTGTAGTGTGATACATTTCAAGGCCCATCGAACCACTTGTATGGGGGGTACCAGATATAGTGGTGTGATTTCAGTAAAACTTTGTGGAAGTATACCAGAAATTAAAATATTATGTTCTGCAAACTTTGAACAAAATTGGTTCATTAAATTGGGTGTAATAGTCTGCTGGAATTTCAAGACCCACTGGGAAATTTGTATTGCGGGTACCAAAAAGCCTTGGCTCACTTTACTCAAACAATGTGCAATAAGGATAATGGTCAGAAAATTACGTTTTGCGAAATTTGGTCCAACTTAATCAATCCAATAGGGTGTTGTAGTGTGCTAAATTTTCAAGGCCCATCCAACCACTTGTATGGGAGGTACCAGATATAGTGGTCTGATTTCAGTAAAACTGTGGAAGTATACCAGAAATTAAAATATTATGTTCTGCAAACTTTGAACAAAATTGGTTCATTAAATTGCGTGTAATATTCTGCTGGAATTTCAAGACCCACTGGGAAGTTTCTATGGGGGCTACCAGAAACCCGGGTCCGATTGTGCTCAAACTATCTACGATAAATATAGTGGTCAGAAAATTACGTTTTGCGAAATTTGGTCCAACTTAATCAATCCAATAGGGTGTTGCAGTGTGCTAAATTTTCAAGGCCCATCCAACCATTTGCATGGGAGGTACCAGATATAGTGGTCTGATTTCAATAAAACTTTGTGGAAGTATACCAGAAATTAAAATATTATGTTCTGCAAACTTTGGCCAAAATTGGTTCATTAAATTGGGTGTAATAGTCTGTTGAAATTTCAAGACCCACTGGGAAGTTTGTATGGGGGCTACCAAAAACCCGGGTCCGATTCTGCTCAAACTATCTACAATAAATACAGTGGTCAGAAAATTTGGTTTTGCGAAATTTGGTCAAAATTAATCAATCCAATAGGGTGTTGTAGTGTGATAAATTTTCAAGGCCCATCGAACCACTTGTATGGGAGGTACCAGATATAGTGGTCTGATTTCAGTAAAACTTGGTGGAAGTATACCAGAAATAAAAATATTATGTTCTGCACACTTTGGCCAAAATTGTGTCATTAAATTGGGTGTAATAGTCTGTTGAAATTTCAAGACCCACTGGGAAGTTTGTATGGGGGCTACCAGAAACCCGGGTCCGATTGTGCTCAAACTATCTACGATAAATATAGTGGTCAGAAAATTACGTTTTGCGAAATTTGGTCAAAATTAATCAATCCAATAGGGTGTTGTAGTGTGATACATTTCAAGGCCCATCGAACCACTTGTATGGGGGGTACCAGATATAGTGGTGTGATTTCAGTAAAACTTTGTGGAAGTATACCAGAAATTAAAATATTATGTTCTGCAAACTTTGAACAAAATTGGTTCATTAAATTGGGTGTAATAGTCTGCTGGAATTTCAAGACCCACTGGGAAATTTGTATTGCGGGTACCAAAAAGCCTTGGCTCACTTTACTCAAACTATGTGCAATAAGGATAATGGTCAGAAAATTACGTTTTGCGAAATTTGGTCCAACTTAATCAATCCAATAGGGTGTTGTAGTGTGCTAAATTTTCAAGGCCCATCCAACCACTTGTATGGGAGGTACCAGATATAGTGGTCTGATTTCAGTAAAACTGTGGAAGTATACCAGAAATTAAAATATTATGTTCTGCAAACTTTGAACAAAATTGGTTCATTAAATTGCGTGTAATATTCTGCTGGAATTTCAAGACCCACTGGGAAGTTTCTATGGGGGCTACCAGAAACCCGGGTCCGATTGTGCTCAAACTATCTACGATAAATATAGTGGTCAGAAAATTACGTTTTGCGAAATTTGGTCCAACTTAATCAATCCAATAGGGTGTTGCAGTGTGCTAAATTTTCAAGGCCCATCCAACCATTTGCATGGGAGGTACCAGATATAGTGGTCTGATTTCAATAAAACTTTGTGGAAGTATACCAGAAATTAAAATATTATGTTCTGCAAACTTTGAACAAAATTGGTTCATTACATTGCGTGTAATATTCTGCTGGAATTTCAAGACCCACTGGGAAGTTTCTATGGGGGCTACCAGAAACCCGGGTCCGATTGTGCTCAAACTATCTACGATAAATATAGTGGTCAGAAAATTACGTTTTGCGAAATTTGGTCAAAATTAATCAATCCAATAGGGTGTTGTAGTGTGATAAATTTTCAAGGCCCATCGAACCACTTGTATGGGGGGTACCAGATATAGTGGTCTGATTTCAGTAAAACTTTGTGGAAGTAAACCAGAAATAAAAATATTATGTTCTGCAAACTTTGGCCAAAATTGGTTCTTTAAATTGAGTGTAATAGTCTGTTGAAATTTCAAGACCCACTGGGAAGTTTGTATGGGGGCTACCAAAAACCCGGGTCCGATTCTGCTCAAACTATCTACAATAAATACAGTGGTCAGACTTTGGCCAAAATTGGTTCTTTAAATTGAGTGTAATAGTCTGTTAAAATTTCAAGATCCACTGGGAAGTTTGTATGGGGGCTACCAAAAACCCGGGTGCGATTATGCTCTATCTAAAATAAATACAGTGGTCAGAAAATTAGGTTTTGCGAAATTTGGTCAAAATTAATCAATCCAATAGGGTGTTGTAGTGTGATAAATTTCAAGGCCCATCCAACCACTTGTATGGGAGGTACCAGATATAGTGGTCTGATTTCAGTAAAACTTTGCGGAAGTATACCAGAAATAAAAATATTATGTTCTGCAAACTTTGAACAAAATTGGTTCATTAAATTGCGTGTAATATTCTGCTGGAATTTCAAGACCCACTGGGAAGTTTGTATGGGGGCTACCAGAAACCCGGGTCCGATTGTGCTCAAACTATCTACGATAAATATAGTGGTCAGAAAATTACGTTTTGCGAAATTTGGTCAAAATTAATCAATCCAATAGGGTGTTGTAGTGTGATACATTTCAAGGCCCATCGAACCACTTGTATGGGGGGTACCAGATATAGTGGTGTGATTTCAGTAAAACTTTGTGGAAGTATACCAGAAATAAAAATATTATGTTCTGCAAACTTTGGCCAAAATTGGTTCTTTAAATTGAGTGTAATAGTCTGTTGAAATTTCAAGACCCACTGGGAAGTTTGTATGGGGGCTACCAAAAACCCGGGTCCGATTCTGCTCAAACTATCTACAATAAATACAGTGGTCAGAAAATTTGGTTTTGCGAAGTTTGGTCAAAATTAATCAATCCAATAGGGTGTTGTAGTGTGATAAATTTTCAAGGCCCATCGAACCACTTGTATGGGAGGTACCAGCTATAGTGGTCTGATTTCAGTAAAACTTTGTGGAAGTATACCAGAAATAAAAATATTATGTTCTGCACACTTTGGCCAAAATTGTGTCATTAAATTGGGTGTAATAGTCTGTTGAAATTTCAAGACCCACTGGGAAGTTTGTATGGGGGCTACCAGAAACCCGGGTCCGATTGTGCTCAAACTATCTACGATAAATATAGTGGTCAGAAAATTACGTTTTGCGAAATTTGGTCCAATCCAATAGGGTGTTGCAGTGTGCTAAATTTTCAAGGCCCATCCAACCATTTGCATGGGAGGTACCAGATATAGTGGTCTGATTTCAATAAAACTTTGTGGAAGTATACCAGAAATTAAAATATTATGTTCTGCAAACTTTGAACAAAATTGGTTCATTAAATTGGGTGTAATAGTCTGCTGGAATTTCAAGACCCACTGGGAAATTTGTATTGCGGGTACCAAAAAGCCTTGGCTCACTTTACTCAAACTATGTGCAATAAGGATAATGGTCAGAAAATTACGTTTTGCGAAATTTGGTCCAACTTAATCAATCCAATAGGGTGTTGTAGTGTGCTAAATTTTCAAGGCCCGTCCAACCACTTGTATGGGAGGTACCAGATATAGTGGTCTGATTTCAGTAAAACTTTGTGGAAGTATACCAGAAATTAAAATATTATGTTCTGCAAACTTTGAACAAAATTGGTTCATTAAATTGCGTGTAATATTCTGCTGGAATTTCAAGACCCACTGGGAAGTTTCTATGGGGGCTACCAGAAACCCGGGTCCGATTGTGCTCAAACTATCTACGATAAATATAGTGGTCAGAAAATTACGTTTTGCGAAATTTGGTCAAAATTAATCAATCCAATAGGGTGTTGTAGTGTGATACATTTCAAGGCCCATCGAACCACTTGTATGGGGGGTACCAGATATAGTGGTGTGATTTCAGTAAAACTTTGTGGAAGTATACCAGAAATAAAAATATTATGTTCTGCAAACTTTGGCCAAAATTGGTTCTTTAAATTGAGTGTAATAGTCTGTTGAAATTTCAAGACCCACTGGGAAGTTTGTATGGGGGCTACCAAAAACCCGGGTCCGATTCTGCTCAAACTATCTACAATAAATACAGTGGTCAGAAAATTTGGTTTTGCGAAGTTTGGTCAAAATTAATCAATCCAATAGGGTGTTGTAGTGTGATAAATTTTCAAGGCCCATCGAACCACTTGTATGGGAGGTACCAGATATAGTGGTCTGATTTCAGTAAAACTTTGTGGAAGTATACCAGAAATAAAAATATTATGTTCTGCACACTTTGGCCAAAATTGTGTCATTAAATTGGGTGTAATAGTCTGTTGAAATTTCAAGACCCACTGGGAAGTTTGTATGGGGGCTACCAGAAACCCGGGTCCGATTGTGCTCAAACTATCTACGATAAATATAGTGGTCAGAAAATTACGTTTTACGAAATTTGGTCAAAATTAATCAATCCAATAGGGTGTTGTAGTGTGATAAATTTTCAAGGTCCATCGAACCACTTGTATGGGGGGTACCAGATATAGTGGTCTGATTTCAGTAAAACTTTGTGGAAGTAAACCAGAAATAAAAATATTATGTTCTGCAAACTTTGGCCAAAATTGGTTCTTTAAATTGAGTGTAATAGTCTGTTGAAATTTCAAGACCCACTGGGAAGTTTGTATGGGGGCTACCAAAAACCCGGGTCCGATTCTGCTCAAACTATCTACAGTAAATACAGTGGTCAGAAAATTTGGTTTTGCGAAGTTTGGTCAAAATTAATCAATCCAATAGGGTGTTGTAGTGTGATAAATTTTCAAGGCCCATCGAACCACTTGTATGGGAGGTACCAGATATAGTGGTCTGATTTCAGTAAAACTTTGTGGAAGTATACCAGAAATAAAAATATTATGTTCTGCACACTTTGGCCAAAATTGTGTCATTAAATTGGGTGTAATAGTCTGTTGAAATTTCAAGACCCACTGGGAAGTTTGTATGGGGGCTACCAGAAACCCGGGTCCGATTGTGCTCAAACTATCTACGATAAATATAGTGGTCAGAAAATTACGTTTTGCGAAATTTGGTCAAAATTAATCAATCCAATAGGGTGTTGTAGTGTGATACATTTCAAGGCCCATCGAACCACTTGTATGGGGGGTACCAGATATAGTGGTGTGATTTCAGTAAAACTTTGTGGAAGTATACCAGAAATAAAAATATTATGTTCTGCAAACTTTGGCCAAAATTGGTTCTTTAAATTGAGTGTAATAGTCTGTTGAAATTTCAAGACCCACTGGGAAGTTTGTATGGGGGCTACCAAAAACCCGGGTCCGATTCTGGTCAAACTATCTACAATAAATACAGTGGTCAGAAAATTACGTTTTGCGAAATTTGGTCCAACTTAATCAATCCAATAGGGTGTTGCAGTGTGCTAAATTTTCAAGGCCCATCCAACCATTTGCATGGGAGGTACCAGATATAGTGGTCTGATTTCAATAAAACTTTGTGGAGGTATACCAGAAATTAAAATATTATGTTCTGCAAACTTTGAACAAAATTGGTTCATTAAAGTGCGTGTAATATTCTGCTGGAATCTCAAGACCCACTGGGAAGTTTCTATGGGGGCTACCAGAAACCCGGGTCCGATTGTGCTCAAACTATCTACGATAAATATAGTGGTCAGAAAATTACGTTTTGCGAAATTTGGTCCAACTTAATCAATCCAATAGGGTGTTGCAGTGTGCTAAATTTTCAAGGCCCATCCAACCATTTGCATGGGAGGTACCAGATATAGTGGTCTGATTTCAATAAAACTTTGTGGAAGTATACCAGAAATTAAAATATTATGTTCTGCAAACTTTGAACAAAATTGGTTCATTAAATTGGGTGTAATAGTCTGCTGGAATTTCAAGACCCACTGGGAAATTTGTATTGCGGGTACCAAAAAGCCTTGGCTCACTTTACTCAAACTATGTGCAATAAGGATAATGGTCAGAAAATTACGTTTTGCGAAATTTGGTCCAACTTAATCAATCCAATAGGGTGTTGTAGTGTGCTAAATTTTCAAGGCCCATCCAACCACTTGTATGGGAGGTACCAGATATAGTGGTGTGATTTCAGTAAAACTTTGTGGAAGTATACCAGAAATAAAAATATTATGTTCTGCAAACTTTGGCCAAAATTGGTTCTTTAAATTGAGTGTAATAGTCTGTTGAAATTTCAAGACCCACTGGGAAGTTTGTATGGGGGCTACCAATAACCCGGGTCCGATTCTGGTCAAACTATCTACAATAAATACAGTGGTCAGAAAATTACGTTTTGCGAAATTTGGTCCAACTTAATCAATCCAATAGGGTGTTGCAGTGTGCTAAATTTTCAAGGCCCATCCAACCATTTGCATGGGAGGTACCAGATATAGTGGTCTGATTTCAATAAAACTTTGTGGAGGTATACCAGAAATTAAAATATTATGTTCTGCAAACTTTGAACAAAATTGGTTCATTAAAGTGCGTGTAATATTCTGCTGGAATCTCAAGACCCACTGGGAAGTTTCTATGGGGGCTACCAGAAACCCGGGTCCGATTGTGCTCAAACTATCTACGATAAATATAGTGGTCAGAAAATTACGTTTTGCGAAATTTGGTCCAACTTAATCAATCCAATAGGGTGTTGCAGTGTGCTAAATTTTCAAGGCCCATCCAACCATTTGCATGGGAGGTACCAGATATAGTGGTCTGATTTCAATAAAACTTTGTGGAAGTATACCAGAAATTAAAATATTATGTTCTGCAAACTTTGAACAAAATTGGTTCATTAAATTGGGTGTAATAGTCTGCTGGAATTTCAAGACCCACTGGGAAATTTGTATTGCGGGTACCAAAAAGCCTTGGCTCACTTTACTCAAACTATGTGCAATAAGGATAATGGTCAGAAAATTACGTTTTGCGAAATTTGGTCCAACTTAATCAATCCAATAGGGTGTTGTAGTGTGCTAAATTTTCAAGGCCCATCCAACCACTTGTATGGGAGGTACCAGATATAGTGGTCTGATTTCAGTAAAACTTTGTGGAAGTATACCAGAAATTAAAATACTATGTTCTGCAAACTTTGAACAAAATTGGTTCATTAAATTGCGTGTAATATTCTGCTGGAATTTCAAGACCCACTGGGAAGTTTCTATGGGGGCTACCAGAAACCCGGGTCCGATTGTGCTCAAACTATCTACGATAAATATAGTGGTCAGAAAATTACGTTTTGCGAAATTTGGTCAAAATTAATCAATCCAATAGGGTGTTGTAGTGTGATACATTTCAAGGCCCATCGAACCACTTGTATGGGGGGTACCAGATATAGTGGTGTGATTTCAGTAAAACTTTGTGGAAGTATACCAGAAATAAAAATATTATGTTCTGCAAACTTTGGCCAAAATTGGTTCTTTAAATTGAGTGTAATAGTCTGTTGAAATTTCAAGACCCACTGGGAAGTTTGTATGGGGGCTACCAAAAACCCGGGTCCGATTCTGCTCAAACTATCTACAATAAATACAGTGGTCAGAAAATTTGGTTTTGCGAAATTTGGTCAAAATTAATCAATCCAATAGGGTGTTGTAGTGTGATAAATTTTCAAGGCCCATCGAACCACTTGTATGGGAGGTACCAGATATAGTGGTCTGATTTCAGTAAAACTTTGTGGAAGTATACCAGAAATAAAAATATTATGTTCTGCACACTTTGGCCAAAATTGTGTCATTAAATTGGGTGTAATAGTCTGTTGAAATTTCAAGACCCACTGGGAAGTTTGTATGGGGGCTACCAGAAACCCGGGTCCGATTGTGCTCAAACTATCTACGATAAATATAGTGGTCAGAAAATTACGTTTTGCGAAATTTGGTCAAAATTAATCAATCCAATAGGGTGTTGTAGTGTGATACATTTCAAGGCCCATCGAACCACTTGTATGGGGGGTACCAGATATAGTGGTGTGATTTCAGTAAAACTTTGTGGAAGTATACCAGAAATTAAAATATTATGTTCTGCAAACTTTGAACAAAATTGGTTCATTAAATTGGGTGTAATAGTCTGCTGGAATTTCAAGACCCACTGAGAAATTTGTATTGCGGGTACCAAAAAGCCTTGGCTCACTTTACTCAAACAATGTGCAATAAGGATAATGGTCAGAAAATTACGTTTTGCGAAATTTGGTCCAACTTAATCAATCCAATAGGGTGTTGTAGTGTGCTAAATTTTCAAGGCCCATCCAACCACTTGTATGGGAGGTACCAGATATAGTGGTCTGATTTCAGTAAAACTGTGGAAGTATACCAGAAATTAAAATATTATGTTCTGCAAACTTTGAACAAAATTGGTTCATTAAATTGCGTGTAATATTCTGCTGGAATTTCAAGACCCACTGGGAAGTTTCTATGGGGGCTACCAGAAACCCGGGTCCGATTGTGCTCAAACTATCTACGATAAATATAGTGGTCAGAAAATTACGTTTTGCGAAATTTGGTCAAAATTAATCAATCCAATAGGCTGTTGTAGTGTGATAAATTTTCAAGGCCCATCGAACCACTTGTATGGGAGGTACCAGATATAGTGGTCTGATTTCAGTAAAACTTTGTGGAAGTATACCAGAAATAAAAATATTATGTTCTGCACACTTTGGCCAAAATTGTGTCATTAAATTGGGTGTAATAGTCTGTTGAAATTTCAAGACCCACTGGGAAGTTTGTATGGGGGCTACCAGAAACCCGGGTCCGATTGTGCTCAAACTATCTACGATAAATATAGTGGTCAGAAAATTACGTTTTGCGAAATTTGGTCAAAATTAATCAATCCAATAGGCTGTTGTAGTGTGATACATTTCAAGGCCCATCGAACCACTTGTATGGGGGGTACCAGATATAGTGGTGTGATTTCAGTAAAACTTTGTGGAAGTATACCAGAAATAAAAATATTATGTTCTGCAAACTTTGGCCAAAATTGGTTCTTTAAATTGAGTGTAATAGTCTGTTGAAATTTCAAGACCCACTGGGAAGTTTGTATGGGGGCTACCAAAAACCCGGGTCCGATTCTGGTCAAACTATCTACAATAAATACAGTGGTCAGAAAATTACGTTTTGCGAAATTTGGTCCACCTTAATCAATCCAATAGGGTGTTGCAGTGTGCTAAATTTTCAAGGCCCATCCAACCATTTGCATGGGAGGTACCAGATATAGTGGTCTGATTTCAATAAAACTTTGTGGAGGTATACCAGAAATTAAAATATTATGTTCTGCAAACTTTGAACAAAATTGGTTCATTAAAGTGCGTGTAATATTCTGCTGGAATCTCAAGACCCACTGGGAAGTTTCTATGGGGGCTACCAGAAACCCGGGTCCGATTGTGCTCAAACTATCTACGATAAATATAGTGGTCAGAAAATTACGTTTTGCGAAATTTGGTCCAACTTAATCAATCCAATAGGGTGTTGCAGTGTGCTAAATTTTCAAGGCCCATCCAACCATTTGCATGGGAGGTACCAGATATAGTGGTCTGATTTCAATAAAACTTTGTGGAAGTATACCAGAAATTAAAATATTATGTTCTGCAAACTTAGTGGTCAGAAAATTACGTTTTGCGAAATTTGGTCAAAATTAATCAATCCAATAGGGTGTTGTAGTGTGATACATTTCAAGGCCCATCGAACCACTTGTATGGGGGGTACCAGATATAGTGGTGTGATTTCAGTAAAACTTTGTGGAAGTATACCAGAAATTAAAATATTATGTTCTGCAAACTTTGAACAAAATTGGTTCATTAAATTGGGTGTAATAGTCTGCTGGAATTTCAAGACCCACTGGGAAATTTGTATTGCGGGTACCAAAAAGCCTTGGCTCACTTTACTCAAACTATGTGCAATAAGGATAATGGTCAGAAAATTACGTTTTGCGAAATTTGGTCCAACTTAATCAATCCAATAGGGTGTTGTAGTGTGCTAAATTTTCAAGGCCCATCCAACCACTTGTATGGGAGGTACCAGATATAGTGGTCTGATTTCAGTAAAACTTTGTGGAAGTATACCAGAAATTAAAATACTATGTTCTGCAAACTTTGAACAAAATTGGTTCATTAAATTGCGTGTAATATTCTGCTGGAATTTCAAGACCCACTGGGAAGTTTCTATGGGGGCTACCAGAAACCCGGGTCCGATTGTGCTCAAACTATCTACGATAAATATAGTGGTCAGAAAATTACGTTTTGCGAAATTTGGTCCAACTTAATCAATCCAATAGGGTGTTGCAGTGTGCTAAATTTTCAAGGCCCATCCAACCATTTGCATGGGAGGTACCAGATATAGTGGTGTGATTTCAGTAAAACTTTGTGGAAGTATACCAGAAATAAAAATATTATGTTCTGCAAACTTTGGCCAAAATTGGTTCTTTAAATTGAGTGTAATAGTCTGTTGAAATTTCAAGACCCACTGGGAAGTTTGTATGGGGGCTACCAAAAACCCGGGTCCGATTCTGCTCAAACTATCTACAATAAATACAGTGGTCAGACTTTGGCCAAAATTGGTTCTTTAAATTGAGTGTAATAGTCTGTTAAAATTTCAAGATCCACTGGGAAGTTTGTATGGGGGCTACCAAAAACCCGGGTGCGATTATGCTCTAACTATCTAAAATAAATACAGTGGTCAGAAAATTAGGTTTTGCGAAATTTGGTCAAAATTAATCAATCCAATAGGGTGTTGTAGTGTGATAAAT
Organism: Phaonia tiefii; assembly: GCA_963931995.1. Taxonomy (NCBI): domain Eukaryota; kingdom Metazoa; phylum Arthropoda; class Insecta; order Diptera; family Muscidae; genus Phaonia; species Phaonia tiefii. Next base: position 38,352,371 of record OZ008370.1, on the reverse strand, counting down.
TTCAAGGCCCATCCAACCACTTGTATGGGAGGTACCAGATATAGTGGTCTGATTTCAGTAAAACTTTGCGGAAGTATACCAGAAATAAAAATATTATGTTCTGCAAACTTTGAACAAAATTGGTTCATTAAATTGCGTGTAATATTCTGCTGGAATTTCAAGACCCACTGGGAAGTTTCTATGGGGGCTACCAGAAACCCGGGTCCGATTGTGCTCAAACTATCTACGATAAATATAGTGGTCAGAAAATTACGTTTTGCGAAATTTGGTCAAAATTAATCAATCCAATATTGTGTTGTAGTGTGATAAATTTGCAAGGCTCATCGACCCACTTGTATGGGTGGTACCAGATATAGTGGTCTGATTTCAGTAAAACTTTGTGGAAGTATACCAGAAATAAAAATATTATGTTCTGCAAACTTTGAACAAAATTGGTTCATTAAATTGCGTGTAATATTCTGCTGGAATTTCAAGACGCACTGGGAACTTTGTATGGGGGGTACCAAAATGCCTTGTCTGACTACTCAAACTATGTACAATAAGGACAATGGTCAGAAACTTACGTTTTACGAAATTTGGTCCAACTTAATCAATCCAATAGGGTGTTGTAGTGTGCTAAATTTTCAAGGCCCATCCAACCATTTGTATGGGAGGTACCAGATATAGTGGTCTGATTTCAGTAAAACTTTGTGGAAGTATACCAGAAATTAAAATATTATGTTCTGTAAACTTTGAACAAAATTGGTTCATTAAATTGCGTGTAATATTCTGCTGGAATTTCAAGACCCACTGGGAAGTTTCTATGGGGGCTACCAGAAACCCGGGTCCGATTGTGCTCAAACTATCTACGATAAATATAGTGGTCAGAAAATTAGGTTTTGCGAAATTTGGTCAAAATTAATCAATCCAATAGGGTGTTGTAGTGTGATAAATTTTCAAGGCCCATCGAACCACTTGTATGGGGGGTACCAGATATAGTGGTCTGATTTCAGTAAAACTTTATGGAAGTATACCAGAAATAGAAATATGTTCTGCAAACTTTGGCCAAAATTGTTTCATTAAATTGGGTGTAATAGTCTGTTGAAATTTCAAGACCCGCTGGGAAGTTTGTATGGGGGCTACCAAAAACCCGTGTCCGAATTTGCTCGAAACTATCTACAATAAATACAGTGGTCAGAAAATTAGGTTTTGCGAAATTTGGTCAAAATTAATCAATCCAATAGGGTGTTGTAGTGTGACTAGGGCAGTAAACTATAAATTTAATACATACGCAAGTGTTAGGTTTGTAAGAGTAAATCATCGTTTGTTTGTTCGTTGCTTGGCAGTCGGTATTGAAAGTGATTATTGTTCGATTTTCATATAATTTTCCCACGCGATTTTCTCCGGAAATTCATAGCCGATTTTATTAATTTTTGGATTAAAATCTAGTGCGGGTTTCGACGAAGAGTTTAGGCCAAAAATTAAGGCGATCCGATATCGGCGAGCCGAGATTTAAGTGTTTTAATTTGGAGTATTAATTTGGAGTAATATTAAAAAAGTGTCTATGTTGATCTTCGGTTTTGTCTTATCATCGTTTGTTTGTTCGTTGCTTGGCAGTCGGTATTGAAAGTGATTATTGGGCGATTTTCATATAATTTTCCCACGCGATTTTCTCCGGAAATTCATAGCCGATTTTATTAATTTTTGGATTAAAATGCTAGTGCGGGTTTCGACGAAGAGTTTAGGCCAAAAATTAAGGCGATCCGATATCGGCGAGCCGAGATTTAAGTGTTTTAATTTGGAGTATTAATTTGGAGTAATATTAAAAGTGTTTATGTTGATCTTCGGTTTTGTCTTATCATCGTTTGTTTGCTTGTTGCTAGGCAGTCGGTATTGAAAGTGATTATTTGGCGATTTTCATATAATTTTCCCACGCGATTTTCTCCGGAAATTCATAGCCGATTTTATTAATTTTTGGATTAAAATGCTAGTGCGGGTTTCGACGAAGAGTTTAGGCCAAAAATTAAGGCGAGCCGAGATTTTTGGACTAAGAAAAATCTTTAAAGTTGATTTACTCGACACGTTGTTTTGAAAAATTGAGGGGGCAAAGTTATGAACATCAAAACCAACGGTAAAATAATGAACAAAGTATGTATGTATCACATTTTTTGCAGTTAAAAATTTGTCAAGTCAGTGTAATTGGCAGTTGTTGAAGTTACTCCATTGGCAGAACAACATATTAACCTAGCTAGCGAGTATTCAAGTTTGCGAGTAGTCAAGTTAGCGCGAGTGCACTGTATTTGTGTTAGTATATCCTCAATTATACTTCCCTTATCTGTAATTTTAACGGTAAGTTTCTTTTGTCTATTTTCAGATATTTAACCCTTGGCAAAGAATTCATCAGAACAATACACCCACCGACAATTTTAACTTTACGTCAGTGAATATCTATCTCTTAACAACTCTTTTTAAACACCTATCACCCTATTGCGACAACAGGCCTGCTGTCTACGTGGAAATCATTAAGTGGTGAGTACAAATTATGTTGTAAATATCGAAAACTCCCGTTTTACTGGGCCGATTCGGCTGAAATTTTTGATGTGTTAACATCTATACGCGCGCCTCTAGGGCAGTAAACTATAAATTTAATACATACGCAAGTGTTAGGTTTGTAAGAGTAAATCATCGTTTGTTTGTTCGTTGCTTGGCAGTCGGTATTGAAAGTGATTATTGGGCGATTTTCATATAATTTTCCCACGCGATTTTCTCCGGAAATTCATAGACGATTTTATTAGAGTTTAGGCCAAAAATTAAGGCGAGCCGAGATTTAAGTGTTAATTTTTCGTCAAAAAATCGAAAAAAAATTCACTCCTACCCCTAGGTTTTTTTCGATTTTTTGACGAAAATTTACTTTCTCTGATCAAACTCAAGTTATTTTTTATGGATTGTAAACAGCTAAGAAAAAAAATTTCAGCCGAATCGACCCAGTAAAACGGGAGTTTTTTTTCGAAAAACCCATTTTTTTCGCCAAAAAACCTCTTCCTGAAAACCTTTTTCACTTTGGGGGAAATTTATGGACTTAGGTGGGTCAGAGACCCCAATAACCGTTTTGATTCAGATAGTAGATTATGTTAGCTATCCAAAACACTAAGAATTATATTTGTACGACAACTTTTGGCCAAGTTATGGAAAATTTTCGGGTAAAAAATTTAAAAAATTTGGAAAAAAGTGAACTTTGGTGAGCTCTCACGACTTCCATGGGGGTCGTACAAATATAATTGTTAGTGTTTTGGATAGCTAACGTCATCTACTATCTGAATCAAATCGTTTGAGTTTGATCAGAGAAAGTACATTTTCGTCAAAAAATCAAAAAAAAATGCACCCCTACCCCTAGGTTTTTTTTCGATTTTTTGACGAAAATTTACTTTCTCTGATCAAACCCAAGGTATTTTTTATGGATTGTAAACAGCCGAATCGGCCCAGTAAAACGGGAGTTTTTTTCGAAAAACCCATTTTTTTTCGCCAAAAAACCTCTTCCTGAAAACCTTTTTCACTTTGGGGGAAATTTATGGACTTAGGTGGGTCAGAGACCCCAATAACCGTTTTGATTCAGATAGTAGATTATGTTAGCTATCCAAAACACTAAGAATTATATTTGTACGACAACTTTTGGCCAAGTTATGGAGAATTTTCGTGTAAAAATTTGGTTCAAATTACAATTTTTTGAACAGTTTTCTGTACTCAATATATCATGAAAAAAAATGTAAATGTCATTTTTTCGGTAAGATAAATATTATACTTTTAGATAATTGTGCCAAGAATGGAAAAATGAAATAAAATATTGAAAATTGAAAAAATTCGTAAAAAAAGAATCCGTTCAAAGGGCCTGAAAAGTGAAAAATGCGGTTTTTCTGAATTGAAATGTCATTTTTTCGGTAAGATAAATATTATACTTATAGATAATTATGCCAAGAATGCAAAAATGACTCTCCGACTCCAAAATAAGTCGCTAGAGCTCCCCAAAGTGAGAAAAAGTGGGTTTTAGCCCATTTCAAGGGACCCTACCTACAGTTTTTTGGACGGAAATTGCTCATAACTTGGCCAAAAACCCATCTTAAAATTATAATTCTTTGTGTTTTGGATAGATAATTAATAGTACTATAAAAAACAATTATGTTTATGGGGTCTCCGATGCCAGAGTAAGTCGCTAGAGCTCCCCAAAGTGCAATTTTTTTTTGATTTTTTTTTCGACAAATTTTCTGAGTTTTCTGTACTCAATATATCAAGAAAGAAAATGTAAATGTCATTTTTTCGGTAAGATAAATATTATACTTATAGATAATTATGCCAAGAATGCAAAAATAACTCTCCGACTCCAAAGTAAGTCGCTAGAGCTCCCCAAAGTGAGAAAAAGTGGGTTTTAGCCCATTTCAAGGGACCCTACCTACAGTTTTTTGGACGGAAATTGCTCATAACTTGGCCAAAAACCATCTTAAAATTATAATTCTTTGTGTTTTGGATAGATAATTAATAGTACTATAAAAAACAACTATGTTTATGGGGTCTCCGATGCCAGAGTAAGTCGCTAGAGCTCCCCAAAGTGCAATTTTTTTTTGATTTTTTTTTCGACAAATTTTCTGAGTTTTCTGTACTCAATATATCATGAAAAAAAATGTAAATGTCATTTTTTCGGTAAGATAAATATTATGCTTTTAGATAATTGTGCCAAGAATGGAAAAATGAAATAAAGTATTGAAAATTGGAAAAATTCGTAAAAAAAGAATCCGTTCAAAGGCCTGAAAAGTGAAAAATGCGACTATAAATTTAATACATACGCAAGTGTTAGGTTTGTAAGAGTAAATCATCGTTGGTTTGTTCGTTGCTTGGCAGTCGGTATTGAAAGTGATTATTGGGCGATTTTCATATAATTTTCCCACGCGATTTTCTCCGGAAATTCATAGCCGATTTTATTAATTTTTGGATTAAAATGCTAGTGCGGGTTTCGACGAAGAGTTTAGGCCAAAAATTAAGGCGATCCGATATCGGCGAGCCGAGATTTAAGTGTTTTAATTTGGAGTATTAATTTGGAGTAATATTAAAAAAGTGTTTATGTTGATCTTCGGTTTTGTCTTATCATCGTTTGTTTGTTCGTTGCTTGGCAGTCGGTATTGAAAGTGATTATTGGGCGATTTTCATATAATTTTCCCACGCGATTTTCTCCGGAAATTCATAGCCGATTTTATTAATTTTTGGATTAAAATGCTAGTGCGGGTTTCGACGAAGAGTTTAGGCCAAAAATTAAGGCGATCCGATATCGGCGAGCCGAGACTTTTGGACTAAGAAAAATCTTTAAAGTTGATTTACTCGACACGTTGTTTTGAAAAATTGAGGGGGCAAAGTTATGAACATCAAAACCAACAATAAAATAACGAACAAAGTATGTATGTATCTCATTTTTTGCAGTTAAAAATTTGTCAAGTCATAGTGTAATTGGCAGTTGTTGAAGTTACTCCATTGGCAGAACAACATATTAACCTAGCTAGCGAGTATTAAAGTTTGCGAGTAGTCAAGTTAGCGCGAGTGCACTGTATTTGTGTTAGTATATCCTCAATTATACTTCCCTTATCTGTAATTTTAACGGTAAGTTTCTTTTGTCTATTTTCAGATATTTCCATAAAAATGGGCCGCTCAAAAGGTTCTTTGAACAAACGGCGCGGAAAGGAGCCCCTTAAAACAAAAATTATTCGGGTGTTTACGGCCGAATCGGCGGCGCAAAAAATTGAATTGCTGAAAGACATAGCCAAGTCCTCATCACCCAAAGATTCGAAAAGCTTCAAAGAGATTCAAAACTGTATTGGAATGTTTTCCGTGTCTGCGGAAGCACAAGAACAAATAACGAACACGAAACCAATTGTTGAAGCTTTTATCGAAGAGGGTGATGAGGACACGAAAAATAATACGGCGTTGCAGATAATAGCAAAGGCATGCCAACCACCGCCTACCACAAAAAGGCAATATACAAAGGCGAAAGAGGAGAGGGACGGACTGAACTTCCTGACAGAGGAGGCAGCGGAGAAATTGCAGCAGAAGGCAAAAAAATTTAAGTGCGACGGTGGTACCATTACGACAACAAATTTTTATGGGAAAATTAAAACTACTAAAAGAGCAAGAACAAATTATAGAGAGCTCTTAAAAATTCCAGCAGAAAACATCGTGACGTCACACCACCTACACGAGTATGGCGTAGTAGTAATTGCTAAAGACAATTACGAAACTACTTTGTTTTTCCCCAGAGGATTGGTAAGCCCGGAAAATATAAAAAAAGAAAACTAACATCTGTACCACTGACCATGAAAAAGCTCAATGAGTATCCAGATTTGCCAAGCACATCGAAAGACCACCAAACTGAGCAAGAAATGAGAAGTCTAAAGCCTTACTGGATTCATTGCCTTTATTTCCAGAGGAACAAGCGGATGAAGGAAGACCACGGATTCGGGGAAGTTGTCGTTTTTGGAAAGCGGTATATGAACCGGCTGTTCAAGGTGGTGGAGATAGCGGCAGCTCTCTGCGACATGAAAACCAACCGCACATTTTGCCGCCGCAACTTCCGCGGAAGAAAATTAGTTCGATAATTTCCTTGGTCTTCCTTTATCCGTTTGCTCCTCTTTTAATAAAGGCAATCAGTATGTTTTGGTGCTTTCTTCCGACGGCAAGCAATCAGGATATTCATTAAGCTTTTTCATGGAAGGTGGTACTTTCTATTTACCAATCATCGGGTTTAATTTTGTGTAATATAATTGTTGGGTGGAGTAGATTGTTGTAGCGTGTTGTTCGCGTTTTCAAACGTTTAGAGTGTTCTTCAAGTATTTCTTTCCAGATATCCCACCACAATCGTCTGGGGAAAAACGAAGTACTTTTGTTATAGTTTTTAGAAATTACTACTACGTCATAATCGTGTAGGTGGTGTGACGTTAAAATTTATTCCGGTGGAATTTTCAAGAGCTCTCTATAGTTCGTTCTTGCTCTTTTCGTATTTTTCCTTTTCCCGTAAAATTTTTTTGTCGCAATCGTACCCCCGTCAAACTTTTATTTTTGTTAAATTAATTAATTACTTAATTAAGTAATTAATTACTATTAATTAATTACTTAATTAATTAACCACTGTGTTTTTTTTTTGTTTTTTTAATGTTTATTTATTTGTAAATATTATGTTTAAACTATAATAAACAATAGTTAACATTAACAATTTTATTATATACAATGTCTCTTAATCGAACACTAGTATATACAAAATATTTTTTCTTCTTATTCATATATATAATTAAGAATATATAATAATTGTTTGCAATGAAAATTTTTTTAAAATATTTTTTTAATTATCAATATATCCACCAAAATTTTTTGTTTCTAGTTTGTTGTAAATATCTCAGATCTTTTCTCGACATGCTTGTGCTATATCTGATATTTAAGTGATCCATGTTGCAATTCACAGCTTTTATATTGGCTTTTATATTCTTTTTCTTTCTTTTTCTGTAATATAAAAAAAAATTATTAAATTAAAATTTAATATTTAATTATAATTAATTAACTAAATGAAATAAAATTTAATATTTAATAGTATTACTTTGTTAAATAACTTTTTTTCCTTTTTCAAATTAAATATAAAAATAACCCATTTTTTTCGCCAAAAACCCTCTTCCTGAAAAAATAATAAATTAAAATAAATATTAATATATATAATTGATTATATATATATATAATTGATTATAGATATATATAATTGATAGTTTGTAAAAAAATAATTAATTTAAATAAATATTAAGAAAAATAATAAATTAAAATAAATATTAATATATATAATTGATTATAGTAAATATTAATGTTTCACAAAGGTAGGCAGAATAATTGAATTCACAGCGCCCCACGTTTGTATAGAAATAATTAATTTAAATAAATATAATAATTAATATAAAAAATTCAGAGCACTGGGCAGCTTTGTTTTAATTAAATTTTAAATAATTTAAATTTTAGGCTAACATACGTAAATTTTACGTGTAGTTTTTTTTCTTGTTGTTGATACATGTGCATCTAGTAACCTAACGGTACCAAATTCCACAAGTGCTTTTTTCAATAGTTTTGACGCAAGCACAAAAACATAAACAAGTCAGTTTTAGTCATTAAAATGCTCTCAGAGCGAAAACATTAAGAGGCAGTACGTAAAAATTACGTGGTGTTAGTTTTAATAGTAAAATTTGTGCACGTAAATTTAACGTGGTGTTAGCAATAAAAGTAAAATTTTGTAGAAAAGTTTTAAGTAGTGATTGAAAATGGAAAGTCAAAAAGACAATTCTAAGCGCGGTCTTAGCTGTGAAGAAGTTGCGGCATTGCTTAACTCCAGCGACTTGAGTGATATTAGCGACGTAAGCAATATAGAGGAGGAAGATGATTTCGATAGCGATGACAGTTTTGCTGATAAGAATTGGTATCCCCCTGTAAACGAAGAAAATGACATTGAAAAAGAATTGGCAGAAGCATTTGATACATCGCGGAATACTTCGCATATACCAAAAACTAATAAGCGGCAAAAAATAGAAATAACAGAAAACATTCTTGTAGCTAGCGCAGAAGTAGAAAAAAGTGAAATCTTAGGCAAGAACGGCTACGTCTGGAATAACTTTCCCCTACACGCTGAAGATGGTAAATGCGCTTCAAGAAATGTTATATATATTCGGCCAGGTAAGAAAAAAACAAGTGCATTGGTTGAAGTTTTTTATAAAATTGTTGTTGTATAATTAGGCCCAACGATCGCAGCAAAGCAGTCTATGGAGCCAGAAGATATATTTGATTTATTTATGACTGAAGATATATTAAATACTATTTTGAATCACACAAATTTAAAAATTTCCCAGCTTCGACAAAAATATAAAGTGCAAAAGTCCACAATTTCCGACTTGAATTTGGTGGAATTGAAAGCCTTGTTGGGTTTGCTATTCTTGTCTGCAGCTTTGAAGAGCAATCACCTTTCTGCTAACCTCTTATTTGACACCTCTTACTCTGGAGATAAATACAGAGCCACAATGAGTAAAGAACGGTTCAAATTTCTATTAAACGCTCTGAGATTTGATGATCCCACTACAAGAGAAGAGCGTAAGAAAGAAACTTCATTTGCTCCAATTTCGGAAAATTTTATAGACAAATGCAACACACATTTTAAGCCTGGATCCTATGTTACTATAGATGAGCAACTAGTTGGTTTTCGTGGAAGATGCCCATTTAAAATGTACATACCAAATAAGCCAAACAAATTTGGTATAAAAATTGTGATGCTTTGCGATAATGCTACAAAATATGTTATTAATGCCGAACCTTACCTTGGCAAGTCAACTAAAACTGAAGGCAAGCCATTGGCCACTTACTATGTTGAGAAACTGACGAAACCTTTGTACGGAAGCAGTCGAAACATTACAATGGATAACTGGTTCACCAGCATTCCTTTAGCACGAAATCTGTTGGAAAAACCATACTACTTAACTGTTGTGGGAACTTTACGCAAAAACAAGGCAGAAATACCCCCAGAGCTACTTGATCTGAAATCGCAGAGTACTGGATCTTCTCGATTTGTTTATGATAAGAATATAACCCTGGTGTCTTTCAAGCCGAAACAGAATAAGAATGTTTTATTGATATCAACAATGCATTTAAGTGGAGCAATTAACTCAACAACTGGCAAACCAGAAATTGTGCACACGTATAATTCCACTAAAGGTGCGGTTGACACCTTTGACCAGATGGCTCAGAACATTTGCTGTAATCGAAAAACTAGACGTTGGCCTCTTTGTTTTTTTTATAATATGCTGAACATTGCATCAGTTAACGCTTATGTTATTTATAGCCATAACGCAGTGCAAAAAGGGATAAAGCCAATGAACAGAATAGAATTTATGCTTAAATTGCAAGAACAACTTACCAGGCCATGGCAAGAGCAACGACTAAGCACGACTATCAACTTGCCATCAAAACTAAAACAAAATATAAAAAATAATGTTCAAATCAACTCGGCTTGCGAAGAACTTTCTCAGGAAAAGGGAAAGAGAACATATTGCACATATTGCCACTATTCAAAAAAGCGCATGACAACCACATACTGTCATATTTGTAAAAACGCGGCACTATGTGGAGAGCACCAGATAAAAATATGCAAAGACTGTATTAACCATGACTGATGATATATACATACTTACATATAAGCATTTATTTTATTAAACCTATGATTTGTTCTTAAACATGAATTATATTTATTTTTAAAAATTGTTTTTGTTTATTTATCCTAAAAACTGGTTTTGTTAACTGAGTTTAATATGAATTTAATATGAGTTTACCTTAATATGAGTTATTAAATAAATAAAAGCAAAAAAATAAAAATGTTCCCACATTAATTGAAGCGCTTTAGGAAAAATTCCATAGTACGTAAAATTTACGTGGTGTTAGTTTTAACGTATAATTAAATCATGTTAGCCTTCTAGGGATATATAATTGATAGTTTGTAAAAAAATAATTAATTTAAATAAATATTAAGAAAAATAATAAATTAAAATAAATATTAATATATATAATTGATTATAGTAAATATTAATGTTTCACAAAGGTAGGCAGAATAATTGAATTCACAGCGCCCCACGTTTGTATAGAAATAATTAATTTAAATAAATATAATAATTAATATAAAAAATTCAGAGCACTGGGCAGCTTTGTTTTAATTAAATTTTAAATAATTTAAATTTTAAAGTAAATTTTCGTCAAAAAATCGAAAAAAAACCTAAGGGCATTTTTTTCGACAAATTTTCTGAGTTCTGTACTCAATATATCAAGAAAAAAAATGTAAATGTAATTTTTTCGGTAAGATAAATATTATACTTTTAGATAATTGTGCCAAGAATGGAAAAATGAAATAAAATATTGAAAATTGGAAAAATTCGTAAAAAAAGACTCTGTTCAAAGGGCCTGAAAAGTGAAAAATGCGGTTTTTCTGAATTGAAATGTCATTTTTTCGGTAAGATAAATATTATACTTATAGATAATTATGCCAAGAATGCAAAAATGACTCTCCGACTCCAAAGTAAGTCGCTAGAGCTCCCCAAAGTGAGGAAAAGTGGGTTTTAGCCCATTTCAAGGGACCCTACCTACAGTTTTTTGGACGGAAATTGCTCATAACTTGGCCAAAAACCATCTTAAAATTATAATTCTTTGTGTTTTGGATAGATAATTAATAGTACTATAAAAAACAATTATGTTTATGGGGTCTCCGATGCCAGAGTAAGTCGCTAGAGCTCCCCAAAGTGCATTTTTTTTTCGACAAATTTTCTGAGTTTTCTGTACTCAATATATCATGAAAAAAAATGTAAATGTCATTTTTTCGGTAAGATAAATATTATACTTTTAGATAATTGTGCCAAGAATGGAAAAATGAAATAAAATATTGAAAATTGGAAAAATTCGTAAAAAAAGAATCCGTTCAAAGGGCCTGAAAAGTGAAAAATGCGGTTTTTCTGAATTGAAATGTCATTTTTTCGGTAAGATAAATATTATACTTATAGATAATTATGCCAAGAATGCCAAAATGACTCTCCGACTCCAAACTAAGTCGCTAGAGCTCCCCAAAGTGAGAAAAAGTGGGTTTTAGCCCATTTCAAGGGACCCTACCTACAGTTTTTTGGACGGAAATTGCTCATAACTTGGCCAAAAACCATCTTAAAATTATAATTCTTTGTGTTTTGGATAGATAATTAATAGTACTATAAAAAACAATTATGTTTATGGGGTCTCCGATGCCAGAGTAAGTCGCTAGAGCTCCCCAAAGTGCAATTTTTTTTTGATTTTTTTTTCGACAAATTTTCTGAGTTTTCTGTACTCAATATATCATGAAAAAAAATGTAAATGTCATTTTTTCGGTAAGATAAATATTATACTTTTAGATAATTGTGCCAAGAATGGAAAAATGAAATAAAATATTGAAAATTGGAAAAATTCGTAAAAAAAGAATCCGTTCAAAGGGCCTGAAAAGTGAAAAATGCGGTTTTTCTGAATTGAAATGTCATTTTTTTCGGTAAGATAAATATTATACTTATAGATAATTATGCCAAGAATGCAAAACTGACTCTCCGACTCCAAAGTAAGTCGCTAGAGCTCCCCAAAGTGAGAAAAAGTGGGTTTTAGCCCATTTCAAGGGACCCTACCTACAGTTTTTTGGACGGAAATTGCTCATAACTTGGCCAAAAACCATCTTAAAATTATAATTCTTTATGTTTTGGATAGATAATTAATAGTACTATTAAAAACAATTATGTTTATAGTGTAATTCATAGTGTAATTGGCAGTTGTTGAGGTTACTCCATTGGCAGAACAACATATTAACCTAGCTAGCGAGTATTAAAGTTTGCGAGTAGTCAAGTTAGCGCGAGTGCACTGTATTTGTGTTAGTATATCCTCAATTATACTTCCCTTATCTGTAAAGTTTCTTTTGTCTATTTTCAGATATTTCCTTAAAAATGGGCCGCTCAAAAGGTTCTTTGAACAAACGGCGTGGAAAGGAGCCCCTTAAATCAAAAATTATTCGCGTCTTTACGGCCGAATCGGCGGCGCAAAAAATTCAATTGCTGGAAGAGATAGCAAAGTCCTCATCACCCAAAGATTCCAAAAGCCTCAAAGACATCCAGAACTCTATTGGAATGTTTTCTGTGTCTGCGGCAGCACAGGAACAAATAACCAACACAAGACCAGTTGTTGAAGCTTTTATGGAAGAGGGTGATGAGGACACGAGAAATAACACGGCGTTGCAGATAATTGCCGAGGCATGCCAACCACCGCCTACCACAAAAAGGCAATATTCAAAGGCGAAAGAGGAGAGAGACGGCCTGAACTTCTTGACAAAGGAGGCAGCAAAGAAATTGCAGGCGAAGGCAATAAAATTTAAGTGGGACGGTGGTACCATTTCAACAAGAAATTTTTATGGAAAAATTAAAAATACTAAAAGAGCAAGAACAAATTATAGAGAGCTCTTAAAAATTCCAGCAGGAAACATCGTGACATCACACCACGTACACGAGTATGGCGTAGTAGTAATTGCTAAAGACAATTACAAAACTACTTTGTTTTTCCCCAGAGGATTGTGGTGGTATATCTGGCGGGGAATACAAAAAGAGCACAAAGATCGTGTAAAGAAACGTGTCAATCGTCACGACAATCTACTCCACCCAACAATTAAATACAAAAGATTGGAACCGATGATTGGTAAGCCCGGAAAATATAAAAAAAGAAAAATAACATCTGTACCACTGACCATGAAAAAGCTTAATGAGTATCCAGATTTGCCAAGCACATCGAAAGACCACCAAACTGAGAAAGAATTGAGAAGTTTAAAGCCCTACTGGATTAATTGCCTTTATTTCCAGAGGAACAAACGGATGAAGGAAGACCACGGATTCGGGGAAGCTGTCGTTTTTGGTAAGCGGAATATGAACCGGCTGTGCAAGGTGGTGGAGATAGCGGCAGCTCTCTGCAACATAAAATCCAACCGCACATTTTGCCGCCGCAACTTCCGCGGACGAAAATTAGTTCGTTAATTTCCTTGGTCTTCCTTTATCCGTTTGCTCCTCTGGAAATAAAGGCAATCAGTATGTTTTGGTGCATTCTTCCGACGGCAAGCAATCTGGATATTTATTAAGCTTTTTCATGGAAGGTGGTACTTTCTAGTTACCAATCATCGCGTTTTTATTTTGTGTAATATAATTGTTGGGTGGAGTAGATTGTTGTAGCGAATTGTTCGCGTTTTCAGACGTTTAGAGTGCTCTTCTAGTATTTCTTTCCAGATATCCCACCACAATCGTCTGGGGAAAAACAAAGTACTTTTGTTATAGTTTTTAGAAATTACTACTACGTCATAATCGTGTAGGTGTTGTGACGTTAAAATTTATTCCGGTGGAATTTTCAAGAGCTCTCTATAGTTCGAAAAAATTACAAATTTGTGTGAGGGTCACCCTAACGGTTGAAGATAGAGGTTAGGTATGTTCTGCGAAAAGTTAGTGGAGGAAAAAATATTGGAGGCCGGTCATACATTTTGCCCCTCTAGGAGTCACCACAGGGGCGGTAGGAGCTAATTTGGGAAAAAATTACAAATTTGTGTGAGGGTCACCCTAACGGTTGAAGATAGAGGTTAGGTATGTTCTGCGAAAAGTTAGTGGAGGAAAAAATATTGGAGGCCGGTCATACATTTTACCCCACTAGAAGTCACCACAGGGGCGGTAGGAGCTAATTTGGAAAAAAAAATTACAAATTTGTGTGAGGGTCACCCTAACGGTTGAAGATAGAGGTTAGGTATGTTCTGCGAAAAGTTAGTGGAGGAAAAAATATTGGAGGCCGGTCATACATTTTGCCCCTCTAGGAGTCACCACAGGGGCGGTAGGAGCTAATTTGGGAAAAAATTACAAATTTGTGTGAGGGTCACCCTAACGGTTGAAGATAGAGGTTAGGTATGTTCTGCGAAAAGTTAGTGGAGGAAAAAATATTGGAGGCCGGTCATACATTTTACCCCACTAGAAGTCACCACAGGGGCGGTAGGAGCTAATTTGGAAAAAAAATTACAAATTTGTGTGAGGGTCACCCTAACGGTTGAAGATAGAGGTTAGGTATGTTCTGCGAAAAGTTAGTGGAGGAAAAAATATTCGAGGCCGGTCATACATTTTATCCCTCTAGGAGTCACCATAGGGGCGGTAGGAGCTTATTTGGGTCAACGGTCCCTTGTCCGGCCCCTTTCACGGAGTCCTCTGTTTACAATTAGTCACATTGTGCATTTTTTTTATTACGATTCAATTTTTGACACTATCATAAATATCTATAATATTTTTCTTACCAATACAATGATATTTGCACTTTTTTCATCATATATTGATAAAGTTTTGTGAAATATAAATTTTTAAAATCAGATATAGTTTATCTTCTAGAGAATTTCACTAACTTTTGTCAATATATGATGAAAAAAGTGCAAATATCATTGTATTGGTAAGAAAAATATTAATACCAAAAACCCGGGTCCGATTCTGCTCAAACTATCTACGATAAATATAGTGGTCAGAAAATTACGTTTTGCGAAATTTGGTCAAAATTAATCAATCCAATAGGGTGTTGTAGTGTGATAAATTTTCAAGGCCCATCGAACCACTTGTATGGGGGTACCAGATATAGTGGTCTGATTTCAGTAAAACTTTGTGGAAGTAAACCAGAAATAAAAATATTATGTTCTGCAAACTTTGGCCAAAATTGGTTCTTTAAATTGAGTGTAATAGTCTGTTGAAATTTCAAGACCCACTGGGAAGTTTGTATGGGGGCTACCAAAAACCCGGGTCCGATTCTGCTCAAACTATCTACAATAAATACAGTGGTCAGAAAATTTGGTTTTGCGAAGTTTGGTCAAAATTAATCAATCCAATAGGGTGTTGTAGTGTGATAAATTTTCAAGGCCCATCGAACCACTTGTATGGGAGGTACCAGATATAGTGGTCTGATTTCAGTAAAACTTTGTGGAAGTATACCAGAAATAAAAATATTATGTTCTGCACACTTTGGCCAAAATTGTGTCATTAAATTGGGTGTAAT
Source organism: Phaonia tiefii (assembly GCA_963931995.1). Taxonomy (NCBI): domain Eukaryota; kingdom Metazoa; phylum Arthropoda; class Insecta; order Diptera; family Muscidae; genus Phaonia; species Phaonia tiefii. Next base: position 38,336,744 of record OZ008370.1, on the reverse strand, counting down.
AGTCTGTTGAAATTTCAAGACCCACTGGGAAGTTTGTATGGGGGCTACCAGAAACCCGGGTCCGATTGTGCTCAAACTATCTACGATAAATATAGTGGTCAGAAAATTACGTTTTGCGAAATTTGGTCAAAATTAATCAATCCAATAGGGTGTTGTAGTGTGATACATTTCAAGGCCCATCGAACCACTTGTATGGGGGGTACCAGATATAGTGGTGTGATTTCAGTAAAACTTTGTGGAAGTATACCAGAAATAAAAATATTATGTTCTGCAAACTTTGGCCAAAATTGGTTCTTTAAATTGAGTGTAATAGTCTGTTGAAATTTCAAGACCCACTGGGAAGTTTGTATGGGGGCTACCAAAAACCCGGGTCCGATTCTGGTCAAACTATCTACAATAAATACAGTGGTCAGAAAATTACGTTTTGCGAAATTTGGTCCAACTTAATCAATCCAATAGGGTGTTGCAGTGTGCTAAATTTTCAAGGCCCATCCAACCATTTGCATGGGAGGTACCAGATATAGTGGTCTGATTTCAATAAAACTTTGTGGAGGTATACCAGAAATTAAAATATTATGTTCTGCAAACTTTGAACAAAATTGGTTCATTAAAGTGCGTGTAATATTCTGCTGGAATCTCAAGACCCACTGGGAAGTTTCTATGGGGGCTACCAGAAACCCGGGTCCGATTGTGCTCAAACTATCTACGATAAATATAGTGGTCAGAAAATTACGTTTTGCGAAATTTGGTCCAACTTAATCAATCCAATAGGGTGTTGCAGTGTGCTAAATTTTCAAGGCCCATCCAACCATTTGCATGGGAGGTACCAGATATAGTGGTCTGATTTCAATAAAACTTTGTGGAAGTATACCAGAAATTAAAATATTATGTTCTGCAAACTTTGAACAAAATTGGTTCATTAAATTGGGTGTAATAGTCTGCTGGAATTTCAAGACCCACTGGGAAATTTGTATTGCGGGTACCAAAAAGCCTTGGCTCACTTTACTCAAACTATGTGCAATAAGGATAATGGTCAGAAAATTACGTTTTGCGAAATTTGGTCCAACTTAATCAATCCAATAGGGTGTTGTAGTGTGCTAAATTTTCAAGGCCCATCCAACCACTTGTATGGGAGGTACCAGATATAGTGGTCTGATTTCAGTAAAACTTTGTGGAAGTATACCAGAAATTAAAATACTATGTTCTGCAAACTTTGAACAAAATTGGTTCATTAAATTGCGTGTAATATTCTGCTGGAATTTCAAGACCCACTGGGAAGTTTCTATGGGGGCTACCAGAAACCCGGGTCCGATTGTGCTCAAACTATCTACGATAAATATAGTGGTCAGAAAATTACGTTTTGCGAAATTTGGTCAAAATTAATCAATCCAATAGGGTGTTGTAGTGTGATACATTTCAAGGCCCATCGAACCACTTGTATGGGGGGTACCAGATATAGTGGTGTGATTTCAGTAAAACTTTGTGGAAGTATACCAGAAATAAAAATATTATGTTCTGCAAACTTTGGCCAAAATTGGTTCTTTAAATTGAGTGTAATAGTCTGTTGAAATTTCAAGACCCACTGGGAAGTTTGTATGGGGGCTACCAAAAACCCGGGTCCGATTCTGCTCAAACTATCTACAATAAATACAGTGGTCAGAAAATTTGGTTTTGCGAAATTTGGTCAAAATTAATCAATCCAATAGGGTGTTGTAGTGTGATAAATTTTCAAGGCCCATCGAACCACTTGTATGGGAGGTACCAGATATAGTGGTCTGATTTCAGTAAAACTTTGTGGAAGTATACCAGAAATAAAAATATTATGTTCTGCACACTTTGGCCAAAATTGTGTCATTAAATTGGGTGTAATAGTCTGTTGAAATTTCAAGACCCACTGGGAAGTTTGTATGGGGGCTACCAGAAACCCGGGTCCGATTGTGCTCAAACTATCTACGATAAATATAGTGGTCAGAAAATTACGTTTTGCGAAATTTGGTCAAAATTAATCAATCCAATAGGGTGTTGTAGTGTGATACATTTCAAGGCCCATCGAACCACTTGTATGGGGGGTACCAGATATAGTGGTGTGATTTCAGTAAAACTTTGTGGAAGTATACCAGAAATTAAAATATTATGTTCTGCAAACTTTGAACAAAATTGGTTCATTAAATTGGGTGTAATAGTCTGCTGGAATTTCAAGACCCACTGGGAAATTTGTATTGCGGGTACCAAAAAGCCTTGGCTCACTTTACTCAAACTATGTGCAATAAGGATAATGGTCAGAAAATTACGTTTTGCGAAATTTGGTCCAACTTAATCAATCCAATAGGGTGTTGTAGTGTGCTAAATTTTCAAGGCCCATCCAACCACTTGTATGGGAGGTACCAGATATAGTGGTCTGATTTCAGTAAAACTGTGGAAGTATACCAGAAATTAAAATATGTTCTGCAAACTTTGAACAAAATTGGTTCATTAAATTGCGTGTAATATTCTGCTGGAATTTCAAGACCCACTGGGAAGTTTCTATGGGGGCTACCAGAAACCCGGGTCCGATTGTGCTCAAACTATCTACGATAAATATAGTGGTCAGAAAATTACGTTTTGCGAAATTTGGTCCAACTTAATCAATCCAATAGGGTGTTGCAGTGTGCTAAATTTTCAAGGCCCATCCAACCATTTGCATGGGAGGTACCAGATATAGTGGTCTGATTTCAATAAAACTTTGTGGAAGTATACCAGAAATTAAAATATTATGTTCTGCAAACTTTGAACAAAATTGGTTCATTACATTGCGTGTAATATTCTGCTGGAATTTCAAGACCCACTGGGAAGTTTCTATGGGGGCTACCAGAAACCCGGGTCCGATTGTGCTCAAACTATCTACGATAAATATAGTGGTCAGAAAATTACGTTTTGCGAAATTTGGTCAAAATTAATCAATCCAATAGGGTGTTGTAGTGTGATAAATTTTCAAGGCCCATCGAACCACTTGTATGGGAGGTACCAGATATAGTGGTCTGATTTCAGTAAAACTTTGTGGAAGTATACCAGAAATAAAAATATTATGTTCTGCACACTTTGGCCAAAATTGTGTCATTAAATTGGGTGTAATAGTCTGTTGAAATTTCAAGACCCACAGGGAAGTTTGTATGGGGGCTACCAGAAACCCGGGTCCGATTGTGCTCAAACTATCTACGATAAATATAGTGGTCAGAAAATTACGTTTTGCGAATTTTGGTCAAAATTAATCAATCCAATAGGGTGTTGTAGTGTGATACATTTCAAGGCCCATCGAACCACTTGTATGGGGGGTACCAGATATAGTGGTGTGATTTCAGTAAAACTTTGTGGAAGTATACCAGAAATAAAAATATTATGTTCTGCAAACTTTGGCCAAAATTGGTTCTTTAAATTGAGTGTAATAGTCTGTTGAAATTTCAAGACCCACTGGGAAGTTTGTATGGGGGCTACCAAAAACCCGGGTCCGATTCTGCTCAAACTATCTACAATAAATACAGTGGTCAGAAAATTAGGTTTTGCGAAATTTGGTCAAAATTAATCAATCCAATAGGGTGTTGTAGTGTGATAAATTTTCAAGGCCCATCGAACCACTTGTATGGGAGGTACCAGATATAGTGGTCTGATTTCAGTAAAACTTTGTGGAAGTATACCAGAAATAAAAATATTATGTTCTGCACACTTTGGCCAAAATTGTGTCATTAAATTGGGTGTAATAGTCTGTTGAAATTTCAAGACCCACAGGGAAGTTTGTATGGGGGCTACCAGAAACCCGGGTCCGATTGTGCTCAAACTATCTACGATAAATATAGTGGTCAGAAAATTCCGTTTTGCGAATTTTGGTCAAAATTAATCAATCCAATAGGGTGTTGTAGTGTGATACATTTCAAGGCCCATCGAACCACTTGTATGGGAGGTACCAGATATAGTGGTCTGATTTCAGTAAAACTTTGCGGAAGTATACCAGAAATAAAAATATTATGTTCTGCAAACTTTGAACAAAATTGGTTCATTAAATTGCGTGTAATATTCTGCTGGAATTTCAAGACCCACTGGGAAGTTTGTATGGGGGCTACCAGAAACCCGGGTCCGATTGTGCTCAAACTATCTACGATAAATATAGTGGTCAGAAAATTACGTTTTGCGAAATTTGGTCAAAATTAATCAATCCAATAGGGTGTTGTAGTGTGATACATTTCAAGGCCCATCGAACCACTTGTATGGGGGGTACCAGATATAGTGGTGTGATTTCAGTAAAACTTTGTGGAAGTATACCAGAAATAAAAATATTATGTTCTGCAAACTTTGGCCAAAATTGGTTCTTTAAATTGAGTGTAATAGTCTGTTGAAATTTCAAGACCCACTGGGAAGTTTGTATGGGGGCTACCAAAAACCCGGGTCCGATTCTGCTCAAACTATCTACAATAAATACAGTGGTCAGAAAATTTGGTTTTGCGAAGTTTGGTCAAAATTAATCAATCCAATAGGGTGTTGTAGTGTGATAAATTTTCAAGGCCCATCGAACCACTTGTATGGGAGGTACCAGATATAGTGGTCTGATTTCAGTAAAACTTTGTGGAAGTATACCAGAAATAAAAATATTATGTTCTGCACACTTTGGCCAAAATTGTGTCATTAAATTGGGTGTAATAGTCTGTTGAAATTTCAAGACCCACTGGGAAGTTTGTATGGGGGCTACCAGAAACCCGGGTCCGATTGTGCTCAAACTATGTACGATAAATATAGTGGTCAGAAAATTACGTTTTGCGAAATTTGGTCCAATCCAATAGGGTGTTGCAGTGTGCTAAATTTTCAAGGCCCATCCAACCATTTGCATGGGAGGTACCAGATATAGTGGTCTGATTTCAATAAAACTTTGTGGAAGTATACCAGAAATTAAAATATTATGTTCTGCAAACTTTGAACAAAATTGGTTCATTAAATTGGGTGTAATAGTCTGCTGGAATTTCAAGACCCACTGGGAAATTTGTATTGCGGGTACCAAAAAGCCTTGGCTCACTTTACTCAAACTATGTGCAATAAGGATAATGGTCAGAAAATTACGTTTTGCGAAATTTGGTCCAACTTAATCAATCCAATAGGGTGTTGTAGTGTGCTAAATTTTCAAGGCCCGTCCAACCACTTGTATGGGAGGTACCAGATATAGTGGTCTGATTTCAGTAAAACTTTGTGGAAGTATACCAGAAATTAAAATATTATGTTCTGCAAACTTTGAACAAAATTGGTTCATTAAATTGCGTGTAATATTCTGCTGGAATTTCAAGACCCACTGGGAAGTTTCTATGGGGGCTACCAGAAACCCGGGTCCGATTGTGCTCAAACTATCTACGATAAATATAGTGGTCAGAAAATTACGTTTTGCGAAATTTGGTCAAAATTAATCAATCCAATAGGGTGTTGTAGTGTGATACATTTCAAGGCCCATCGAACCACTTGTATGGGGGGTACCAGATATAGTGGTGTGATTTCAGTAAAACTTTGTGGAAGTATACCAGAAATAAAAATATTATGTTCTGCAAACTTTGGCCAAAATTGGTTCTTTAAATTGAGTGTAATAGTCTGTTGAAATTTCAAGACCCACTGGGAAGTTTGTATGGGGGCTACCAAAAACCCGGGTCCGATTCTGCTCAAACTATCTACATTAAATACAGTGGTCAGAAAATTTGGTTTTGCGAAGTTTGGTCAAAATTAATCAATCCAATAGGGTGTTGTAGTGTGATAAATTTTCAAGGCCCATCGAACCACTTGTATGGGAGGTACCAGATATAGTGGTCTGATTTCAGTAAAACTTTGTGGAAGTATACCAGAAATAAAAATATTATGTTCTGCACACTTTGGCCAAAATTGTGTCATTAAATTGGGTGTAATAGTCTGTTGAAATTTCAAGACCCACTGGGAAGTTTGTATGGGGGCTACCAGAAACCCGGGTCCGATTGTGCTCAAACTATCTACGATAAATATAGTGGTCAGAAAATTACGTTTTACGAAATTTGGTCAAAATTAATCAATCCAATAGGGTGTTGTAGTGTGATAAATTTTCAAGGTCCATCGAACCACTTGTATGGGGGGTACCAGATATAGTGGTCTGATTTCAGTAAAACTTTGTGGAAGTAAACCAGAAATAAAAATATTATGTTCTGCAAACTTTGGCCAAAATTGGTTCTTTAAATTGAGTGTAATAGTCTGTTGAAATTTCAAGACCCACTGGGAAGTTTGTATGGGGGCTACCAAAAACCCGGGTCCGATTCTGCTCAAACTATCTACAATAAATACAGTGGTCAGAAAATTTGGTTTTGCGAAGTTTGGTCAAAATTAATCAATCCAATAGGGTGTTGTAGTGTGATAAATTTTCAAGGCCCATCGAACCACTTGTATGGGAGGTACCAGATATAGTGGTCTGATTTCAGTAAAACTTTGTGGAAGTATACCAGAAATAAAAATATTATGTTCTGCACACTTTGGCCAAAATTGTGTCATTAAATTGGGTGTAATAGTCTGTTGAAATTTCAAGACAGTGGGTGTTGCAGTGTGCTAAATTTTCAAGGCCCATCCAACCATTTGCATGGGAGGTACCAGATATAGTGGTCTGATTTCAATAAAACTTTGTGGAGGTATACCAGAAATTAAAATATTATGTTCTGCAAACTTTGAACAAAATTGGTTCATTAAAGTGCGTGTAATATTCTGCTGGAATCTCAAGACCCACTGGGAAGTTTCTATGGGGGCTACCAGAAACCCGGGTCCGATTGTGCTCAAACTATCTACGATAAATATAGTGGTCAGAAAATTACGTTTTGCGAAATTTGGTCCAACTTAATCAATCCAATAGGGTGTTGCAGTGTGCTAAATTTTCAAGGCCCATCCAACCATTTGCATGGGAGGTACCAGATATAGTGGTCTGATTTCAATAAAACTTTGTGGAAGTATACCAGAAATTAAAATATTATGTTCTGCAAACTTTGAACAAAATTGGTTCATTAAATTGGGTGTAATAGTCTGCTGGAATTTCAAGACCCACTGGGAAATTTGTATTGCGGGTACCAAAAAGCCTTGGCTCACTTTACTCAAACTATGTGCAATAAGGATAATGGTCAGAAAATTACGTTTTGCGAAATTTGGTCCAACTTAATCAATCCAATAGGGTGTTGTAGTGTGCTAAATTTTCAAGGCCCATCCAACCACTTGTATGGGAGGTACCAGATATAGTGGTCTGATTTCAGTAAAACTTTGTGGAAGTATACCAGAAATTAAAATACTATGTTCTGCAAACTTTGAACAAAATTGGTTCATTAAATTGCGTGTAATATTCTGCTGGAATTTCAAGACCCACTGGGAAGTTTCTATGGGGGCTACCAGAAACCCGGGTCCGATTGTGCTCAAACTATCTACGATAAATATAGTGGTCAGAAAATTACGTTTTGCGAAATTTGGTCAAAATTAATCAATCCAATAGGGTGTTGTAGTGTGATACATTTCAAGGCCCATCGAACCACTTGTATGGGGGGTACCAGATATAGTGGTGTGATTTCAGTAAAACTTTGTGGAAGTATACCAGAAATAAAAATATTATGTTCTGCAAACTTTGGCCAAAATTGGTTCTTTAAATTGAGTGTAATAGTCTGTTGAAATTTCAAGACCCACTGGGAAGTTTGTATGGGGGCTACCAAAAACCCGGGTCCGATTCTGCTCAAACTATCTACAATAAATACAGTGGTCAGAAAATTTGGTTTTGCGAAATTTGGTCAAAATTAATCAATCCAATAGGGTGTTGTAGTGTGATAAATTTTCAAGGCCCATCGAACCACTTGTATGGGAGGTACCAGATATAGTGGTCTGATTTCAGTAAAACTTTGTGGAAGTATACCAGAAATAAAAATATTATGTTCTGCACACTTTGGCCAAAATTGTGTCATTAAATTGGGTGTAATAGTCTGTTGAAATTTCAAGACCCACTGGGAAGTTTGTATGGGGGCTACCAGAAACCCGGGTGCTCAAACTATCTACGATAAATATAGTGGTCAGAAAATTACGTTTTGCGAAATTTGGTCAAAATTAATCAATCCAATAGGGTGTTGTAGTGTGATACATTTCAAGGCCCATCGAACCACTTGTATGGGGGGTACCAGATATAGTGGTGTGATTTCAGTAAAACTTTGTGGAAGTATACCAGAAATTAAAATATTATGTTCTGCAAACTTTGAACAAAATTGGTTCATTAAATTGGGTGTAATAGTCTGCTGGAATTTCAAGACCCACTGGGAAATTTGTATTGCGGGTACCAAAAAGCCTTGGCTCACTTTACTCAAACAATGTGCAATAAGGATAATGGTCAGAAAATTACGTTTTGCGAAATTTGGTCCAACTTAATCAATCCAATAGGGTGTTGTAGTGTGCTAAATTTTCAAGGCCCATCCAACCACTTGTATGGGAGGTACCAGATATAGTGGTCTGATTTCAGTAAAACTGTGGAAGTATACCAGAAATTAAAATATTATGTTCTGCAAACTTTGAACAAAATTGGTTCATTAAATTGCGTGTAATATTCTGCTGGAATTTCAAGACCCACTGGGAAGTTTCTATGGGGGCTACCAGAAACCCGGGTCCGATTGTGCTCAAACTATCTACGATAAATATAGTGGTCAGAAAATTACGTTTTGCGAAATTTGGTCCAACTTAATCAATCCAATAGGGTGTTGCAGTGTGCTAAATTTTCAAGGCCCATCCAACCATTTGCATGGGAGGTACCAGATATAGTGGTCTGATTTCAATAAAACTTTGTGGAAGTATACCAGAAATAAAAATATTATGTTCTGCAAACTTTGGCCAAAATTGGTTCTTTAAATTGAGTGTAATAGTCTGTTGAAATTTCAAGACCCACTGGGAAGTTTGTATGGGGGCTACCAAAAACCCGGGTCCGATTCTGCTCAAACTATCTACAATAAATACAGTGGTCAGAAAATTTGGTTTTGCGAAGTTTGGTCAAAATTAATCAATCCAATAGGGTGTTGTAGTGTGATAAATTTTCAAGGCCCATCGAACCACTTGTATGGGAGGTACCAGATATAGTGGTCTGATTTCAGTAAAACTTTGTGGAAGTATACCAGAAATAAAAATATTATGTTCTGCACACTTTGGCCAAAATTGTGTCATTAAATTGGGTGTAATAGTCTGTTGAAATTTCAAGACCCACTGGGAAGTTTGTATGGGGGCTACCAGAAACCCGGGTCCGATTGTGCTCAAACTATCTACGATAAATATAGTGGTCAGAAAATTACGTTTTGCGAAATTTGGTCAAAATTAATCAATCCAATAGGGCGTTGTAGTGTGATACATTTCAAGGCCCATCGAACCACTTGTATGGGGGGTACCAGATATAGTGGTCTGATTTCAGTAAAACTTTGTGGAAGTATACCAGAAATTAAAATACTATGTTCTGCAAACTGAACAAAATTGGTTCATTAAATTGCGTGTAATATTCTGCTGGAATTTCAAGACCCACTGGGAAGTTTCTATGGGGGCTACCAGAAACCCGGGTCCGATTGTGCTCAAACTATCTACGATAAATATAGTGGTCAGAAAATTACGTTTTGCGAAATTTGGTCAAAATTAATCAATCCAATAGGGTGTTGTAGTGTGATACATTTCAAGGCCCATCGAAACACTTGTATGGGGGGTACCAGATATAGTGGTGTGATTTCAGTAAAACTTTGTGGAAGTATACCAGAAATAAAAATATTATGTTCTGCAAACTTTGGCCAAAATTGGTTCTTTAAATTGAGTGTAATAGTCTGTTGAAATTTCAAGACCCACTGGGAAGTTTGTATGGGGGCTACCAAAAACCCGGGTCCGATTCTGCTCAAACTATCTACAATAAATACAGTGGTCAGAAAATTTGGTTTTGCGAAATTTGGTCAAAATTAATCAATCCAATAGGGTGTTGTAGTGTGATAAATTTTCAAGGCCCATCGAACCACTTGTATGGGAGGTACCAGATATAGTGGTCTGATTTCAGTAAAACTTTGTGGAAGTATACCAGAAATAAAAATATTATGTTCTGCACACTTTGGCCAAAATTGTGTCATTAAATTGGGTGTAATAGTCTGTTGAAATTTCAAGACCCACTGGGAAGTTTGTATGGGGGCTACCAGAAACCCGGGTCCGATTGTGCTCAAACTATCTACGATAAATATAGTGGTCAGAAAATTACGTTTTGCGAAATTTGGTCAAAATTAATCAATCCAATAGGGTGTTGTAGTGTGATACATTTCAAGGCCCATCGAACCACTTGTATGGGGGGTACCAGATATAGTGGTGTGATTTCAGTAAAACTTTGTGGAAGTATACCAGAAATTAAAATATTATGTTCTGCAAACTTTGAACAAAATTGGTTCATTAAATTGGGTGTAATAGTCTGCTGGAATTTCAAGACCCACTGGGAAATTTGTATTGCGGGTACCAAAAAGCCTTGGCTCACTTTACTCAAACTATGTGCAATAAGGATAATGGTCAGAAAATTACGTTTTGCGAAATTTGGTCCAACTTAATCAATCCAATAGGGTGTTGTAGTGTGCTAAATTTTCAAGGCCCATCCAACCACTTGTATGGGAGGTACCAGATATAGTGGTCTGATTTCAGTAAAACTGTGGAAGTATACCAGAAATTAAAATATTATGTTCTGCAAACTTTGAACAAAATTGGTTCATTAAATTGCGTGTAATATTCTGCTGGAATTTCAAGACCCACTGGGAAGTTTCTATGGGGGCTACCAGAAACCCGGGTCCGATTGTGCTCAAACTATCTACGATAAATATAGTGGTCAGAAAATTACGTTTTGCGAAATTTGGTCCAACTTAATCAATCCAATAGGGTGTTGCAGTGTGCTAAATTTTCAAGGCCCATCCAACCATTTGCATGGGAGGTACCAGATATAGTGGTCTGATTTCAATAAAACTTTGTGGAAGTATACCAGAAATTAAAATATTATGTTCTGCAAACTTTGAACAAAATTGGTTCATTACATTGCGTGTAATATTCTGCTGGAATTTCAAGACCCACTGGGAAGTTTCTATGGGGGCTACCAGAAACCCGGGTCCGATTGTGCTCAAACTATCTACGATAAATATAGTGGTCAGAAAATTACGTTTTGCGAAATTTGGTCAAAATTAATCAATCCAATAGGGTGTTGTAGTGTGATAAATTTTCAAGGCCCATCGAACCACTTGTATGGGGGGTACCAGATATAGTGGTCTGATTTCAGTAAAACTTTGTGGAAGTAAACCAGAAATAAAAATATTATGTTCTGCAAACTTTGGCCAAAATTGGTTCTTTAAATTGAGTGTAATAGTCTGTTGAAATTTCAAGACCCACTGGGAAGTTTGTATGGGGGCTACCAAAAACCCGGGTCCGATTCTACTCAAACTATCTACAATAAATACAGTGGTCAGAAAATTAGGTTTTGCGAAATTTGGTCAAAATTAATCAATCCAATAGGGTGTTGTAGTGTGATAAATTTTCAAGGCCCATCGAACCACTTGTATGGGAGGTACCAGATATAGTGGTCTGATTTCAGTAAAACTTTGTGGAAGTATACCAGAAATAAAAATATTATGTTCTGCACACTTTGGCCAAAATTGTGTCATTAAATTGGGTGTAATAGTCTGTTGAAATTTCAAGACCCACTGGGAAGTTTGTATGGGGGCTACCAGAAACCCGGGTCCGATTGTGCTCAAACTATCTACGATAAATATAGTGGTCAGAAAATTACGTTTTGCGAAATTTGGTCAAAATTAATCAATCCAATAGGGTGTTGTAGTGTGATAAATTTTCAAGGCCCATCGAACCACTTGTATGGGGGGTACCAGATATAGTGGTCTGATTTCAGTAAAACTTTGTGGAAGTATACCAGAAATAAAAATATTATGTTCTGCACACTTTGGCCAAAATTGTGTCATTAAATTGGGTGTAATAGTCTGTTGAAATTTCAAGACCCACTGGGAAGTTTCTATGGGGGCTACCAGAAACCCGGGTCCGATTGTGCTCAAACTATCTACGATAAATATAGTGGTCAGAAAATTACGTTTTGCGAAATTTGGTCAAAATTAATCAATCCAATAGGGTGTTGTAGTGTGATACATTTCAAGGCCCATCGAACCACTTGTATGGGGGGTACCAGATATAGTGGTGTGATTTCAGTAAAACTTTGTGGAAGTATACCAGAAATAAAAATATTATGTTCTGCAAACTTTGGCCAAAATTGGTTCTTTAAATTGAGTGTAATAGTCTGTTGAAATTTCAAGACCCACTGGGAAGTTTGTATGGGGGCTACCAAAAACCCGGGTCCGATTCTGCTCAAACTATCTACAATAAATACAGTGGTCAGACTTTGGCCAAAATTGGTTCTTTAAATTGAGTGTAATAGTCTGTTAAAATTTCAAGATCCACTGGGAAGTTTGTATGGGGGCTACCAAAAACCCGGGTGCGATTATGCTCTAACTATCTAAAATAAATACAGTGGTCAGAAAATTAGGTTTTGCGAAATTTGGTCAAAATTAATCAATCCAATAGGGTGTTGTAGTGTGATAAATTTCAAGGCCCATCCAACCACTTGTATGGGAGGTACCAGATATAGTGGTCTGATTTCAGTAAAACTTTGCGGAAGTATACCAGAAATAAAAATATTATGTTCTGCAAACTTTGAACAAAATTGGTTCATTAAATTGCGTGTAATATTCTGCTGGAATTTCAAGACCCACTGGGAAGTTTCTATGGGGGCTACCAGAAACCCGGGTCCGATTGTGCTCAAACTATCTACGATAAATATAGTGGTCAGAAAATTACGTTTTGCGAAATTTGGTCAAAATTAATCAATCCAATATTGTGTTGTAGTGTGATAAATTTGCAAGGCTCATCGACCCACTTGTATGGGTGGTACCAGATATAGTGGTCTGATTTCAGTAAAACTTTGTGGAAGTATACCAGAAATAAAAATATTATGTTCTGCAAACTTTGAACAAAATTGGTTCATTAAATTGCGTGTAATATTCTGCTGGAATTTCAAGACGCACTGGGAACTTTGTATGGGGGGTACCAAAATGCCTTGTCTGACTACTCAAACTATGTACAATAAGGACAATGGTCAGAAACTTACGTTTTACGAAATTTGGTCCAACTTAATCAATCCAATAGGGTGTTGTAGTGTGCTAAATTTTCAAGGCCCATCCAACCATTTGTATGGGAGGTACCAGATATAGTGGTCTGATTTCAGTAAAACTTTGTGGAAGTATACCAGAAATTAAAATATTATGTTCTGTAAACTTTGAACAAAATTGGTTCATTAAATTGCGTGTAATATTCTGCTGGAATTTCAAGACCCACTGGGAAGTTTCTATGGGGGCTACCAGAAACCCGGGTCCGATTGTGCTCAAACTATCTACGATAAATATAGTGGTCAGAAAATTAGGTTTTGCGAAATTTGGTCAAAATTAATCAATCCAATAGGGTGTTGTAGTGTGATAAATTTTCAAGGCCCATCGAACCACTTGTATGGGGGGTACCAGATATAGTGGTCTGATTTCAGTAAAACTTTATGGAAGTATACCAGAAATAGAAATATGTTCTGCAAACTTTGGCCAAAATTGTTTCATTAAATTGGGTGTAATAGTCTGTTGAAATTTCAAGACCCGCTGGGAAGTTTGTATGGGGGCTACCAAAAACCCGTGTCCGAATTTGCTCGAAACTATCTACAATAAATAGTGGTCAGAAAATTAGGTTTTGCGAAATTTGGTCAAAATTAATCAATCCAATAGGGTGTTGTAGTGTGACTAGGGCAGTAAACTATAAATTTAATACATACGCAAGTGTTAGGTTTGTAAGAGTAAATCATCGTTTGTTTGTTCGTTGCTTGGCAGTCGGTATTGAAAGTGATTATTGTTCGATTTTCATATAATTTTCCCACGCGATTTTCTCCGGAAATTCATAGCCGATTTTATTAATTTTTGGATTAAAATCTAGTGCGGGTTTCGACGAAGAGTTTAGGCCAAAAATTAAGGCGATCCGATATCGGCGAGCCGAGATTTAAGTGTTTTAATTTGGAGTATTAATTTGGAGTAATATTAAAAAAGTGTCTATGTTGATCTTCGGTTTTGTCTTATCATCGTTTGTTTGTTCGTTGCTTGGCAGTCGGTATTGAAAGTGATTATTGGGCGATTTTCATATAATTTTCCCACGCGATTTTCTCCGGAAATTCATAGCCGATTTTATTAATTTTTGGATTAAAATGCTAGTGCGGGTTTCGACGAAGAGTTTAGGCCAAAAATTAAGGCGATCCGATATCGGCGAGCCGAGATTTAAGTGTTTTAATTTGGAGTATTAATTTGGAGTAATATTAAAAGTGTTTATGTTGATCTTCGGTTTTGTCTTATCATCGTTTGTTTGCTTGTTGCTAGGCAGTCGGTATTGAAAGTGATTATTTGGCGATTTTCATATAATTTTCCCACGCGATTTTCTCCGGAAATTCATAGCCGATTTTATTAATTTTTGGATTAAAATGCTAGTGCGGGTTTCGACGAAGAGTTTAGGCCAAAAATTAAGGCGAGCCGAGATTTTTGGACTAAGAAAAATCTTTAAAGTTGATTTACTCGACACGTTGTTTTGAAAAATTGAGGGGGCAAAGTTATGAACATCAAAACCAACGGTAAAATAATGAACAAAGTATGTATGTATCACATTTTTTGCAGTTAAAAATTTGTCAAGTCAGTGTAATTGGCAGTTGTTGAAGTTACTCCATTGGCAGAACAACATATTAACCTAGCTAGCGAGTATTCAAGTTTGCGAGTAGTCAAGTTAGCGCGAGTGCACTGTATTTGTGTTAGTATATCCTCAATTATACTTCCCTTATCTGTAATTTTAACGGTAAGTTTCTTTTGTCTATTTTCAGATATTTAACCCTTGGCAAAGAATTCATCAGAACAATACACCCACCGACAATTTTAACTTTACGTCAGTGAATATCTATCTCTTAACAACTCTTTTTAAACACCTATCACCCTATTGCGACAACAGGCCTGCTGTCTACGTGGAAATCATTAAGTGGTGAGTACAAATTATGTTGTAAATATCGAAAACTCCCGTTTTACTGGGCCGATTCGGCTGAAATTTTTGATGTGTTAACATCTATACGCGCGCCTCTAGGGCAGTAAACTATAAATTTAATACATACGCAAGTGTTAGGTTTGTAAGAGTAAATCATCGTTTGTTTGTTCGTTGCTTGGCAGTCGGTATTGAAAGTGATTATTGGGCGATTTTCATATAATTTTCCCACGCGATTTTCTCCGGAAATTCATAGCCGATTTTATTAGAGTTTAGGCCAAAAATTAAGGCGATCCGATATCGGCGAGCCGAGATTTAAGTGTTAATTTTTCGTCAAAAAATCGAAAAAAAATTCACTCCTACCCCTAGGTTTTTTTCGATTTTTTGACGAAAATTTACTTTCTCTGATCAAACTCAAGTTATTTTTTATGGATTGTAAACAGCTAAGAAAAAAAAATTTCAGCCGAATCGACCCAGTAAAACGGGAGTTTTTTTTCGAAAAACCCATTTTTTTTCGCCAAAAAACCTCTTCCTGAAAACCTTTTTCACTTTGGGGGAAATTTATGGACTTAGGTGGGTCAGATTAATGGACTTAGGTGGGTTGGATTAAAATGCTAGTGCGGGTTTCGACGAAGAGTTTAGGCCAAAAATTAAGGCGATCCGATATCGGCGAGCCGAGATTTAAGTGTTTTAATTTGGAGTATTAATTTGGAGTAATATTAAAAAAGTGTTTATGTTGATCTTCGGTTTTGTCTTATCATCGTTTGTTTGTTCGTTGCTTGGCAGTCGGTATTGAAAGTGATTATTGGGCGATTTTCATATAATTTTCCCACGCGATTTTCTCCGGAAATTCATAGCCGATTTTATTAATTTTTGGATTAAAATGCTAGTGCGGGTTTCGACGAAGAGTTTAGGCCAAAAATTAAGGCGATCCGATATCGGCGAGCCGAGATTTAAGTGTTTTAATTTGGAGTATTAATTTGGAGTAATATTAAAAAAGTGTTTATGTTGATCTTCGGTTTTGTCTTATCATCGTTTGTTTGCTTGTTGCTAGGCAGTCGGTATTGAAAGTGATTATTGGGCGATTTTCATATAATTTTCCCACGCGATTTTCTCCGGAAATTCATAGCCGATTTTATTAATTTTTGGATTAAAATGCTAGTGCGGGTTTCGACGAAGAGTTTAGGCCAAAAATTAAGGCGATCCGATATCGGCGAGCCGAGATTTAAGTGTTTTAATTTGGAGTATTAATTTGGAGTAATATTAAAAAAGTGTTTATGTTGATCTTCGGTTTTGTCTTATCATCGTTTGTTTGCTTGTTGCTAGGCAGTCGGTATTGAAAGTGATTATTGGGCGATTTTCATATAATTTTCCCACGCGATTTTCTCCGGAAATTCATAGCCGATTTTATTAATTTTTGGATTAAAATGCTAGTGCGGGTTTCGACGAAGAGTTTAGGCCAAAAATTAAGGCGATCCGATATCGGCGAGCCGAGACTTTTGGACTAAGAAAAATCTTTAAAGTTGATTTACTCGACACGTTGTTTTGAAAAATTGAGGGGGCAAAGTTATGAACATCAAAACCAACAATAAAATAACGAACAAAGTATGTATGTATCTCATTTTTTGCAGTTAAAAATTTGTCCAGTCATAGTGTAATTGGCAGTTGTTGAAGTTACTCCATTGGCAGAACAACATATTAACCTAGCTAGCGAGTATTAAAGTTTGCGAGTAGTCAAGTTAGCGCGAGTGCACTGTATTTGTGTTAGTATATCCTCAATTATACTTCCCTTATCTGTAATTTTAACGGTAAGTTTCTTTTGTCTATTTTCAGATATTTCCATAAAAATGGGCCGCTCAAAAGGTTCTTTGAACAAACGGCGCGGAAAGGAGCCCCTTAAAACAAAAATTATTCGGGTGTTTACGGCCGAATCGGCGGCGCAAAAAATTGAATTGCTGAAAGACATAGCCAAGTCCTCATCACCCAAAGATTCGAAAAGCTTCAAAGAGATTCAAAACTGTATTGGAATGTTTTCCGTGTCTGCGGAAGCACAAGAACAAATAACGAACACGAAACCAATTGTTGAAGCTTTTATCGAAGAGGGTGATGAGGACACGAAAAATAATACGGCGTTGCAGATAATAGCAAAGGCATGCCAACCACCGCCTACCACAAAAAGGCAATATACCAAGGCGAAAGAGGAGAGGGACGGACTGAACTTCCTGACAGAGGAGGCAGCGGAGAAATTGCAGCAGAAGGCAAAAAAATTTAAGTGCGACGGTGGTACCATTACGACAACAAATTTTTATGGGAAAATTAAAACTACTAAAAGAGCAAGAACAAATTATAGAGAGCTCTTAAAAATTCCAGCAGAAAACATCGTGACGTCACACCACCTACACGAGTATGGCGTAGTAGTAATTGCTAAAGACAATTACAAAACTACTTTGTTTTTCCCCAGAGGATTGGTAAGCCCGGAAAATATAAAAAAGAAAACTAACATCTGTACCACTGACCATGAAAAAGCTCAATGAGTATCCAGATTTGCCAAGCACATCGAAAGACCACCAAACTGAGCAAGAAATGAGAAGTCTAAAGCCTTACTGGATTCATTGCCTTTATTTCCAGAGGAACAAGCGGATGAAGGAAGACCACGGATTCGGGGAAGTTGTCGTTTTTGGAAAGCGGTATATGAACCGGCTGTTCAAGGTGGTGGAGATAGCGGCAGCTCTCTGCGACATGAAAACCAACCGCACATTTTGCCGCCGCAACTTCCGCGGAAGAAAATTAGTTCGTTAATTTCCTTGGTCTTCCTTTATCCGTTTGCTCCTCTTTTAATAAAGGCAATCAGTATGTTTTGGTGCATTCTTCCGACGGCAAGCAATCAGGATATTCATTAAGCTTTTTCATGGAAGGTGGTACTTTCTATTTACCAATCATCGGGTTTAATTTTGTGTAATATAATTGTTGGGTGGAGTAGATTGTTGTAGCGTGTTGTTCGCGTTTTCAAACGTTTAGAGTGTTCTTCAAGTATTTCTTTCCAGATATCCCACCACAATCGTCTGGGGAAAAACAAAGTACTTTTGTTATAGTTTTTAGAAATTACTACTACGTCATAATCGTGTAGGTGGTGTGACGTTAAAATTTATTCCGGTGGAATTTTCAAGAGCTCTCTATAGTTCGTTCTTGCTCTTTTCGTATTTTTCCTTTTCCCGTAAAATTTTTTTGTCGCAATCGTACCCCCGTCAAACTTTTATTTTTGTTAAATTAATTAATTACTTAATTAAGTAATTAATTACTATTAATTAAGTAATTAATTACTATTAATTAATTACTTAATTAATTAACCACTGTGTTTTTTTTTTTGTTTTTTTAATGTTTATTTATTTGTAAATATTATGTTTAAACTATAATAAACAATAGTTAACATTAACAATTTTATTATATACAATGTCTCTTAATCGAACACTAGTATATACAAAATATTTTTTCTTCTTATTCATATATATAATTAAGAATATATAATAATTGTTTGCAATGAAAATTTTTTTAAAATATTTTTTTAATTATCAATATATCCAGCAAAATTTTTTGTTTCTAGTTTGTTGTAAATATCTCAGATCTTTTCTCGACATGCTTGTGCTATATCTGATATTTAAGTGATCCATGTTGCAATTCACAGCTTTTATATTGGCTTTTATATTCTTTTTCTTTCTTTTTCTGTAATATAAAAAAAAATTATTAAATTAAAATTTAATATTTAATTATAATTAATTAACTAAATGAAATAAAATTTAATATTTAATAGTATTACTTTGTTAAATAACTTTTTTTCCTTTTTCAAATTAAATATAAAAATAACCCATTTTTTTCGCCAAAAACCCTCTTCCTGAAAAAATAATAAATTAAAATAAATATTAATATATATAATTGATTATATATATATATAATTGATTATAGATATATATAATTGATAGTTTGTAAAAAAATAATTAATTTAAATAAATATTAAGAAAAATAATAAATTAAAATAAATATTAATATATATAATTGATTATAGTAAATATTAATGTTTCACAAAGGTAGGCAGAATAATTGAATTCACAGCGCCCCACGTTTGTATAGAAATAATTAATTTAAATAAATATAATAATTAATATAAAAAATTCAGAGCACTGGGCAGCTTTGTTTTAATTAAATTTTAAATAATTTAAATTTTAAAGTAAATTTTCGTCAAAAAATCGAAAAAAAACCTAAGGGTAGGGGTGCATTTTTTTCGACAAATTTTCTGAGTTCTGTACTCAATATATCAAGAAAAAAAATGTAAATGTAATTTTTTCGGTAAGATAAATATTATACTTTTAGATAATTGTGCCAAGAATGGAAAAATGAAATAAAATATTGAAAATTGGAAAAATTCGTAAAAAAAGACTCTGTTCAAAGGGCCTGAAAAGTGAAAAATGCGGTTTTTCTGAATTGAAATGTCATTTTTTCGGTAAGATAAATATTATACTTATAGATAATTATGCCAAGAATGCAAAAATGACTCTCCGACTCCAAAGTAAGTCGCTAGAGCTCCCCAAAGTGAGGAAAAGTGGGTTTTAGCCCATTTCAAGGGACCCTACCTACAGTTTTTTGGACGGAAATTGCTCATAACTTGGCCAAAAACCATCTTAAAATTATAATTCTTTGTGTTTTGGATAGATAATTAATAGTACTATAAAAAACAATTATGTTTATGGGGTCTCCGATGCCAGAGTAAGTCGCTAGAGCTCCCCAAAGTGCAATTTTTTTTTGATTTTTTTTTCGACAAATTTTCTGAGTTTTCTGTACTCAATATATCATGAAAAAAAATGTAAATGTCATTTTTTCGGTAAGATAAATATTATACTTTTAGATAATTGTGCCAAGAATGGAAAAATGAAATAAAATATTGAAAATTGGAAAAATTCGTAAAAAAAGAATCCGTTCAAAGGGCCTGAAAAGTGAAAAATGCGGTTTTTCTGAATTGAAATGTCATTTTTTCGGTAAGATAAATATTATACTTATAGATAATTATGCCAAGAATGCCAAAATGACTCTCCGACTCCAAACTAAGTCGCTAGAGCTCCCCAAAGTGAGAAAAAGTGGGTTTTAGCCCATTTCAAGGGACCCTACCTACAGTTTTTTGGACGGAAATTGCTCATAACTTGGCCAAAAACCATCTTAAAATTATAATTCTTTGTGTTTTGGATAGATAATTAATAGTACTATAAAAAACAATTATGTTTATGGGGTCTCCGATGCCAGAGTAAGTCGCTAGAGCTCCCCAAAGTGCAATTTTTTTTTGATTTTTTTTTCGACAAATTTTCTGAGTTTTCTGTACTCAATATATCAAGAAAAAAAATGTAAATGTAATTTTTTCGGTAAGATAAATATTATACTTTTAGATAATTGTGCCAAGAATGGAAAAATGAAATAAAATATTGAAAATTGGAAAAATTCGTAAAAAAATTGTACGACAACTTTTGGCCAAGTTATGGAAAATTTTCGGGTAAAAAATTTGGAAAAAAGTGAACTTTGGTGAGCTCTCACGACTTCCATCGGGGTCGTACAAATATAATTGTTAGTGTTTTGGATAGCTAACGTCATCTACTATCTGAATCAAATCGTTTGATCAGAGAAAATACATTTTCGTCAAAAAATCGAAAAAAATGCACCCCTACCCCAAGGTTTTTTTTCGATTTTTTGACGAAAATTTACTTTCTCTGATCAAACTCAAGTTATTTTTTATGGATTGTAAACAGCCTAAAACGCTAAGAAAAAAGCCGAATCGGCCCAGTAAAACGGGAGTTTTTTTCGAAAAACCCATTTTTTTTCGCCAAAAAACCTCTTCCTGAAAACCTTTTTCACTTTGGGGGAAATTTATGGACTTAGGCGGGTCAGAGACCCCAATAACCGTTTTGATTCAGATAGTAGATTATGTTAGCTATCCAAAACACTAAGAATTATATTTGTACGACAACTTTTGGCCAAGTTAAAAGTTGGTTCAAATTACAATTTTTTGAACAGTTTTCTGTACTCAATATATCATGAAAAAAAATGTAAATGTCATTTTTTCGGTAAGATAAATATTATACTTTTAGATAATTGTGCCAAGAATGGAAAAATGAAATAAAATATTGAAAATTGGAAAAATTCGTAAAAAAAGAATCCGTTCAAAGGGCCTGAAAAGTGAAAAATGCGACTATAAATTTAATACATACGCAAGTGTTAGGTTTGTAAGAGTAAATCATCGTTGGTTTGTTCGTTGCTTGGCAGTCGGTATTGAAAGTGATTATTGGGCGATTTTCATATAATTTTCCCACGCGATTTTCTCCGGAAATTCATAGCCGATTTTATTAATTTTTGGATTAAAATGCTAGTGCGGGTTTCGACGAAGAGTTTAGGCCAAAAATTAAGGCGATCCGATATCGGCGAGCCGAGATTTAAGTGTTTTAATTTGGAGTATTAATTTGGAGTAATATTAAAAAAGTGTTTATGTTGATCTTCGGTTTTGTCTTATCATCGTTTGTTTGCTTGTTGCTAGGCAGTCGGTATTGAAAGTGATTATTGGGCGATTTTCATATAATTTTCCCACGCGATTTTCTCCGGAAATTCATAGCCGATTTTATTAATTTTTGGATTAAAATCTAGTGCGGGTTTCGACGAAGAGTTTAGGCCAACAATTAAGGCGATCCGATATCGGCGAGCCGAGATTTAAGTGTTTTAATTTGGAGTATTAATTTGGAGTAATATTAAAAAAGTGTTTATGTTGATCTTCGGTTTTGTCTTATCATCGTTTGTTTGTTCGTTGCTTGGCAGTCGGTATTGAAAGTGATTATTGGGCGATTTTCATATAATTTTCCCACGCGATTTTCTCCGGAAATTCATAGCCGATTTTATTAATTTTTGGATTAAAATGCTAGTGCGGGTTTCGACGAAGAGTTTAGGCCAAAAATTAAGGCGATCCGATATCGGCGAGCCGAGATTTTTGGACTAAGAAAAATCTTTAAAGTTGATTTACTCGACACGTTGTTTTGAAAAATTGAGGGGGCAAAGTTATGAACATCAAAACCAACGGTAAAATAACGAACAAAGTATGTATGTATCACATTTTTTGCAGTTAAAAATTTGTCAAGTCATAGTGTAATTGGCAGTTGTTGAAGTTACTCCATTGGCAGAACAACATATTAACCTAGCTAGCGAGTATTCAAGTTTGCGAGTAGTCAAGTTAGCGCGAGTGCACTGTATTTGTGTTAGTATATCCTCAATTATACTTCCCTTATCTGTAATTTTAACGGTAAGTTTCTTTTGTCTATTTTCAGATATTTAACCCTTGGCAAAGAATTCATCAGAACAATACACCCACCGACAATTTTAACTTTACGTCAGTGAATATCTATCTCTTAACAACTCTTTTTAAACACCTATCACCCTATTGCGACAACAGGCCTGCTGTCTACGTGGAAATCATTAAGTGGTGAGTACAAATTATGTTGTAAATATCGAAAACTCCCGTTTTACTGGGCCGATTCGGCTGAAATTTTTGATGTGTTAACATCTATACGCGCGCCTCTAGGGCAGTAAACTATAAATTTAATACATACGCAAGTGTTAGGTTTGTAAGAGTAAATCATCGTTTGTTTGTTCGTTGCTTGGCAGTCGGTATTGAAAGTGATTATTGGGCGATTTTCATATAATTTTCCCACGCGATTTTCTCCGGAAATTCATAGCCGATTTTATTAATTTTTGGATTAAAAAGCTAGTGCGGATTTCGACGAAGAGTTTAGGCAAAAAATTAAGGCGATCCGATATCGGCGAGCCGAGATTTAAGTGTTTTAATTTTTCGTCAAAAAATCGAAAAAAAATGCACGCGTTTCTAATTGTATGGCCACCACTGTACTGGCTTGTGCCCGAAATGTCGGTAGGAGTACCTAACAAAGTATATACATATAGCCTCTCCTACACAATTGTCAACCTTTCCTGCACGTGGTGCACCCTGCATATAACAGAAAAGGCTCTGACGACCGAATTCGGCCGGTATAATCCGATATACTACTAACAACACACTACAATAGTTGACTTATGAAAAACCTATGATTATTTATCACCCACTTTCTTAATTCTTTACAGGTTTCTTCATGCATTTATTCCATCGCTTTGGGAACAGTGACAACCCCCTAATTCCGGATCTACAAAGGTTTGTGTTGTTACGAAAGGTTCAAGGATATGGCAGTGAAAGTCCATACAATTTAATTTCACTTTTTATTCAAAATACTGTTTTACTGAGTTTTTGGCTACTACGACATACAAAAAGTGTCTTCCTAATATTTATAAATATTTTAAATATGTATATGTTTCATGTTGGAATGTGTATTAAATATATTTTATGTTTTGTTTCTATATTTTTGTAGTTTTTTCTAAAGAAATGGGTATGATGGTGGAAATGTTGCAAATGAAGTGGCAGTGGCATGTGTAAACGTAAATGCAAATGGCAACAGATTCGACTATTTCTTTTTCGTTGATAATACGTATACAACAATGGCATGCCACTACTGGCATGTGTAAATGCAGGGTAAAATACATTTGTTCCACGCCGTATTTCTAACACACGAACATAGGTTTTCTCTCACTGTAAAATAAACTTTATGTTGGCAATTCCCAAATCATTCATTATTCGGTAATTTCATTTCATGGTAAGTTAAAGGTTTTGTTCAAAAAATTTTTTTTTCACCTATTATTTTTATTTACAGCGATGAACCGGAATTCAAGGGTAAGTAGTTATGAAAAGTGTAGTAATAATAATAATCGAGAATAGAGAAAACGTTAGCCATTAATCATCAATAACTCTTCAAAGACCGGTGATATTAAAGTTCAAAATTAAACTGAAGGCTTACGAATTTTCTCCTCTGGGGTGAATGTATTGTATCAAATGTGTTTCAAAAGCTCAACGTAAATATCTCCGGTCTTTGAAGGGTTATTGGTGAGTATTATATAGGGTACCAATTTAATCGGGTTTTTTGATTAATCGGTTAATCGATAATCGTAAATTTCAATCTGACAATTAACCGAACAAAACGCAATCAAATTATTCGATTATTCGAATAAAATAAAACAAAAACAAAAATAAAACAGTGTTCAAATATTATACTAGGCATATTTATTAAAACAGTACCAGACGAAACAAAAGCAACTTAATTATATAAAATATATCGTCAGCTAAAATACAAAAGAACGTAACTACAATTTTCATTTTGTTGAAAGGAGTTGAAAAAAAAACATAAAAAAAATACAAAAAATGTAAGACTTTACTTTAGCACAGTTTTGAAAATTTGAATTGAAAAATTAATTCCTCACCCTTTTACGAGGATTGTTTCTTCTCTTGGAAATAGAAATTTAAATTGTAGTTACGTGGTTTTGCATTTCTGCTAACGATATGTACGAACAATTCACAAATCGTAGTTGCTGCACCATGAAAATTAGTGACTTTTGGTACAAAGCCAAAAAGAAAAAACTCAAAGTTTGGACCCAAAAGTGCCACGCTTTCCGGTACCTCACATACAAAGGTTAGGGTCGCTCTGAAACTATATCACACTATAATACCCTATGGGAAAGATTACTTTTTACAACAATTTTGGAAAACGTAATTTTCTGTCTATTATCTTTACCCCCATACAAAGTGAGCAGTGGGTCTTGAAATTTTTTTTCATGTATGTCTATGAGCCAAAGCACTGTGCGACGCTTGCTCTCAACAAACTATCAAATCTGTTCGAAATATGTGTAAAGTTATGAAATTTGTTCGCAAATCGTTGTCATATGAGTTGCCACATTGTAGGAGTGTTTCAAGAATCGATTAATCGCACTGATTTGTTCGAGTTAATCGTTAATCGAAAATCTCAATTATTAAAATGTTCGGCTAATTTTATACCACGATTATTCGATTAACCGAATAATGATTATTTGAATGGTTACCCTAGTATTATACCTTAAAAACTGCTTACGCCAGAATGTTACATACTCTACCGCGGAACCTAACCGATTTACAGTCGGTTGGTAACCCCATAGAGTATGTTATCCGTGTCCCTCGGTCCGACAATGTTTTTCGGTAACTTGTTTCATTTTCACATAAATCTGAAACTTCTTGCCTAATCAATCACAAAGTTTACCAATCCGATATTAAATATATCGATAACTAGTACAGTTATCGATGAATTTTATGTCAATTTTCCGAACAATTTCGATGTTCTGCAGAAAAAATTATCTTTTTGACAAAACAGTGAAACAAAGTTGTCGATTTTTTGAAACTTTAACCCTTAATATTTCGATAACTAAACAAGTTATCGATAACTTTCATTTAATTTCTTCGGTTTTCTTTCGAATGTTATAAAAAAAAAACATCTATCGAAATGAAAGCCACAGAAATCCTACTCTTGCCGGCGTTTACGATAGACTAATTGTAATAGGGTAATAAATAATTCATTTCCTTCTTTTTTCAGACAAACTTCATCGACTACGTGCTGGCATGTGAATGGCGGGATGGTCGACAGATACGTGGGACACCCTTTGCTCGAGGTCATACCCATGCCCGAGGTCATTCATATGCCCGAGGTCATGCCCATGCCCGAGGTCATGCCCATACCCGAGGTCATGCCCGGGGACACACGCATGCCCGAGGCCATTCTGCCCATGAAAGAGGACACATTATCCATGGTGGGCCCGTTGAGCATGGTCAACATGGGTATGTAAGAGCACAACATCCCAACCAAGTAAGTACTGCATACAAAGAACTTTTAAACAGAAATTGTAACACAATATTTACTTTTGCAGCTTGCAACAATGCTACAGCCAGTTTGGTTTTGCACCCAGCCGTTCCAATTGGCACTTCCTCCACCTCCAATCTACACAAACACTCCACACGCTACTTCACACATTACACAACAAAACACACCACAATTAAATATACAGACATTAGACCAGTGACGGCCAACTCTTGTTGAAACGACGAAGTTTGGTCGGGTTTCACACACACATAGCATGAACGTTTACGAAACAAAAAAAAATATAGAGGAAAAAACAAAAAAATTCACTCAGTTGCATACCAGCATCAACAAAGGCAGGTTGTCGTCGCTTTGTTTGATAAATTATGATTAAATTTTATGAAATAGGTACACTGGTGTATATTTACCAATACACTCTCACTTTTGTTAAACACAACTAAACATTCTCATTTCTCTTGTTGGCCGTCACTGCATTAGACACACTACAACAAACCATACAACAAACATTACAATGTACACAACACAATATTCAAACAGCACAATACAACATGCAGACACAACAAAGTACATACACACAACAACAAACTTTAGACACACTACTACAAACCGTACAAACCCTTCAACAAACATTACAATGTACACAACACAACATACAAACACCACAATACAACATGCAAACACAACAAAATACATACCCAACAACAAAATTTAAACACACTACAACAAAAACACAACAAAACACACAAACCCCACAAGTAAACATGCCCACACAACAACTAAAAACATCATCACAACAAAACTTACATACTACAGACGAAAGCATCCAGACACCACACCAAAACATACACACTACTCAACAAAATCTACAGACACCGCCACTGAACACACAAACACCAGAAGAAAACTGGCACAAAATCATAAACGATACGGCTGAACAAAGGTCAACGTTGACACCATTATTGGGCAATGTCTCTTTAGACCACGATGAAAGAAAAAATTAAACAAAATGTGTATCATTATTAAATGACTTTTATTTTTAATAAATAAATGTAACCAAACTTAAAATAAATAATAAATAAATGTAACAAAAATAAATGAAAGTAAACATTGTATAAAATTGTGTCTTCACATTTATTTCAATATTACAACATAATAATTAATTAAAGTCATTATATTTTTTAAACATCGTCTTCAACCCGTTATAAATTGATGAAAAAATAAGAACAAAAATCTTACATCTACAAAAAATACATACCTAAAACAAAAACTACTTCATATTTGTTATGGCCCCTGTTCACTTATTTCTTGTACTACTATTTATTTCTTTTATTTCTATTTCTTTATTTCTATTCTTTTAGTTAAGGCATGTCTACACATCTCCACAAACAAAATATTCAAATACTTTTATTATGAATATTTTTTGCATTCTACACTTTCTTTTAAGCGACAAATAAGTAATTTTTGATTTAGGTATGTATTTTGTGAGTTTTTTGTCCATTTTTTATAAATTGATAAAGGGTCCAACATCTTGTTTACAAATTATAAACAATTCAATGCAATTCAGCTCAATTCAATACAATTCAACTCAGTTCAACTCAATGGAATTCAATTGAACTAAATACAATTCAACTCAATTCAGTTCGATTCAATTCAATTCAATGCAATTGAACTCAATTCAACCCAACACAATTTATTTTAATTAAATTCAATTCAGTTCAGTTAAATTGAAATCAGTACAATTCAATTAAATGAAATTGAATCCAATTCAATCCAATTAAATTAAATTTAACTCAATTCATCTCAATTCAATTACATTCAATTCAATTCATATAAATTGAATTCCATTCGATTCAATTCAAATCAACTCAATTCAAATCAACTCATTTCATTTCAATTCAAATGAATTCAATTCAATTTAATTAAACCTTGAAAATCTTATGTAAGGAATAACCCATTACCATATACACTACTCTGCCTTACCATAATTGAACGTAAACCTCTTGCGCCAGTATGACGTTCCATGGCCAGGGCGGCAATTGCTTCGATCGCATTGTCTGTAGATGTGAAATCAACATGATCCAAACCGATTGAAGCCTTATACTGGGGTACCAAACAATATTTGGGTTCCGTCAAAATTCGAATCAATATATTAACATTGAGGCTGTGGAAGGGCACAATAACCGGAAAACGACCAACAAATTCCTAAACAAATAACATCAATTTGCGAAATTAGTAGGAGAATAAAAAACAATTTCAATATTTTCAAAAATACCGGTATCATGCCAAATTCGACGAGATCACGAGCTTGTACTTTAGTGAAACATCAATCACCTTCCTCTTGATCGTCCTCCATCGGGCTAGCAGCTGATTGAGCAGCACGTCTGCCTGAATAGCCGGAGGTGGGACCACCACAACCCCAATACTTTGTAACAATTTTAATAATATAAATTTAAAATATACAAAAAGCACTTTTAACATATTTTTTAAACGATACAGACCTTTTCATTAAGCCTTCTGGCTATAAGACGATCTAAGCCCGTGTAAACTCCTGTGGCCACAAAAAGTATATTGGTGGTATCAACCTGCACCGTCTCGCCACTAAGTTTACGGGGTCAATTACGCTGGGGCACATTAACAACCGTTCCCTCCAACATCTTAAGCATACCTGTCGAAAAAATTAAACAAATTACACGTAAAAATTAAAAACAAGCTATAAAATCGGACTTACCTCCTGCTTTGTGTCCATACAAAAACAATATAATTTATCAAAACAAACCATTTATTGTGAACAAACATATGGGTGGTGAATACTGCAAAAACCAAAGTGGACATTCACAATTGCCCCAACTACTGCAATAGATGCTGCTTCTTCATCGAACCTACGTTAGCGAAGTCATAAACCTCTGCTACATTCACAATCCATATTCAAACCCACTACAACGAGTACCTTGTGCGTTCAACAGCACCTATAACGAGTACATTATTGAGCGAATTGGTGTGTCTACACTAAATTCTTCTATGCAGTTAGTACTTGGAGAACAAATAGAGAATGTGCTATCAAAGAAGACTCGTTGATAGGGACTGGGTTGCGGGGTGTGATTTTCAAACTTCTGCCGCCGAGTGTCAAGCCAGAAGTACAAAACACATCAACTGGGAGTAAATTTTGCCAACTTAATCGATTAAAAAAAGGGATATTCAGTGAAAAAAATCAAAATGTAATGAAGTATTAGAGTAAAGTTATTAGTGTAGATCCCAATTAACACGAAAATTGTTAAAATTAAAGATTGTTCTCATTCTCTATATGTTTTTCTCGTAGGTCTCGGAGCTCGTTAGTACAAAAATCAACTAGTGCACACTCTTAAAGTATTACTCGGTGGAATTTTCACTGTTTTAAAATTGCACGTTTTACACTTATAGTTTGCGTATTGGTCTCCGTCGTCGTCGTGTCCTAAGTCTAATTTTGACTTTAGGTCGCTTGCTTTTTTGAGAAGCGCGTTAGCAGCAGAATTTGCGCAACTTGCCTCAAAAATTTTCTAAGTTTTTTGGAAAAGTCCAAAACTTGAAAATTTCGAAAAATTTCTAAAAAGTCTTGAAAAAGACTAAGTTTGAAACTTTTTCTTTTTTTCCACTTTTCACAGATTTTTAATTTATTCCACTTTTTTCGATTTTTAGCACGACTGTTCACTTCCACAGTTCGAAAACTTCTATCGGATGTAGTGGTCAGCACTCAAAATGACAAACAGCCAGAAATACTTTGATGGGAAAACTGGTACACGTGCCACTGGTATCACGTGGGGCAATTCCCCCAATGAAGTAATTTTTGCTTTTATTAATTAAGTCCAAAGGTGTAAAAATCCAGTTTCTTTAAGACATAATTATGCCTTGATGGTATATGCAAAAGATTAAATATTTGATGTTATTCACGATCGTTTAAATTTCATGAAATCAGAACTCTAAATAAGCCCAACGCGAGTTTTCAGAATGAATGAACTTCGTGTGATTTTGAGTCAAGTCCACTCATTCCTATATAGACTGCATTCATACCTACATAAGTACTATGGATAGTAATCTCATTGAGAAAAGCAACGGGTAGATGAGAAATGAATAGTGATACTAGCTATGAATAGAAGGTGTATGTATTGACACTCACTTATCTAGCGGCATTACTCTCATCGTCAACTTTCCTCTTCTCCTCCCTTCCCCCTTTTCTGTGGTATGTCCCAAATGAGGGAAATATTTGCAAGGAACACTGATATATGAAACAAAGTTCAAGATCACCAGCGACAGATCTCTACAGTAATTTATACCATATAAACTTCAACACGAGTAAATGTTATAAATCGAAAGACCCAAACTTCTCCAGTATGGGTATTACCGGAAGGCTATCAATAAATACAAATTCCCTAGCCAGACAAGAAAATTAAACTCAGGCTAACCGTGACATCATTCCACACGTATTGGGGTCTATGTGGTTCATATACAGGATTGGAAGTCGTGCCCAGTCTTAATATGTCAAGTGGGCAGCTGCAGTCTTATGCGACATGGCAAACACAAAACTTTGTTGAGTTCCACAAAGCCGACATGGAAAAGCGAACATAAAAAATTTTTGAAACGAAAATTGTTGATAAAAATGTTACAACCGCCAAAACGACCTCGTCTATTACATGCAAAGTTATCAAATATGAGATAACTTATTTAAATTAATTTGCATGCGATTTTCTTTTGCGTATAGATTATAATCTTAACAGCAATATATATGTCTAAATATGAAGTAATAATAAGACGCTGTCCAAAACGTAAAGGATTGTTTATATTGGAATATTGTCTCTTTCAATACTTTATACTCGAAAATGCTTGTACATTCTACGAAATTTAATCTACGAATATGCAAGGCAAATTTCGTTCGGGTTTGTCAACCCGAAATTACCTATGTTTATTGGTAATATTGCCCAATTAAATAACTGGCCCTATGTTTGCCGGTGCATTGGCTGATATTATACTATGAATTTGGGTAATATTACGCAAGGCTTTTTTCGGTGTACCAACAATTATACTAAACAGTACCAACAATTATAGTCATACCAACAATTATAGTCATACCAACAATTATAGTCATAGAAAAACAAAATACTTGTGAATATGACTGTTCCATAGTAAAACGGAATGATGCTGTGTCTTACACGGCGCCCACACGTAAGATAAATGGTAACAAAATTTTTCCACTAAAATTTTTGCAACTATTTTATACTGAGTTGTTGCTACTGTTGCGTAGGAATGTGGTAATATAATGGAATGCATGTGCAAGAGTGAAACAACCCTACAAGACTAGTGACGGTAATTTCACCGGTCGTTTAAACGTCAATGTTGATGGAAACCTGCAGAGTTGACTTTGTTAACATTTGTAAAGTAAAGTGCATCGTCAAATATCGTTAAAGAATAAAAACTGAAATTAAAAGCTAACAAAAATAGAAAGTGTAGAAAAAGATAAGAACTTAGTAAAATTATAGTATGTTGTAAAAAATAATACGTTTTAGTGAGCCGAAAAGGCTAAGATAAGTTTCATTATGAAAAAAAGGCATTTGCAAAACTGCCTATCTAAAGAAAAAAGGACATTTGAGTCCAATATAGAAAATATAAAAGATTAATTGAAATTGAACGTGAAGATAGTGTAAAAAGTGAAAGCATAATAATATTACCATCCGTCCCTATTACAATTGAAAGTTTTATTTCTGAGCCAGAAGCATCCACACCAGCAAGTGCTATAGATATTGTAAATAGTGAGCCAGATCCTAAGTCTTCGCCGTGTGTAGGGACTAATTGTAACTCCGAGGGAAATATCGTGAGTAAATGTGAGGAGATTAAATCATGGGCTATTAGGAATAAAATATCGCAAACCGCATAAGAAGTTTTATTGCACACACGAAAAAGGGTAGGAGTGAAAAGTTTGCCGTTATCGGCCAAAACTCTTTTAAGTACAAGTAGGAAAAATATTCCAATTTCAACCATTCCAGCTGGAGAATTTTTATATTTAGGTATACAAAAGCATTTTCTTTCAGGTACATTTCAATATTTAGATAGAAAAGAAGAAGTTTTAATCGATGTAGATATTGATGGTCTAAAACTTTTCAAAAGTTCTAAGAGTTTTGTGCCCCATACTAGGAAAAATTGTAGGCTGTGATAACGTTAGTCCTTTCATGATAGGTTGTTTTTGAGGTTTTAAAAAGCCACAAAATTTAGATAGTTTCATGACAGACCTCTGTGCAGAAGGTAAGTTGCTTAAAGAAAGGGTATAAAAGTAGGCTATAATGAAAAGTTGTTGCGATTTAATGTTCGTTTGTTTATTTGTGATTCTCCAGCTAGGGCTTTTGTTACAGGTGTAGTGGCTCATAATAGTAAAAATGGTTGCCCCAAATGTTGTCAGGAAGGATTATATAAGGAGAGAAGGGTGTGCTTTTCGAAACAAGTTGGAAGTTCAGGAACAGATATGACATTTCACTTCAGTTGTAATCCCTCTAACCACACAGAAGAGTTTAAAGAAAAAATAAGTATTATAGGAAAATCAGTGTTTGAAATCGTTTCTCAGTTTCCTCTAGATTCTATGCACGTAGTGGATTTAGGAGTCACTAAAAAATTACTTGAACTTTTAATTAGTAAAGCCACTGCAACCAGTACAAATGAAAAGATAAGTTTTATCGCCGAATATGTTCCATCTGAATTTTTTCGTGCAGCTAGGAGTTTAGATGAAATAAATAATTGGAAGTCTACTGATTTAAGGCAGTTTTTATTATATACAGGTATTTTCATTCTGAAAGATTGTGTCAGTAGTGATCAATATTATAATTTTTTATTATTGCACAGTGGAATGAGACTTCTGCCTACTGAAATGTCCCATGTAAGAGAGGCAGATATTTCCCACAGAGTACTAGAAGATTTCATAAACTTATTCGGTAGATTATATGGTGATGAATTAGTTAGTTTTAATGTACATCGTTTACTACTTTTAGCAGAAAAGTATATGCACTATATAAAAAATCCATCAAATTTGATTAGTCAACTGTGATGGATATATTCATCAATCTTGATTAGTCAATTGTGGTGGATGTTTTCATCAACTGTGACTAATACTCATATCATTTTTGCTTAGTAAACAGCAGTAGAGTGAGGAGCTCAAATATATGTACGTTTTATAGGCGACCGAATTCATAAGTTCGAGGGAGATGCAAAATCACACGTACACAAAAGTTTCCATCAACTTTTTCATTTCAGCTTTAAATATGTGATAGAAACTTTGATGGATATAACCATCAACACTGTCAGTCAAATGACTGTTACTGTTCTGGTAGGGATAAAATGCGAGAGAACGCCGGCAGAATATCAGAACCATTTTGCTTCTGTTAGTGTTATTGTTAAACAAGGGGAACACGTATTTATGTTAATGGTATAGGATTTCAAACTTGTCTGACTGTCGTACTGTATACTTGTGTCGTTTGTTTTTTGTGTATTTCTGATTTTCTTTGGTGTAAAAGTGAATAAAAGTAAACTTTAAACACATTAAATAGATAATGAACGTTAAAAAAAGCTATGGCCTTTTATTGGCATTAAAAACACTTAAAGACCTCATGGATGTTGTCGATGAGGAAGAAAGGAATGTGAAACGTAGATGCTGGGTTAAACCCTTTTTAGAAAAGAGGAAACTTCACAACTTGGAAGTTAATATATTGAACGATATTCTGTGGGACACTAGTAACTAAAAAAAATTTTGCCGTTTACAGGTTGATGATTTTGAACAATCACTATGAATGGCAAGTAACATTTATTTATATATTAAAACTCCAAGGATGTACAGCATCGACCTCAAACAATTCCAGGATATACCTTTTTGTATAGGTAGAGTCTAAACTAAAAAAGGAAAATACTGTGATGAGAGATGCAATATTTCCAAGAACGCGTCCAGCAGTGACACTACGCTATATCGCCACTGGGGACTCCTATAAATCATTGGAGTTTTTTACTCGTGTGTCTCGAAAAACCATCAGCAAATTTGTTCGAGGTTTTAAACGCATTTATTATTGCTCTTTCAGAAAACTACTTAATGGCAAAGTTAAAATTATCAATAATTTGTGTACATAAATATAACTACGATATTTTTTCAGATGCCATCCAATAAATGCGAATGGAGAACAATTGCAGAAGACTTTCAAAATATGTGTCAGGTTCCACACACTTTAGGTGCTATTGACGGCAAGCAAATCAGAATTAACCACCCACCTCATGTTGGGTCAGACTTTTGCAACTATAAAGGATACCATAGCGTTGTTCTTTTAGCTGTGGTAGATGCTCACAGTCGGTATATTTATATAGATATTGGTGGTAATGGGCGAGCCTTGGATGTTGTTCTGTTAAAGAACAGTACCTTATACCAAAATCTGAAGTGTGAGAAATTGGATCTGCCACCAGACGAAGCTTTGCCAGGACAGCACAAAAAAACGTTGTATTTTTTCATTGGGGATGCCATATTCGAAATCGACCGAAACCTGCTCAAAGCCTATAATGGCAAAATTTGGCAACAGGTCAAGAAATGTTTAATTATAGGTTGAGCCGTGCTAGGATGACAGTTGAGATTTCGTTCCGTAGATTAGTAAGTCCATTTCGAATATTTCACAGACCCATTGAAGTGGAATTGAAAACTTGCGATCTGTTGGTAACAGCATGTTGCATAAAATGCTGTGCAAAAGAAGCTCTGATTTTTCCAAGTATGAAGAACCAATTGTACAAGAATTGCCGTCACCTATAACACACTTGCCTAAACAATGACACGAAACAGTACGTTTTGCTAATGAGATGAAAGAGAACGTTAACAAATACCTTGCTACAGATGGCGACACTCCTTTCCAGTGGCAGAAAAGTAAGTTGCAATCCCCATATTCGTTACAATAGAGTAAAATTTTTGTGAACAATCGGCCCTTTTCAGGGCCACCAAACACTTAAACAGAGATACATTGTTTTGTTAAGCAAAATAACTTTAACTGGCTTCCCAGAAAACACAAAGCCAAACGTTTGGGGTAACATGGTGTTAAGCGCTAACTAAAAACAACTGAGTTTTATAAAATTGGTATAAAAATAAGAAATTTTATTAAAATCGTAGTGCATTTGATTTCAATTTTAATATTGATACATTTTCAATATAAATATATTACTTAAACAACTAATTAACGTATGCGGAATGAGATATGGACTGGCATATAACCAGTGAAAAAAACATTTATTCTTGTACTAAAAACTTCAAATTAATACATGTTAACATAGATAGCTTAAACTCTTTTACAAAAAAAATCATATCCACAGCAATGAGCTTTTCTTATATTCTTAGACACGTAATGCATAGCCCTCTGGATTTCCCTTGTGTTCATCTTCTGGAGTTCTCTTTTAATATTATTTATTAGGCCGTTCACGTTTTTTGGTTTGTAACCCTTTCCATTTTTGGTCCTTGGTACAAATTCTATGTTTAAATTTTCAAAGAAGACTGTGCGGCTCTAGCATAGTATGGCGACGCCAAGTCCGGCCAAAATATAATTTTGTCATTCTTGTGATACTTATCGAATAATTTATACTTATTTACTAACGCACGATAAGATTTTGCAGCATATCCCATAATTTATGCTTTCAATCTAGCTCGAGTTTGGCTGCACTGCAAAACACATTTTTTACCGGAGCCGCTTTTTCTATTTATTGGTTTTCCACTGCCGAAAGGTTTTATTGTCTTATAAATAAACCATTTTTTGAACAGCACCTCTGAAAAGTGACGAAATATATAGTTCCTTCTTTGTGGATTATTTTCACAAAAATTACAAATCAGTTGGTGACATTCTAATTCGTTAAGTGACATTGTAACTACTAATGTTAGTTTATCGAACTGATTTCTCCAGCCGAAGAAATCATGGAATAGTACGGTTACTTTTTCATATATTGTTTGGATATTCTATTTTGTTTTGGGAATGATTGTTGAAAATCAGTCCAATTTTTTTTTTAAATTCAGTGAAAATATACTTGAAAATCGGTCTAGTTTACGTTATAGACCTTACTGAGTAGACCACAATACATTTGTGAATCATATTGGCATTGAATTTCCCATGAATATCTAAATAATATGGGTTTGTGTATTAACGTATAATGAAAAGCATTCAAAGTCATAAAAACTGAAAACTTAAAGCAATTTTTTAGATATTCATACGAAATTCAATGCCAATATTTTATGAACCTATCATTACATACATATACTAGCTGACCCGGCAGACGTTGTCCTGCAAATTTTGTTCAAATACCGTTAGAAATAGAAATAATGGATTTTTAATTTGTGGTTTGTGTGGGAGGTACCACGCCCCTTTGTCCAATTGGACCGAATAGTAAATCTAAACCACCCAGGGCACCACCCAAACTCATACAAAAAAATTTATTCAAATCGGTCCAGAAGTTTAGGAGGAGTTCAGCCACAAACACACGTGCAGTAGAATTATATATATGTATAAAGATGTATATTGTTGGTAAGATCTATTTTTCTTCTTCCATAGATGTTTAAAACTGATTTCTGTTCCGCTCAACTTCGAGTACATAAAAAACGTTATACTTTGTAGTTGCGCGGAATGTTACAAACATTTAAAAAATTGTTTAAACAACGATGGCTCCATCTAATGCTGATTGTAAAATGTCACTATTACGCTCTGTTTTTAATTTTGTTTGAGACTATAGTCTGAATTTCTGCCATAGCTTTAGCAGCAAGAAATAGTGACAGCTGTGAAATCTGCAACGCAATGAATTTTCCGTAGGCCGAGTATATGCTTTCTTCCTCTTTTTGGGAAGACATCATTGAACACGACATGTCAGCCTGTCGCACAAAGGCGTCAATGGCACGTTTGAATTTCTACATTTCTCCTCTTCAAGGACTTTTTGTAAGTTTTTGGTGCATCGAGACTGCTTGAGGACATCAAACTTTCCGGCCCTTGCTGTACCTTCACAAGAGTGCCATCAAAATTGCTAGTATCTCGGGGTCGGCGATTCTCCCTGTAAAAATTACACATAAAAACCATTTGGGTGATGTTTGTGAGATATATGTATTATACAATACATTTCTTCGGCAGAAGATCTGGATTTATTTTCGCTTCTCAGCGACATACGCTTAACGCAAGTGTTTAATTTTTTTGCGCACCTCTTCTTCATCCTTTCCACTGTGTTTTGCGGTTTCTTGCTATCCATTTTTTTAAGTCATTCCTTTTGTAATGAGGGCTTTAAATGTCCCAAAGACATGGAAATTGGCGGTACAAATGTATGACCTTAAGCACGTCTCCCATACTCCATTCCATTTTGCTGAAATGAAAGGAAATTTATAAAAAATCGATCAAGAATGCTGTTGTGGCTATGCGGGATCTTAAATACCCTTGCGATATGATGTTTGATTCCAAAACTTGATTGATTTTATTATACCTTTTTGATTAATTTTATATATGTATGTGTATTATTTTCTTCACTTCTTTAAATTTTATGTAAACAACTATGTGTGTCCGTTTTTGACAGTTCAGCAAATAACATAGTTGCCATGAAATATGCCATAACAACTATGCCATAAAATTTGTTATACCACTAACACTAACAGTAATTTAGAGTCCACACGTTACATAGTACTCTGTGTGATTGAATTTGACGTTTGCTGACATAAAAATGTTATAACATATCTCTCGGAATGCCAACAAAGAAAACGAGTGAAGCGCGGCGTTTGTCTTCCCTCTCTCTTACTCTCTTCGTTGAATATTTCAATACACGAGCAGTTTTCTGATGCTGTTATTGTATCTAACTATAGAAATTCCAACCATATTTAAATAAAATTATATAAAGTATGGAAAACGTATGAAATAATGAAGTTATGACGCGGGAAAGAAATACGTTTGAGTGAATCGCGTCAACTTTTTTGGTTCTCTTCTACTCGGGTTGCCAAATTACGCGGGTTTTTTCTTCTCTACTTGTACATCCTTTTTGTTATAGCTCAAAATGGTTTTTCAGGGTAAAATTTTGGCATTTGCGTGGTGAGTTTATTTGTAAAATTTTTCACTAGAGGGCTACTCAAAAATTTGACAGAATGCAATAATTTGACAATAAGACTTACAAGGCTGCATTTCACTGAATTGTGTGTAAAGCACTGTGGCCACTTTCTGGATAGAAATTCAAAATTGGGATAATTTCAAACTATTTGGATAATGATATTTTGGTGAAATTTTTCTCTAATTTAACTTGCCAGAGTATGACATGTGTTGAAACATAAAATTTCCATAACCTATTTCATATCTCCGCAATAATATCTCCGTTTGCAGCGAAACATTGATATACAGATCTGTTTGTGGAGCATGCATTTTGATGACTATATTCAAAATACTGTTCGATGCAATACTGTTTCTGGTGCGAATTTTTCGTCGAAATATCTTTTATATTGTTACCGTGAGTGCTGGTAGTGCCGTTTATTGCTCTCGAAAGTTGGAATATATATTTTCTCACGTATCTTCGCTGTATATCGCCAGGTTCAGTGTCGACAGTTTAAAAAAATACTATTAAAACTTTATATTCTCATTATTCTATTGGGAGACAATTCGAAATTTTTAATTTTCGTAAACAGTATAATGTTTTCAAAATACAACCAACGGCGACGTCTTAGTACAAATAAGACTTCAAGCTTTATTGTGACCCGTCAGCATTTCAAAGCCCGGAGATATGCAACCAGAAAGGCTCAATCGATGATAGGAATAGACAAACCCGACCTGGGCTTTTAATTAAATTACTTTGAATTAAATCGAAAATATTGTTCTTCGTTGAAAAAATAAAAATAAAAAAGTTTGTAATTTCAATTGATTTTGGATAATTTTTGAGCATCCCTTGAGTAACATTGGCCCACTCTGGTGGCAATGAAATTGCCAAACACGAGATTACCTTGATATTTGTTTCTTGTTGGTTTGGTCATTTGCAGCCAAAGTCACGACCTCGAAAGAAAACCTAAGCGAACGAAAGCCAGTCACTCACTTTCGTTCTTATCCCAGGCTTTAAATGTTATTGTGTGTTTGCAAAATCGCAAGCCACTAACAATTTTCGCTGTCGGCTAGAGGAACGAAAATGTCAAAACCAGTCACTTGTCTTTTGGTTGTCGCATAGCTGGAAATCAAATAATAGCTTGAAACAAAAACAATTTACACAGAATTCAATGGAGGAAACACACTGTACAGAAAATAATGTAATTATAATAAATTTGTTATTAAAATATATTGCCATTTCAACAGAAAAACGCCAACTTTGCGGCACCTGCAGATACTGGTTCCTCGTACTCTTCTCTCTCGCTCCGAAATTAAATGGCGAACGTTAACTTTATGTTATTGCTTTGAACAACAAACACACGTAAAACCATATGAACGACAAGGCGAAAGATAGTGACTCGCTTTTTGAAACGAAAGTGAGTGACTGGCTTCGTTCGCTTGGATTTTGTTGGAGAGGGACTAAGAGGGATCAGATTTTGTACTGAACTGTATATGTTTTCGTTCGCTTGTTAGTGGCTCCCAAATCAGCTGTTTGTCACATAGGAAGGAAGAGAACGTTAACGTTCGACATCGTGACTTTGGCTGTTAGTTATATATGTATATTTGTTATTTTCGTCATATTGAGTATTTCTTTGCATTTATCTATCCAAAATAAAATGATTGTTGAGTGTGTGGCTAAAGTAGCAATCACACACAAATAATTTATATTGTCAAAATGTTCATATTTCATTTGCCACAGCTTAAACACTAATATTTCTTCAACGCATAAAAAATTATTCAACACTATCTACCACGGCGAAAAACTTTCGATAAAACACACAACCTGACTTGCTGAACATCATCTGAAATCAGCTGTGTTAATGCTTTCAGCACTGGAATAAAAACGTAATTTGAGTTTGTAGTTACTTTTTTTCTTTGGTGTTGGTTTTCGAAATTGGAAGGCAGAAGTGTACAATCGAAATTTTTTGTTGATAACGAATGCATATGTATAATAGAATACACTTTATACATTCTCAATCACTTAACCTAATACAATTTTGCAAGTCATGGAAACAAAAAACAAATTTTTAAACATAGTTTACAAAGGAGAAACGAGGTGACACCGACATCGGATAGTGCAAAATTTTGGAAAAACAAAAAATTACAAGAGGTGTTAGGAGACACCCGGTTGGAACGAAGTTCCTTTGCTATATATTATGTACTAGTTAGTTCCAACACGCCTAAGGCGCCTGTTTAAAAATATGTACTGTAATTTAAATGGATCTTTAAGAAAAGATACTTTTTGTAAAATGATAAACTTTTTTTTAAGAAATTTTTTATTTATTGAATGTATTTTTTTAGAGAAAAGTATATTTTTAGGTCTCTGTTGTAAGAATGTGTACTATATTTTCCCGAAAAGGTCCTTTCTTTGATGAGCGGTACTTCTTTTATTAAAAGCTAATGTTTTTATGCAAGAAAGAGACTTTTGTTTTACAAAGGAATAATTTTTTTAAGAACAGCTATTTTTTAAAGAAGTGTACTCTTTTTAGGATACGGTTATTATTTTTTTAAGAAAATTTGCTTATTTTCAGGAAGGCTACTTATCTCAAGAAAAGAAAAGGTATTGTTTTATTTTTAAGAAAGGGTACTTTTAAGAAAAGGAATTTTTGTATGAAAAGGTATTTTTTACGAAAGAACCGGTAAAATTTTAGTTTTACAAAAAAGGTACTGTTTAAAGAAAAGTTAGTTTTTTAAGAAAATGCAATTTGTTGTAAGATAATGTACTTTTTTAAGAGAAGGTACTTAGTTAAAAAATTACTTTTTTTGGAAAAGTTACTTTTTGTAAGAAAATTGACTTTTTTAAGCAAAGATACTGCTTTAAGATAAGGTATTTTGTTAAGTAAAGATACTCTGTTTAAGAATATGAATAGGTATTTTTTTGGAGAAAATTTACTTTTTTTAAGCTAACGCACTTTTTTAAGAAAATTTTCTTTTTTAAACTTCTTTCACTTTTTCTATTTTCCAAATTTACGTTTTATTCGGTTCACACTACAATATGTAATAAACAGGCTCCACCTAGAAAATGTCCCATTAGACAAGAAATATGTTAGTCTAGACACAAACCAAAAGTACGAGTGTAAGGGTAAGTGCGCTGCGAAATGTAATACCATACTCCGGGTTGT
Source organism: Phaonia tiefii (assembly GCA_963931995.1). NCBI lineage: Eukaryota > Metazoa > Arthropoda > Insecta > Diptera > Muscidae > Phaonia > Phaonia tiefii. The sequence continues at coordinate 38,295,590 of OZ008370.1, read as the reverse complement.
ACTTCATGGATTTGTCAGTCTTGCACTTTGGCATTTCTAAATTTAGTTTTTATTGGGTTAAAAACTACAATATACAGGGTGATTCAGGAAGTTTTGGACAAATTTTTGCAGCGTATTCCTTGGCTCATTTCATGAAGAAAAGTCCATTAGGACCATGTGCGAAAACGCAAGGGTAGTATCATCGGGAAAAGACGTAATTTTGTTAGGCAAAATTATGGGATAATAAAGAAGGAGGAAAATAACAATTTCATTTTATTTTAACTTTTTAAAAAAAGGAAAATAATTTCATTTTGTTTTAATTTTTTAAAAATTGTGAAAAATTAAATATATAAGTACACACTAAATTTAAAAAAAAAGGAAAATAACAATTTCATTTTAATTTAATTTTTTAAAAATTTTAAAAAATTAAATATACAATTAGGTGACAGCACTAATAAATGTTTGCAAATAATATATGTCAATGATAATTAGAAACATTGACTAACTAAAAGCCATATTATAGAAGTCTGCAAGTATGCATACCACCCTAAATTGGTATATAAATACTGTACAATTTCCCCACTTTACATTATTATTATATTTTCATATATTATTTTGTACATATGTATTATATATATTATTATATACATTATTATATACATTACTTTATATATTATTTGTCACACTTTATTTTTTGCTCTAATTTCGCCGTTTTTTTTATTAAGTTTTGAGCTTTTTATTTCAAACAATTGATAGCAACCAAAATGTAGTTGCAAGTTATTACAATAGTTATTCTTAACTACTCAACTAAGGAATTTCATCGGTATAAACCGGTTCAATAATTCCCCTCTGGCAACAGTAAATTTGTCACAAAAACTTTATCCACCTTAATTACTGCTGAACATAGCGTATACTGATGTGGTTGGCAAAGCGGACATACAATGCCAGAACAAAAAAACCATAGTACCAAGTAGTACCAGTAGACGTTGTTGTTGTTGTAGTCAGCAACAGCAGGAATTTTGTTTTTGTTTCAATCGCTTAAACTGTCAATCTACATACGTAAGTATACAAACAATACAGGAACACAAAAAGTACAAAACCAAAGTACACATGAGTTTAAACGATCAACCATAATAAGAAAGTTGGAAACCGCTGTTCTCACGAGTTTACCTTCCTTATTTTACCATGAACCAGCACAACATTATGGCTTTTACTTCAAAAAGCGTTCCCGTACTTATGAAAATAGAAAATTTAAGAGAACAGAAAAACATGGCGTATCTCTTTTACAAGTTTTTACTATTTTTACTCGAAGGATTTTACCGAGTAAAAGTAGTAAATTGTCATTCTCTATTGAATTGTCAAAATAAATTGCAAAGATAATTTATTATGGGCAATTGAATTGTATTCATTGTAAACAGAAACGGATTTACATAATATAATAAGCTTGTTGTTTTATTCCCTGTTAAACTAATTTTTCGATGACTTTGTATGGAGTGCCACTTAAAATCGCTTAGATCCCCATACATAATCGCCAAAAAATTTTTTTAGCAGGGAATAAAAAAACAGGCTTAATGTCGCTGTGGTCGTTTCCAGCAGTGCGGGGTATTTCCTGCTGAACGTTTCTGACGAGGACCATGTTGTGGACACCGTACAGTCCGTATGTGGAATAAACTTCCGACTAGTGTATTTCCCATCATTCGTGCCATACAAAGATTCATGGCAAATGTCAACAGACACTACTCCCTCTTTCCAAAAAAAACTTTTTTGAAATTTGGTCTATCAAAGACAAATTTTTGATATTTGTGGTGAAATTTGCATTAGCACTAAATTTGTACTGATTACTGAAGATTTGTACTGGTAGGGAAAATGTTTAACAATATATGTACATATTATTAATTAAATAGTTGTATTAATGTATGCGTTTGTATAGATGTTATCATGGAGTGTGTTTCCACTGACTCGGCAAATTTTGTCCACGAAACAATTTTATACCTGTTTGAACGAGACGCAACTACAAATTGTCTAAAAAAACATCCAACAATTACGTTTGTATAAATTACAATACCCCAAGAGCCTACTACCAGTAATTCCCCTCTTCACAATCTGGCAACCTTAAATTTTCCCAGACGAATTACAACGGAACACATCTTTCAACGTACGGGGTTGGCAACGCGAAGCTAAAATGCCGGAAACGCATGAAACTCGTTTTCATTTACTATTCATTCGCCGTGGTAAGTATGTTCCTTATATTTTGTTTTCATCTGGGTAATTTTCTGTCCGGCTCTAATAATCATTTTTACATTTTGTCTTTTTTGTCTTTTTCAGATGGGAAGTTGAGGTATTGAATTTGTCCTTCCATATACCCATGCATTTCAATGCACTATTGACTCTTCTATTTTGTTCTGCTTTCAGCTTTCGGGGATCGTCGAGGAATGCTGCGGCCATCGTTGCCCAATAACCAGGCTTTCCTTGATATATGTACCCAATATGGGACATCATCTGCTGACATCCGCAACGAAATAAAAAAAAAACCAAAAATAAATAAAACAAAACTAAAAAACAAATAAATTATGATTTGGACACGGCTCACCCCCCCCCCCCCCCCCCTCTGATTTAATCAACTTGTTGTGTTGTCTTTTATCGATTTTTTTTATTTGTTATTCTTTTTACACACCAAAATGAAAAAAATATTTCTAAAAACGCTATTTTTCTGATTTTGTCACACATCGGCTTAAGGTACAGAGGGAATTTGAACCCCCTGTCTGAGCCCGGATTGCAAATAATTTTTTTGATTTCATTAATTTCAAAATTAAATCCAATTTCACTAATTTGAATTAATTAAAAATGAATTCAAAACAATTATCATTCATTCTGCCAATTCAAATTCCATTCAATTCTTTTTTTTGGGGGAAAAGAATTAATTCAAAATTTGAATGAATTGAAATCAAAAAGAATGATTCATTTACAGGTCTGGTGGAAACTAATGCAAAGTGAATTATCGTGCAAATTGTATCGCAAAAATAATTATACTTAACTTATACTTACATGTTTATGTGAATGTGGGAAAAGTCCCAAGCATAGAAATATAGTAGGAAAGAATTTTGCAATTTGTTATTGTATTTTTTTTTATTGTTTTAAATCACAAAAATAGGACCCTCAGTCGTATACTTATAGCTTATATATACTTATACCTTCAACCCATGGGCAATTCACATGTAATTAAGTAATATTATGGACGAAATATTACCCTACAGACATGTAAAATACCCTTAGCTGCGTATCGTTAAACTTTAATAATAACGATACGCATTACCAGCCGGCACCCTCGTGGAGGGTTCAGGTGAAGGATTTTTGCCAGCCATGACTAGAATTAAAAGGTATAATATACGTGAAGTCAATCAAATTAATACCTTACCTTATATCTTAAAATATGTCCTCCTCATATGCCGTATTCCAGAAAAACCATCCAGCCACACTATTATAAAGAAATAAGGTAGTCATAATATATATATTTAACACTATATTAAAAAATGGTTTCCACCACATCCCACAAAGGGGTATCATTTGTCTAAAAACTGTCTGTTATTACATAACGAAATATTCTTCGGAAACAAATTACAACTACATTTTACATTTCAACAAGGTACTTTAAGATGATCATGTCGATCTGTTATAGTTTATCAACATTTACCACTACTTTTATGAACTAATTTATATTTAAATATTGACTTACGTTCACCACATAAACCCAAACACTGAACTACACAAATATTTGTACCAGTAGAAACAGTCCGATGAATAAGCACCCCCCCCCCCCCACAAGGTACGTATTCTGTATTTCAAATCTGAATAAAATAAGGTATATCAAATCTGAATAATGTTATTGCGACCATTGTAAAAACACAGCTTGTTATTAATATTGAACAATTTAACACGATTAAAACTAATTTATAAATAAATAGATATCAAGAACTTTGATACTGATATTTACTGTTAGTTATTTTTGAAGGCAAAGGAAATGGAAGTTAGAACAACAGCTTTATTAAGGAAAAATAGGAAAATACAAATGCTATCACGTTAGGTGAATGAAATAGTTTATGAGATAACTATGGTATGATTAAAATACTTGAAGTTATAAGTTTTTTTTTGAAATTACTAAACGACAATTTATCGGAGAGATAGAAGAGGTCAATTTAAAAAATTTAAAGTATGAAGAACAAGTACAATACTTAGAGGATACACCGTGAAACAATTTTACAATAGAATCATGGAAGTTTTAGTGGTGAAGAAATGTTTCAGTACCAGTATCAGAAAACAATCTGAAGTTAAGTCATGATTCATGAGACTGTACGAAGTTTTCGTAGGCAATTTTTGACTTGGAATGGAATGAACTCAATATGAAGTTATTTAGTGGCGTTGAGCCTTTTAAGTTTTTGGCGACATTCACGAGCTTTGTCTATCATATCTTCTGCCATCCATTTGGCATTCTTCAATAAAAGAACTTCTAGCGTGAAATTTAGGTGTTGAAGTCTATGATCTTTGCAATCATCATCATTGGCAAGCCAATTAGTGTTCTGGTGGAGTTTGCGAACAATGGCGTTGAAAATTTTTGCCTTAAGACCTTGTTTGTGGGAATAACTGTTGAAAAGTAATGTGTACCACTTCATTATAAGGGAAAATATTTGATGAAGTTCATCCGAAGGATTAACAAGATAAGGATTTTCTTTTTTGTAACATTTCAAATAAATGAAATAAATATTGATGTTTGTTTGTTATAATATTTGAAATTTAGGTAATTTTCGCAAGTTTTTATCAGTTTTCGCAATTTAATAAAAAATTAGATACGTGTGACGTCACTAAAAATGGTAGAATCTTAATTAATAAAACAAATAGGTTAATAATAGGATATATTAACACAAATGTCTTAAAATATTGTAAAATTTTGTTAAATTTAATATTTCTACTTTCTGTAAACATTACTGTATTATAATATGTATAAATAGTATTACTTTTCGCAATTTGTCAAAAATTTTCATTTAATTTGTATTGATGTTTGTTTGTTATAATTAATATAAAAACTTTTCTGAAGAAGATTTGCAAAGGAAATCGAAATATCGACAAAAAACAAAAAAGTTTTATGAAATCTGAAGAGACCTTAAGCTGGAACAATTAGTCGAGAATGATTAATAAAATAAAGGTCGAAATATTAGAAACAAATTAACATTTAGTAAATAAAAACATCCACGTAAGAGATGTATTATAAATTTTCTGTTGCTAGCAACATATTACAAAACTATTACATAGAATGGAACTCAGCTGTTTAAAAACAAAAACCAACATCATTATAATTTAGCAGGTTGAAGTTCTAATTCCGCTGTTTGTTGTGTTTGAAAAAAAAAGTGAAGTTTGTGGAATATTTTACGATACTAATCTATGCTTTTGTAGCAAATAAAATTTATACTGAGTGAGAACAAGGTTTGTTTTTATGTTTTTGTTCCTTTTGTACAATTTCTATTCAAATACCTGTGGTAAATGTATGAAAACCATGTAACAGAAATTTACATCATTAATAACATTAATAAATCTTTATTTTGTGTTGTTTTTTGGAAAATAATGAACGAAAGGGCTATTGAAGCATACTTCGTTCATTTAGAAGACGATTGGCTATCAGAAGACGGTTTTATGTTGACAAGTCTTTGATTGTCTATAAAAAATGATCAGGAAAATAATGAACCCAAAAACATTCTGCTAACATTGAGCCAATTCAGAAATGAACTGCCTTTTGTGCTATGCAATATCGGAACCACTAAATGTGCTAAAAGATGTCGAACAAGTAGCAGTGATTAGTGATTTATTTCACAAAATTTATTGATTTCATTTATTTGATTTATTTCAGAAAAAATGGAAAATTCATGCAAAGGGTTAAATTAGCCATATTCATTCGCCTTCATCCACTGCTGGGCATTCAAAAATTTCACCGATACCCCACGATGCAAAATGAAATGACCTGTTGCTAAATCGAGATCCTACAATATCCTGGCCTTGTTCCACAAATTGCTACAAGAAACTTTATCTTCTCTTTGTTTGCATCCCGTAATGCAAGCCATTTAAGTTTTTAATTTCAGTACTATGTAAATGCTAATCAAACTGATTACTGCAACTTTTTGTAGTAATCAGTAAAACTTTACTGGTACTGCAAATTTAATGTCTATCACTAAAACTTTATTTTGTAATGTAGTGTGGCAATATACATATGTATGTTAACTATCAAGAACTTACCCGGTACGGCATCCAGGAGAAGATATTTTTTGCCAATATGCTTTGGTTCAAAATGTTTCTCGCAGAGCCCATGATGTCTACAGATGCATTTCCGGTCCAGACCCAAGATGTTGGCCCATAATTCCATTCGTATTGGGCATGAATGGGGAAAGATGTAAACACTTTTCGCGTCCGGGCAATTGAATATGCACTTTGCCGGCATTTTGGACTGAAAAAATAAAAAAAGAAAATAATATTATTGGCACTTGATACTTAACCGCGTAAACTTCACTTCCACAACTAACCTTTCAAAGTTTTTTGATGATTTTGGAAACGGTTATGAAAATTTTTCATCTGGCAAGGCCGATTCCAAAACAAATATTTTCACTCAAATTGAGTAACTACTGAACATAGCCTCAATAGCCTGCACAACAGTAGAAATAGAAGGTAGTACCCATGGTAGAATTATGTATTAGGTAGTCGCATAAGTAATTCCGTTGTTAAGATGTGAAAATTAGCTGAATGGTGAAAACACTATGAACACAAAATGTGAAAAATTTTATAAGCTTGTCTTACTTGATACAAAGTCTATGCAATTAAATTGAATTTTGATAGAAATTCTTTGAATTTTATTTAATTTCATTTCATTTCATTTATTCATCATTGTAATACATAAAGCCCATAAGGCCAATTAAATTATATTACATAGTATTTACATTTAATAGATACTTAAAATATAATACAATAGCACAAAATTTGTAAGCAATCATCATAATAAGGCTCCCCAGCCAATAAATTAAATTTAAAAGATGTATTCATTAATATTTAATATATAATAATATAATAATTATGCCCAATTAACAATACTGCGCAAAAGTTCTATTTAACGTATGTTCCAAATATCTCTGTCGAAAAATAAAATTTGAAAGACTAAATGTGCGCAAATTTGAAGGAAGATTATTCCATATTCTATAAACTCTAACAAAATAAGAACGTTCGCAAATAGATGTAGCAATGAGCCGCGGAGATAGCTGCGGGTTCCTTGTTGATCTACAAAACCTGAACCTCCTACGAAGAGTGGTGGCGTGTTAGACACTATAAGCTTATAGAAAAAACATATTGCTCTAAGTTGAACAAATGTATTGAACGAAAATCCTAAAAATTTTATAACATACTCCGACACATGATCATATCGACGTAATCCATAAACATACTGTACTATAATATTAACAAGTTTTCCAATCCTATTTAAATTACCGACAGTAGTTCCTGATATCACCTCAAAACAATAATTAATATGAGAAAACAAGACAGCAATCGCAACTCTTTGCTTTATGCCTGGAGGTAAATATATATTCGAACAGTACAACCGACGCAATACAAAGAAAACTTTTGAATATAACGAGTTAATATGACTACCAAAATCAAGTTTATTATCCAGTATCACACCAAGGCACTTCATTTCATCAACTAAGTTAACAGTATTCCCGTTAACATAAATATGAATGTTATCCCTATCATGCAAAGGTCCAAAAAACAAAGCTTTGGTCTTGTTGGAATTAATACAAAAATTATTGTTCCCTAGCCAAACGTTAATTTCCTCCAAAGTTGAGTTAATGCTATCCTGCAAGGAAGACAGCGAGCTGCCTCTAAAGACTATGTGAATATCATCCGCGTAAAGAAATGTGTCACAACTACTAAGACGAATATGACTTGCAATATCATTAACATATAAAATAAAAAGCAACGGCCCCAGCACCGATCCCTGTGGAACACCACAACCAACAGCAAGCAAGTCAGACTCAACACCATTGAGAGAAACAAATTGAGAGCGATCAGTCAAGTACGAAGAAATAAGGTTACATGCAGTAGTAGAGAATCGGAAAAAGTTCCGTAACTTAGAAATTAGGTTGAAATGGTCTACTCTATCAAAAGCTTTACTCAAATCTAATCCCACCAATACCGTCTTCTCGCCATCATTAAGAGCTTTTCTTATAGTGTCAGTTAAATCTAACAAGTGAGAAGTAGTACTGTAACCACGCCGAAAACCATACTGAGAGTCTGTAATCATATGATTATCATTTATAAAATCAAACATGAAGCTATGCATTATGTGCTCCAATATTTTTGAAAATGCGGGTAATATACTTATTGGTCTCAAATTATCAATAATATGTGAACCTTTACTTTTCGGTATCGGAACTACCCGTGCAATTTTCCAAGCGCTAGGAAAAGTAGATGTTGTAAAAACAAAATTGAAAAAATGTAGAACATGATTAAAGATAAATGGAAAAATTATCTTCAAAAATTTTATTGGTATGCCGTCGACACCAACCGAAGTTGACTTAATACAGTTTAAAGCTTGAACAATGTCACATTCGAAGACACAATTAAAAGAAAACGAATTGCCAGCATTTACATAATCAGTATCATTTAAGTACTGAGCAGGCCTTCCTCCATCTCCGTACAAAAAGGATTGATTAACACTATTAGCATCAACATCCAGCAAATTTCCATTATCATCATCCAAACAACACGCGCGAAGAGTTTTCCACATCTGCGAATTGTCCATACGGGCAAACATTCTGACCCCCTGCTTTTTCTTTTCTTTTCGCAAAGCAGATTTCGCCCTGTTCCTATAGAGACGACTGATCCTTAGATTTTCATCTGTAGGGTTTCTATTATATTCCTCACAAGCTATATCCCTGAGAGATTTAGAAAGCGTTATAGATCTAGATTTCAATATGTGACAATATGTGCTCAACTTTTCGCCTGACCAGCGGAACAAAAGCAAAAAGTTCACTTATTAAAAAAATCAGAACCGATAACTTGGAATCAACATCAGGTGAATTGTAGAAAGGGTCAAAACAAAAATGCAATAAATACTCAAACAGGTTATCCCAATCAATATTCTCATAGTCACGATATTCAATAAACTTATCCTCATACGAAACTGATAAACCCAACGATCCAAATATTAATGAGTGGTCTGATACTGATGGGCATTGAACTTGCGAAGAAAATTTTAATTTTGTACGATCACTCATCAGGACATAATCAATTAAAGAAGTTATATTATGCACCATATCGAAGTGCGTGGGCAAACAGTTGTGCAAAATATCCAATCCCAAACCATGGCAAAGCCTCCGCATATAAACAGCCTTATGAGTATTATACAAATTGTAGTTAAAGTCACCCACTACCACAATATTAGTATATCTAGTAAAAAGATCAGTATGGATTCGCTCAAACACGTCGACATCGCCATAAGGAAGATACGATACTCCAAAAAAAATTTTGGCTGAACCAGAATACAACTCTATAAAAAGCGACTCACAAACACCAAATGCTAATGACCTAAATACTACTTTATATTTTAGTCTATTTGTCACAAATATGCCAACACCACCACCTCTTGTAGCAGGACGATCACTGCGAACAAAAGAGTATCCAGACATTGTAAGCGCACTGGAGGAAACATAAGGTTTAAGCCAAGTCTCCGAAATACAAAAAAGGTCAATACTACTACCAATCAGAATGCTCTTTAATTCATCCAACTTATTATTATAAGGAGATGGTCGTATACTTTGACAATTCAGATGACCGAATGTCAAATTATAGTCATCACCCTGGAAAGCACTCCTAAGAAGTGAGCTATAGTTAATTATTGGGCCTAAATTAATACTAGAAGACATCAAATAAAATATTGGTGGGGAACCATATCAGGGAAACAAAAAAAAATAATGACAATTATATCACTATAACAAAAATTCATCATATTGTATATACATATATTCAAAAGCAACTAACATATTTTATAATACGAGAATTAATATGAGTAGAGAAAATAAAAACATGAGTTTGATGTACGAAACTCAAATAAGCTTAAGGCATTCATCATAGCTAGATGTAGCTTCTTCGCCATTTAACAGTGTGAGTCGAACCATTGGCCTATCCGAATGAAGCATCATAAATTTTAAGACCTTTTGCCTAACAAGTCGTCGACATAACGCTTTCAGTCTACTGCTTGCCGGAGACAAATGATCATTTAAGTATACCCTACTTGTTATTTCGCCACCAATGACATTTTTCAGGTTTAAGCCAACATAAGGTTTAAGCCAAGTCTCCGAAATACAAAAAAGGTCAATACTACTACCAATCAGAATGCTCTTTAATTCATCCAACTTATTATTATAAGGAGATGGTCGTATACTTTGACAATTCAGATGACCGAATGCCAAATTATAGTCATCACCCTGGAAAGCACTCCTAAGAAGTGAGCTATAGTTAATTATTGGGCCTAAATTAATACTAGAAGACATCAAATAAAATATTGGTGGGGAACCATATCAGGGAAACAAAAAAAAATAATGACAATTATATCACTATAACAAAAATTCATCATATTGTATATACATATATTCAAAAGCAACAACATATTTTATAATACGAGAATTAATATGAGTAGAGAAAATAAAAACATGAGTTTGATGTACGAAACTCAAATAAGCTTAAGGCATTCATCATAGCTAGACGTAGCATCTTCGCCATTTAACAGTGTGAGTCGAACCATTGGCCTATCCGAATGAAGCATCATCAATTTTAAGACCTTTTGCCTAACAAGTCGTCGACATAACGCTTTCAGTCTACTGCTTGCCGGAGACAAATGATCATTTAAGTATACCCTACTTGTTATTTCGCCACTAATGACATTTTTCAGTTTAAGATCCCTTGTCTTGAAGTACTCTTTCATTATAGAGTCACGAATGTGCACAGAGTTAAACTTCACAATTATTGATCTGTTCTGATTTGCATAAAAAACGTGATTGACATCGATATTAGTCAAATTTATGTTGAAGAAGGAACCAATAGCAATCACACAATCCAAAAGGTTATCAAGTCCATCAGGCAATCCATTTATAATAATATCACAGCGGTTCATTCTCCTATGAAGACTGTTATTTTCTGCTTCAAGTTTAGATATTTTTGTCTCAGCACTAGATTTAACATTCTTTATAGAGTTGTGGCAAAAAGATATGTCGGTTCTAAGCTCTACTACAGTTGAAGACAACTCAGATCTAATGTCTTTAATGGCAGAATCCAATTTAATATTAAGTTCATTTCGGTCTTCCTCCATTTTCTTCAGCACACGGTCCATTTTGTCATGCATAGAACGAATATCACCACTTAAACTGGAAACATCAGTAGTAGGGGGAGCAGCCAAGCAGTCATTGCATTTCACATATAAGCCATGCTTCCCACCTAACGCAGTAAGCACATTCTCGAAACTCCAGCACAGGAAACGTGCAACCAATTCGAACACACACCGCATTGAATAGAAGTCTGTGTTTTTGTAACATTTTTCTTGCATATTTTGCACTGCATCACATCTTTTGCCGGCATCTTAAAAATGAAGAAACAGTTGGTAAACAACAACAAGCAAAGCCACAAAGCAACAAGACAACAGCTCAGACCGGGGTAAAATTGATATTTTGTCTCAGCACTAGATTTAACATTCTTTATAGAGTTGTGGCAAAAAGATATGTCGGTTCTAAGCTCTACTACAGTTGAAGACAACTCAGATCTAATGTCTTTAATGGCAGAATCCAATTTAATATTAAGTTCATTTCGGTCTTCCTCCATTTTCTTCAGCACACGGTCCATTTTGTCATGCATAGAACGAATATCACCACTTAAACTGGAAACATCAGTAGTAGGGGGAGCAGCCAAGCAGTCATTGCATTTCACATATAAGCCATGCTTCCCACCTAACGCAGTAAGCACATTCTCGGAAACTCCAGCACAGGAAACGTGCAACCAATTCGAACACACACCGCATTGAATAGAAGTCTGTGTTTTTGTAACATTTTTCTTGCATATTTTGCACTGCATCACATCTTTTGCCGGCATCTTAAAAATGAGGAAACAGTTGGTAAACAACAACAAGCAAAGCCACAAAGCAACAAGACAAACAGCTCAGACCGGGGTAAAATTGGTTGTTGAAATTTCAGCAAGAATAGAACTGGCCCCGAAGAAATTTTATTAGTTTATGCGTCAAAACTATTTATATTTTGAGTTAATGCACGATTTTTCAGCAATATTAAAGTTTATGCATCGTTTTTATTATAAAATAGTATTAGATGCAATATAACACGACTAAACAGGCATAGCGTTGCCAGATTACCAACAAAAAGAAATAAAATCGAATTTGACAGCTTACACACGGAAAAGATGAAAAAAACACAAATCAGATGAGCCCGATAGATAATTTTACCATGGTAGTAGCGTTAGCGCAGCCTATTTCCTTTGTTTACATTTGATCATACGCAGCAAACGTGAAAGTTGTAGGCAGCAACAACAGGCATTTTGTTTTTGTTCTATTCGCTTCAGTTTGTCAAACTCTACACAAAAACATACCAACAATACAAGAATGCAAAAGACTACAAACACGAAAGAAACGAAAAAAGAACCTCATGAAAAAAATGAAAACAGCTGTTCTTACGACTTTACCATGAACATATTATTGTACCATGGTTGTATGTTTCAGTTTTTTTCTTTTGATTTCATCTATCTATGTTCAGAATAGTACAGGATTGTGTGACATTTTTATCAGCACTTTTTGACAAAAGTAGGCGACCAGAATGTGAGCACAATTTGGCGATTTTCGTAAAAGAAAACCAAAAAGTAGACACACAAACACATTTCTCTCTCGCGTCATATCTTGATTATTTCATACTTTTTACATGCTTTATATAATTTTACTTAAACATGGGAGGAATTGGTAAAGTTACATGCTCGTGTATTCAAATAATCAACGCAGAGAGTAAGAGAGAGCAGAGAAACGAGGCGTTTCACTCGTTTTTTGTTCTCTTCTACGAGGGTTGCCACATTGCTGTTTGCCCTATACTAACATCAATATATCACGTAATAATTAAAGAAGTCCCTAAAACAATGCTTGCAGGATTTCCCATTTAAAAATTTTAAGTTTAAGTCCAAAATAAATAAGAAATATTGTAGGAAAAATATAAACGAAATAAATACGATGTGAACAAATATTTATAAATATTTGAAGAATATAACGTTTATACAATATCCATTGAAGAAATTATACATGTTAGAATTATTCGTCGTTTTTAAATTTTGTTCTTGTTTTCAATTGTTCTCAATTTTGTTTAACCATTTTCATGCAAAATAAAACAACATCGCATTTGCATTAAAAAATTACATTCCTTTATTTTAAATCAGCTCAATATTGACAAAAGTAATTAATAAAAGAGCATTTATTTTTCTCTAATAGTAAATTCTCTTTGTTAGTCAGTTAATGTAAGGTTTGAATCTGAGCGGTAAATAATAATGCACCTTCACCGCCAAGGAAAATCGTGTGCTGAGATCGGACGAATGATGGACAGAAGCCGTTTGAGAATTCGAAGCATCATAAAAATGTTTGATGGAGAATTCAATTGCAAAGCGCTCCGGGCGTCCCCAAGCTTTAAGATTGCGCGAAAAGTAAAAAAATATCCCCAAAAATAACAGCTGAAGTAATAGAAGAGACTGGGTAGAAAATTCATAATATGACAGTCAGAAGAGTACTCCATGAGGCCGACTACAGTGCCCGAGTTGCTAGACATAAGCCGCTCATTTCTTTAAGTAATCAAAAGAAGCGTCTAGCCTACGCAAAAGGAAATGTGAGCAATCCAAACAGCTTCTGGGACCAAGTGTTCTTCTCGGATTAAAGTAAATACATATTTTCCGTTGTGATGGTGGCACTACTGTATGGAGAAACAGTCAAACATGGTGGAGGTGGAGTTATGGTATGGTGTTGCATGTCGTCTGCGGGTGTGGGTGAACTGGTATTCATAGATGTCATTACGGACAAGAGAATATATTTTAACATTTTAAAAGAAAAATTCAAGAAAAGCGCGTACAAAGTTAATATACCAAGGTCATTTACGATTCAACAGGACAATGACCTTAAACATGCTGCTCTTATAGCGCGTATGTGGATAACATTTAATATCGCGCAAGCCTTGCCACATCCTCCGCAATCTCCAGACCTCAACCCCATTGAGCATTTGTGGGAGGAACTAGATGGCGGATAAAAACCGATCAATTTCCAATAAGTCTGAATTGAAGCAGGCACTTATAAGAGATTGGCAATATATAGGGGCGGAAAGAAATCGTTTTGTTTGTGAAATGGAAAATAAAAAAGTTGTAAAAAAATATTTTCTTCCTGTTTATCTCCCATTAAGCTATTTTGATGTTCCTGTTTATCGTTCCACACATATTGTTGCGACGTTCCTGCTCCAGATGTGACTGCCTATGTTATCTCCTATGATTTTATCCTAAAGTTCCTGTGAATCATTCCACTCAAATTTGTGGAGTCTGTTTACC